>JAYEPQ010000013.1:40149732-40749732 GCA_036321105.1 Dracaena cambodiana
AGAGGTACGGATTGTTAGTTACTTGGCCAACTTTTATCAGTTTTATTTTATGTTAAACCAGAGGTTATAACTTAAAAATAAGAAAATTTTTTTCAAGCTTATATGATTGATTTTTTTGTTCTTAGCCAACTTTTATCGGGTTTATTTTCTTTTCCCATGAGTGGCAGCATTCTTGGCCGAAGACTCTGTTCAAGAAATGGCTCAACATCAGCAACGACGGGTCCGACTACAGTGCTGACGAAGGCGATAACGAGACTGATTTTGATGAAGAAGAAGGTTAGAAATAAAAGATCACTTATCCTTTTTTATCTGAATTCTCGATTGCTGATGGATTTTGTAGTTTCTTTGCAGGCTGGGAGGGTGGATTGTGCGACAAGGAGAGGAGAAGGAATGGCGATCAGGCTGAATCAATTGGTACATGCATTTAAAATTTCGATTATTTTCCCTTTAAATACCTAAAACTATTCTCAAATTTCGAATTTCATGCACTGTCTTAATATCTTTTTTATCTGCACATTACTCATGCAGATAACCACACAGAGAGCATGCCTTGCAAGCTTCGACGAAGAAACTCGGAGACCCTTCGTGCGCAGTACATAAATACCGAGGAGCTCAGGTATATGGGCAATTTCTCAACTTAGTATCAGGCTCTGAACATAAAAATATTGTTGGGAGCAAGAGATTATGTGTATCTTCGCACAGACGTTCATAGTTTTTCTGCAGGGTTTGTGTAGGGACATGGAATGTTGGAGGAAAACTCCCACCAGAAGATCTCCAGGTTGAGGAATGGCTCGCTCTGCAGCAGCCAGCTGATATCTATGTAGTCGGGTAAATTCCTCCTCTGTTCAACATGCAACACAATCAATTTAGAAACTTTCCATTGTTGGTAGCATAAATTGCTAGTTCCGTGCATCAACATAGTGTTCAGATTTACAGTAATTTATATAGAAGTAATGTAACATTTTTCGAGAAAAAAGGACAAACTTTGGATCTGCCAAATGACAGAAGACAACTTATCATTTACGATCTCCACAGTTCTTGATCCTGCATCATATTATTCCTGCCACCCTCTGAACAGAAGAAAGAACATTGACAAACCTTCTGCATGTTTACAGAAGCAAGAGCAATGAATCAAGTTTCATCTGTTATTATCATACATACACGAATTTACTTGTCATCAAGAGTTTACTGCATTGACATGATCTTCAGTTCTTTGTGTCACAACTGGCTCTATCTTTTGCAGGCTTCAGGAGATTGTTCCTCTAAATGCAGGCAATATTTTCGGAGCAGAGGACTACCGCCCAGTTTCAAGATGGGAATGCCTCATTCGTGATGCGCTGGACAGGATTCGACCAGAGAAACCAAAATATAAAAGTTTCAGTGATCCACCATCTCCTTCGAGGTTCAAGCCAAAGGTAGTGCTGATCACGCTACCGTGGAGGAGCTGTTGCCCGAGACTGACAGCAACACTGATGATGAAGTCCATCCACTGGACAAAGAATTTTTCAGTCTAGCTACTGAAACTGATGGATGCACTCAGGATGCAGATGATTCTATTGGGTTTGTGTCTCGCATCTATTGAGTATCCAGATGTAATCAAGGATCACAAGGAGTTCCAGTTGGACATGGGTTAGAAAACCAGAGTTCTAATTGGATCGGAACACCAATTAGATGGTGATAGTGTTATTCTAATAGGATTAGGATAGGAACACTATATATATCTCTTGTATGTAATACGAGAGAGGAGAGCAATTTTGGCTTAGAGAGATACTTCTGTTATTATGAGAGATGCGAGAGGTAGAAAGATACTTGGATATTTTCTTGTAACCTGTTTTTTTCATAGTGGATATTTCTCTCGTTGCTCCAGTGGATGTAAGTCGACCTTGGTCGGTCGGACCACGTTAATTTTTGTTTTCCTCTTATGTTGTATTGTTTTCTTCGTATCTACAATCTTGATAGGGGATTCGATCCCCAACAAATGATATCAGAGCCCTGGTTCAGATCAGATTTCACTCAGATCGTGTTGATTTTGAGTGGGAGTTATGGCGGAAGATAAGAAGGGAAAGATTGAAAAATTTGATGGAACAGATTTTCATAGTGGAAATTGTAGATGGAAGATTATTTATATCAAAAGAATTTATATCAACTACTGTTTGGAGAAAAGCCAGAAAAGATGACAGATGAGGAGTGAGAATTGTTGGACAGGAGAGATTTGGTGCAGATTCGATTGTGCCTGACAAAACAGGTTGTGTTCAACGTCTCCAAGGAGAAAACCACTTCAGGTTTGATGTCAGCGTTGGCTAAATTTTATGAGAAGCCGTCTGTTTCAAATAGACTGTTTCTAATGAAAAAATTATTCAACTTGAGGATGCTTTCTGATAGTTCAGTTGTTAATCATTTGAACGAATTTAACACATTATGGGTACAACTTGAATCCTTAGATTTTGTCTTTACTGATAGCATTAAAGTTTTGATATTTATGTGTTCGTTACCGGATAGTTAGAGTAATGTTGTTATGGCCAATAGTTGAAGAAAATCAATGATTTGAAGAGAAAGTTTGCAGGGAGATTCTCTATGAAGGATATAGGTGATACTAAACAACTTTTTGGAATGCAAATTACCCGAGATAAGAAAAGTAAGAAATTGTGGTTATCTCAGGAGAGGTACATCAAGAAGGTGTTGGAGAGATTCAACATGGAAAATGTATAATCGATAACTATATCTCTTAGTGGTCAGTTCAAACTGTCAAAAGAGTAAGGTGCTAAGACAGATGAGAAGACGAGATACATGGAGAATGTGCCTTATTTATCGGCTGTTGGGAGTCTCATGTATGTAATGGTAAGTACAAGACCAGATATTGCATATGCAGTGGGAGTAGTGAGTAGATTCATGAAGAACCCTAGAAAGGAACATTGGCAAGCAGTGAAGTTGATTTTCAGGTATTTGAAAGGTACTTCAAAGTATTGTTTGTATTTTGGAGGTGATAACATTGATGTGCAAGGTTTTGTGGATTCGGACCATGCGGGTGATAGAGACAATAGCAGGAGCACCACAGGTTATGTCTTTACTGGAGGAGGGACAGCGATAAGCTGGATTTCAAGATTACAATCAATTGTTACTTTATCTTCAACAGAAGCTGAGTATGTTGCAGCTGCAAAAGCAAGTAAGGAGTTTAATTGGTTCCAGCGATTGATGAGTGAGTTAGATTTTGATGGAGTGGATTGCAGGTTGTTCAGTGATAATCAGGGTGCAAGTCATCTTGCTAAAAACTCGGTATATCATTCACGGACTAAACATATTCATTTGAGATATCATTTCATTAGATCCTTGTTAGAGGATGACCAATTAAAGTTGGAGAAGATTGAGGGCAGTAAAAATCCTGCAGATATGTTGACAAAACCGGTTGATGGGAAAAAGTTGAGCTATTGCTCAACTTTGGTGCATTTGTGTTGAATGCTGAAATTGGGACTTTAAACGATCCAGGTAAAAGCTTTGGACATTAGCATTATCATGTATAGAGATTACAATTTTTGCAATAAGTTTCCAAATGAGAGATTGTTGGTAATGGAGCTCTATTGCCGCAACGGGTTTCGGTATACCGAAACGGGTCCAAAACTAGCCCAAACCTGTTATGATATAATATATATATATGGGATGTGGTGCTAGAGTCTTATGATTGGCCGGAAAAACAAGAGAAAAGGCGGCTTAAGCAAACAATTGGGTTTGCTGTTATATAAGAAGCTGCGGCCTGTAGCAATTATTTTTGCCAAAGGATTTTTTAGCTTGGTGCGGTTGAAGCAGATTATTTTTTTTGGCCAAAGAGTATTTTGTTTGTGGCGGCTTTAGCAGCAAACAAAAGGAGGCTGCTCTTGATCTTTTTGCCGAGAAAAGTAGAAGGGTAGCACAGCCGAAAGCAAAGAAGAAAAAAAAGAAGGCAAGGCTTCTTTCAGGGTTTTTTTTTCCTTCGACGGCCGAAGCAAAGAGGAAAATCACTGCAACAAGAGATTAGGGTTTGATTTCAAAATCTTGTGTAATTTTTTTGTCAATTCTCTTGTGGTTGAGAACTAGAAAGTTGTAATCCTTTTTTGATATAGTGGAAGTTTTCGATCGTGTCCCGTGTATTCTCTGTCTCTGTTATTTTTTCTCTTCGGTTAACTATTTGATTCCGCTGGTTGTTGCATTAGTATTATTCCGCTATTTTTGCTAACAGATTCAAAATTTGATTTACCTTCCACTGATACTACATATACTGATGCTGTGCAATTTCACGCTCCTATAAAACAACTGCAACGGTTGAACCACTTTCCTTCAGCAATAGACTATGAGCCAGTAGCTGAAACAAATATTACACAACAGAGGAAGCTAACTAAAACACTTACCAGCTCTGAAAGGATTGGTCCGGTGTGGCCAGAACAGTCACTGGACTTGTTGGCTAAATGCAAGGCAGATAATTCGAATAATTTGAATCCTCTGAGATCAGTGAAGTCTTTTAGAGCTTGTCAGTCATTAAAGCAAGATTACTCGGGGATTGGTTTGATCTCTGAATATAATTGGGATGCTCTTGTTTTCAAGAAGAAAAGGTCATCTTTCGAGTGAGGATTGTAAGCAAACAGATGGTCGGGATTTTTCTTATGGTGCGGGTTCGTCGAAGCCTGCGCAAGTATATTCAGAACTTGAAGGTATCTACTGATGGTGTTGGTATTATGGGCTACATTGGAAACAAGGTCAGGTTCTCACTTCATTCTCCCTTCATTCTAGATTGAAGGTTTCTTTACATCAATTGTTTTCAATTTTAAGTTTTTTTTTTTTTTTTCCTTAAACTTTTATAAATAAAGTTTTTTTAAAAAATAAAAGATCTTTCCAATTTATGGGCATTCATGATTGATGAACAAGATCCTAGATTGTGTAATTATATTGACACCCTTCCTATGTATTTCAGGGTTCGGTTTCTGTCAGTATGTCCATCTACCAAACACCCTTCTGCTTCATATGTAGCCACCTATCCTCAGGCGAAAAGAATGGAGATGAGCTCCACAGAAACGCAGATGTGCAAGAAATTCATCGCAGAACAAGATTCAGTACATCTTCTGGTACTGGACTGCCTCAAACAATCTTTGACCATGAGTAAGTTGCATTTACCCTTGTACATGTTGCATATTAAGGGACTTGTTCTTTTTTCCCCCTCATTTGCTAATAGTAGCAGAAATGAAATTTTCAGATGACCTAGAATCTCTTCCCAATTGTTCGCCGCAAAAGTTTTGCTTCCTCCCATTGAATACAACTTAGATTACAATGTGAGTGAACAAGATAAAAAGAAGAACAAACGAGAGAATTTTATATTTTAATCGCTCTCTTTTAGAATATATCGTGTGGGATCTGTGGCGATGGGATCTGTCAAGCAGCTCCTTTGGACGATCGGGCATCGAACTCTTCTCCCTTGAAGATGGCGGCCGACTGTAGACGATCTTTTTTGGTCTTCACGAACTCAAGGCTCTATGCGCAACTTGAATTCTCCAAGAGGAAAAGATCTCAATTGCCGAAAAGAAGAAAGACCCCTAGGGTTTCACCAAGAAGGTATTTATAGTCCCAGGTCAATGCAAGAGTTTCTATTTAAATAGAACTCGCACTCATCAAGGATTCCAATCAAATATCTTAGTTTTGATTTAAATCTCTTGATTTAGAGTTCTGATTGGACTTGATTTGGGTATTTGGATAAGCCCAAATCATAATCTCAATCAATTTGAGATTCTGGTTATCTGCTCACGCGGAGCTAATCGCAACAAAACGCGGCGCTAAATAACCAGAATGCGGAGCTAACGCGAAGCTATTGATAGCCCCGCATTTTACTCGTCGCGAGGCTAAAACTAGCCAGACGCGGAGCTATTGAGTTAGTTTCGCGTTCTGTTGTGGAAAACTCTATTTACTTAGAAATTTTCACTACCAACAGAACCCCCTCCAAAGTTTTCAAAATGGTTTAGAACTTAGCAAATTTTGAAATACTTTGGATTTAAACGCAGAGTCAAAATACCAAGTTTACCTCGCGTTATGCTCGCCTACGCAGAGCTAATTAGCTTCATTTTTTCAGTGAAATGAGTAATTGCTTCATTAGTTACTCTGAATTTCTGCGCCGAATACCAAGCAGCTGATCATCCCCTTCTTCCTCCTTTGAAGAGTCTGAAGAATTCGGAGCTCCAGCGATCGAGTGACTCATGTCGACGAACAATCTTTGACTGATCTTCTTCAATTCTCCGTTTAGGATGTTGCTCCAGAAGAGTATGGCTTCGCGCGCCTCCTCACCATCGGCGGCCGGCATTAACAGCGGCGGCAGCGACCGAGGCAGTGGCTACAATGGCGAGCCAGTCCATGCTGCACCAATTGGAGGTATAAATTCTCAACTTTTAAACTCCTTAAATCAATTTTGGAGTGTTTTGGCTCGGTTTTAACCAACCAGCCATTTTTGAACCGGCGAGATCGCCGTTTTCCGGCCGTAAGGCTCGGGAAGAATGGAGAAGACGGAGAAAAATTCTGGTCTTCTTCTTACGCAAAGTTATCGCGTCATCCTCGAGTTTGAAACACGGAGCTATTTTAACTAGCAGTCGCGTTTAATCGCGAGGCTATTTTGACTAGCAGTTGCGTTTCAGCACGAGGCTATTTTGACTAGCAGTCGCGTTTCAACGTGAGGCTATTTTGATTAGCAGTCGCGTTTGAACCGCGAGGCTATTTGATTAGCAGTCGCGTTTTAACTCGCGAGGCTATTTTGACTAGCAGTCGCGTTTCAAAGCGAGGCTATTTTTTTCAACTGCGCGCGGAGTTTATCCTTAGCTCCGCGTTTCCATACTTAGAAGATTTTTTGAGTTTTCTCTAACTCTTGATTCTTCTTTTGCAGTTAAGTACTTGGACCAGATCCTTTTTTAAGAGGAGTGCATGTGGCTTTACTAGTCTTCATCAGCAAAAGTAACTCTAAGGAAGCCAGAAGCATATGCTTTATATGCTTTACAACATAGTTGCAGGTTTCAAGCCCTGGTTCCAAAAGATAAACTTTTGAAGAAGTTACAAGAACTCTGAGGCAAACCATTTCTGTTAGATGACAATCTCTGTTGCTTTCCAAAGAAATAGAGATGATCATCTAAGGGTTTGTAGCATGTCGAATATAACTTGTGCATCTTTATTAGGATTCTTGTAGCAGTATCTTCAGATAATCCACTAAGAACTTTAAACAGATCATAGTTGAGATTTGCAGAAGAGATCTCTTGTATGTGAACCCTGGAATTGAACTTCAACACCCCGTGGAGGAATCTTGTCGTTAGGTTATTGATGAGTCGATGAATATGTAGAAACTTTTTGGGAGAGCTATATCCCCCTCTTCTTCTGTAATCTTTTCTTTTGTGAGTAAAGGCAAATATTTTCCTTTCTATCTGTTGGCTTCAAGAATCTTGCTTGCACAATGAATAAATGATTTATTATTTTGGTAAAACAATCTAAGGCTCATCTGCGTAACTTAGATTTGTTAATACCAGAAATGGTCAGATAAGGATCATTTAACTTAGAAGAGGCGCTTAATTACACATGCCTTAGTTTTATGGAGGCAGATCAAGGCTCTCATGCGTAACTTGAATTGCACATACCAAGATGATCGGGTCATGATCATCAGATTTCGGCAGCACATGCCTAGTCCAAGTTTTTCATAGAAAACGCGTAGCTAAAATACCAAGTTAGCCTCGCGTCTTTCATAGTTGCGCGGAGTTAATAACTTCGCGTTTTTCATCCTCACGCAAAGCTAATAGCTTCGCGTTTTGGAGAGTAACTGGTCAGTTAACTTCTTCGAAACTTGCGCTGAATTCCAAGAGGCGGTTCTTTCATTTAAATGGAGTCTCTATCCTTCTTCTTTCTTACTTCATTTGAGAATTTTCCAGAGACTTCAGAGATTCAGGCGATCAGAGTTCAGGTGACCCGAGCGTTTTTCCGACCGAGTTTCTCTCGATTTCCCGTCGATTTTCCTCAATTTTTCAAGCAATGGCACCCAAGACTCGTGCTTCTTCTCGCGCAGCCTCATCGTCGGTGACTGGCGCAAGTAGTGGCGGCGGCGGCCATGGAAGCGGCGGGCCAGCCCACGCTTCGCCTATTGGAGGTAAGAATCTCCTAATCGAGACTTTTTAAAACATTTTTAGAGTGATTTGGCTTGGTTCTAAACGATCGATCACCGGCGAGATCGCCGTACTCCGGCCGTACGGCTTGGAGAAGAAGAAAAGCCTCTGGCTTTCTTCTTACGCGAAGCTAACGCGTCATCCTCGCGTTTTGAAGCGCGCGGCTATTTGATTAGCAGTCGCGTTGAAACGCGAGGCTATTTTTAGTAGCAGTCGCGTTGAAACGTGAGGCTTTTTTGAGTAGCAGTTGCGTTGAAACGCGAGGCTATTTTGATTTCTGCGCGGTCTAATTTTTAGTTTCGCGCGGAGTTACTTTTAGCTTCACGCGGTCTAATTTTTAGTTTCGCGTTTTTGTTCGTCGTCCTTCCATTGAATACATCTTAGATTACAATAGAAGTGAACAAGATATAAAAAGAACAAACGAGAGGATTTTATACTTCAATCTCTCTCTTTTACAAAATAGTGGGATCTGTGGCGATGGGATCTGTCAAGCAGCTCCTTTTGATGATCGGTACGTTGAAATCTTCTCTCTTAAAGATATCGGTCGACTATAGACGATCTTCTCTGGTTTTGATTTGTTCAAGGCTCTCTCGCGTAACTCGAACTTCTCAAGAACTCCAGAAAGAAGATGGTGGTTTTCTCTGATCTTCACGAACTCAAGGCTCTGTGCGTAACTTGAACTCTCCAAGATTTCAGAAGATGATCAGCAAAGGCTTCAAGGCTCTCTCGCGTACTTGAATTGCCAAAGGATCGATAGGAGACTTCCGATGCCAAAAAAGAAGACCATTAGGGTTTCACCAGGAAGGTATTTATAGCCCCAGATTAATGCAAGAGTTTCTATCTAAATAGAACTCGTCATTATCAGGGATTCCAATCAAATATCTTAGTTTTGATGGAATTCTGATTAGACTTGATTCGGGTATTTGGATAGGCCCAGAATCATAATCTCAATCAATTTGAGATTCTGGTTATCTGCTTACGCGGAGCTTTAATCGCATCAAAACGCGACGCTAAATAACCAAAACGCGGAGCTATTGATCATCTCCGCGTTTTACTCAAACGCAAGGCTAATACAAGCCAGACTGCGGAATCAACACGGAGCTATTAAACATCTCCGCATTTTATTCAAACGCAGGGTTAATGTAACCAAACGAGGGGCTATTGAATTGGCTCCGCGTTCTGTTGTGGAAAATCCTTTTAACTTAGAAATTTTCACTGCCAACAGAACCCCCTCAAAGTTTTCAAAATGGCTTAGACTTCAGCAGATTTTGAAATACTTTGGATATTTAAACTGAAATGCAGAGTTAGAATACCAAGTCTATCTCGCGTTATGCTCACTTACGCGGAGCTAATCAGCTTCACTTCGTCTTCAGTGAAATGAGTAATTATGTCATTAATTACCCTGAGTTTCCACGCCGAATACCAAGCGACGGAAATTCTGTTTAAATAGAGCTCCCGGCCCATCTTCTTCTTCATCTCATCCGAAGAATTTCTGAGAACTCGAGTGACTCACGAATGATCTTCAACTGATCTTCGTTCAACTCTCCATAGATTTTCATCATTAGGATGTCTCTCCAGAGGAGTTTGGCTTTTCGCAAGTTGGCCGGCGTTGACGGCAGCAGCCGTGAAGGTAGACGCGACGGCGAACCAGTCTATGCAGCGTCTTCCGAAGGTAAAAACCTCATCTCTTGGTTTTCTAAGAACCATTCTGAGATATTTTGGCTTGGTTTATTCTGGACAATTGTTTATCTTGTCGGCGAGATCGCCGTTTTATTGTGTCGTCCCTGCGTTTGAAACGCGGGGCTTTACTAGTAGTCTCAATGAATCCGCGAGGCTATCTTTGATTAGCAGTCGCGATGAATTGCGAGGCTATCTTTGATTAGCAGTCGCGATGAATCGTGAGGCTATCTTTGATTAGCAGTCGCTATGAATTGCGAGGCTATCTTTGATTAGCAGTCGCTATGAATTGCGAGGCTATCCTTGATTAGCAGTCGCTATGAATTGCGAGGCTATGTTTGATTAGCAGTCGCTATGAATTGCGAGGCTATCCTTGATTAGCAATCGCTATGAATTTGAAAGAGAAGGAAAGAGCAGAAAGAAATCTTGTCCCCCTTTACGCGAAGTTATCGCGTCATCCTCCGCGTTTAAAGCGCGAGGCTATTTCTTCAACTGTGCGCGAAGTTAGCTTAGCTCCGCGTTTTCACTCTTTTGGAAACTTTGTTCCCTTTGCAGTAAGTCCAATCCTTTCTGAAGAGGAATGTATGCGGGTCCATCGATCTTCATCAGCAGAAGTGACTCTAAGGAAGTCAGAAGCATATTCTTTACAACATAGTTGCAGGTTTCAAGCTTTGGCTCCGAGAGATAAACTCCTGAAGGGGCTGTAAATAAGGAGCTGCAGCACTTGCAGTTCAGAATTGCAGCACTTGCAGTTCAGAATTGCAGTACTTGCCTTTCCTCTCGTGCTATACTTCGGATGATAGATCCTAGTTGACATTTGCAGAGGATCTTGTGCATGTGAACCAGGGAACTGAACTTCAACACCCCATAGAGAAATCTGGAATTCTTTTGTATGTGAACCAGGGAACTGAGCTTCAACACCCCGTAGAGAAGTTTTACTGTTTGGTTATTGACAAGTTGATCATGTAAAAGCTTTTGGGAGAGCTATAACTCTCTCTTTGTAATCTCTTGCTTCATTTATAAATAAAGGCAAATTATTTTCCTCTCTATCTGTCAGCTTCAATAAACTTGCTTGCTCAACAAATAGATGGTCAATAATTTTGGTAAAATAGTCTAAGGCACTTCTGCATAATCTAGACTGATAATACCTTAGATGGAAGCGCTCAATTGCACTCGTCAAAAATCTAAGTCTTTCCATGAAAACGTGAAGCTAAGGCACAGGCTATCCTCGCGTTTTGTATAGTCGCGCGGAGTTAAACAACTTCTCATTTCCATAATCGCGCGAGGCTAATAGCTTCGCGTGTTGGAGAGTAACTGACCAGTCACTTTCTCCGAAATTCGCGCCGAATTCCAAGAGGCGGTTCCTTTCATTTAAAAGAAATCTCTATTTCTTATCCTTCTCACTCTATTTGAGAATTTTCCAGAAACTTAGAGATTCAGGCGATCAGAGTTCAGACGACCCGATCTTCGTCCGACCGAGTTTCTCCAGATTTTCAGTCGATTTTCTCAGCAATGGCACCCAAAACTCGTGCTACTTCTCGAGCGGCTCCATCTTCGGCGACTGGCGCAAGCAGTGGTGGCGGCGTCCAAGGCAGCAACGCGCCAGCCCACATTTCGCCTATCCGGGGTAAGAATCCTTATCTCGAAGAAATATTTTGAGGCAGCAGGAGGAGAGATGGTCTCAGGAACTGACAGAGCTCCAGGCCAGTCGGGAATCCGTTCTTGGCGACTTGCAGAGGGTAAACTTTGGAATTGAGGAAAGTCAGGCGGCCATCTCTAAAGCCCAGGAGATAATTGCCAGAGCTCGGGCCACCTTGAAAGAAAATGAACTCCGATTAGGAGAATCTGTCAAGAAGCGGGAGATGTTGCTTGTCCAGCAGGAGCAGATTCAGCAGGAAGAGATGGCCAGGAATCGTGCCATAGAAGAATCTCGTCAGCAACAACTTACAATAAGTGATGATGAGTTGCGTAGGCAAGCTTAGCAAACCGTGGAGGCCTCTCATCGTAGAAATTTGGACGAGACAATAAACCAATTGAGACTTCTGGGAGGCCAATAGTTTCATCTCTCTTTACGCTTTTATCTTCCTTGTAATAAGAACTTCGTAAACAGGAGAGAGATAACCTTACGATGTTTCTTTGAAATTCTTTTTGTATCTTCACCTTTTTAATAAAGATGATTCTTTTGACTCTTTTATTTGCCGGCTTCAAAACAGATTTGCTTGCCCAACAAATAACCTGTCGTTAAAACGATTTATCTCGGTACCGTTTATGTTCAATTTCTCGAGCTGAAATAAAAAATTAAAATTTAAATTTAATATGGGATTTTTAGCAAACCCCCAGCTATTAACGGATTTGATTAGCCTTTACCAACTACCGTTTGAGTTGGGCTGGCCATGTTATTCCCCTCAATATGGTGAGTTGTCGAGGACTACGTTTGGGCTTAAATGCCAAACTTTTCCTCTTCCCTTTACTTTATCGGTATCGGGCGATTCATACTTTCACCCCAGCATGATGGGTTAGCGAGAAACTTGTTCTCTTCCCATTGCCTAGTTGGTGTTGGGCAATTCATACTTTTACCCCAGCATGATGGGTTGGCGAGAAACTAGTTCTCTTCCCATTGCCTAGTTGGCGTTGGGCAATTCATACTTTTACCCCAGTATGATGGGTTGGCGAGAAACTTGTTCTCTTCCCATTGCCTAGTTGGCGTTGGGCAACTCATACTTTTACCCCAGCATGATGGGCTGGCGAGAAACTTGTTCTCTTCCCATTGCCTAGTTGGCGTTGGGCAATTCATACTTTTACCCCAGTATGATGGATTGGCGAGAAACTCGTTCTCTTCCCATTGCCTAGTTGGCGTTGGGCAATTCATACTTTTAGCCCAATATGATGGGTTGGCGAGAAACTTGTTCTCTTCCCATTGCCTAGTTGGCGTTGGGCAATTCATACTTTTACCCCAATATGATGGGTTGGCGAGAAACTTGTTCTCTTCCCATTACCTAGTTGGCGTTGGGCAATTCATACTTTTACCCCAGCATGATGGGTTGGCGAGAAACTTATTCTCTTCCCATTGCCTAGTTGGCGTTGGGCAATTCATACTTTTACCCCAGTATGATGGGTTGGCGAGAAACTTGTTCTCTTCCCATTGCCTAGTTGGCGTTGAGCAATTCATACTTTTACCCCAGCATGATGGGTTGGCGAGAAACTTGTTCTCTTCCCATTGCCTAGTTGGCGTTGGGCAATTCATACTTTTACCCAAGTATGATGGGTTGGCGAGAAACTCGTTCTCTTCCCATTGCCTAGTTGGCGTTGGGCAATTCATACCTTTTAGGTCAGAGGCACTTAATTACACATGCCTAAAAGAAAGATTGGGGGCTGTTCAAACTTGAGAACTAATCACACCAGGTTTGCGTCAGAGGCGCTCAAAACGCATGCCCAAGAAAAAGACTGGAGGTGGTTCAAACTTGAGAACCAAACACGCCAGGTTTAGGTTAGAGGCGCTCAATGCGCATGCCTAAGAAAAGACTGGAGGTGGTTCAAACTTGAGAACCAAACTGGAGGCGGTTCAAGGCTCTCTCGCGTAACTTGAACTGGGTACTCCAAACACACCAGGTTTAGGTCAAAGGCGTTCAATGCGCATGCCTAAGGAAAAGACTGGAGGTGGTTCAAACTTGAGAACCAAACACGCCAGGTTTAGGTCAGAGGCGCTCAATGCGCATGCCTAAGAAAAAGACTGGAGGTGGTTCAAACTTGAGAACCAAACACGCCAGGTTTAGGTCAGAGGCGCTCAATGCACATGCCTAAGAAAAAGACTGGAGGTGGTTCAAACTTGAGAACCAAACTGGAGGCGGTTCAAGGCTCTCTCGCGTAACTTGAACTGGGTACTCCAAACACACCAGGTTTAGATCAGAGGCGCTCAATGCGCATGCCTAAGAAAAAGACTGGAGGTGGTTCAAACTTGAGAACCAAACTGGAGGCGGTTCAAGGCTCTCTCGCGTAACTTGAACTGGGTACTCCAAACACACCAGGTTTAGGTCAGAGGCGCTCAATGCGCATGCCTAAGAAAAGACTGGAGGTGGTTCAAACTTGAGAACCAAACGCACCAGGTTTTAGGTCAGAGGCGCCAAACTGCGCATGCCTAAGAAAAATACTGGAGGTGGTTCAAACTTGAGAACCAAACTGGAGGCGGTTTAAGGCTCTCTCGCGTAACTTGAACTGGGTACTCCAAACACACCAAGTTTAGGTCAGAGGCGCTCAATGTGCATGCCTAAGAAAAGACTGGAGGTGGTTCAAACTTGAGAACCAAACGCACCAGGTTTTAGGTCAGAGGCGCCAAACTGCGCATGCCTAAGAAAAGAAGACGCGTTTCTCCAGGGTTACTAAGAATAGTATTTCTTCAGAAATTTTCCATTGATCGGCATCATCATTCTGTCGCCGTCTTGATTCATTAAGCGATAGGCTCCACTGGAGTATACTGTCTCCACAACAAACGGTCCTTCCCACTTGGGTTCAAACTTTCCCTTAGTCTTGTGCGTTAGTACCATTGGCCTTTTAACAGCCAGAACCAGGTCTCCTTACTTAAAGGTCCTTGGTTTGACGTTCTTATTGAACGTTTGAGATATTTGGGCTTGATACAACTCAATTTGTTGTTGAGCCCTGAGACGTTTTTCATCTAACGCCTCTAGTTCTTGCAATCTTTACTGATGGCGCTCTTCTGTCGTCATCCTTGTGGCTAAAACCATTCTTAATGATGGTATCTAGATTTCAAGAGGCAGAACAACCTCACTTCCATAAACCAAAGAGAACCGGGTAGCTTTAGTCGGGGTGCGAACGGTGGTGCGATAAGCCCACAGGCATTCTCCTAGCTTTTCATCCCAATCTCGTTTATTAGAAGAGACGAACTTCCGAAGGAGTTTAATAATCATCTTGTTGAAAGCTTCAGCTAACCCATTAGCCGCGGGGTTATATGGCGTTGAAGCAATATCTTTGATTCTGAACTTGTTGCAGAATCTGGAGAATCCCTGACTAATGAATTGCGGACCATTATCATGAATAATCCATCGGGGGATGCCAAAGCGGTAAATGACATGATGCTTGATAAACTTGATCACATCTGCCGTTTTCACCTCTTTCATGGGTACGGCTTCGGCCCATTTTGAAAAATAATCGGTTATTGCAAGAATAAACCGATGTCCTCTGGATGACGGGGGAGTTATTGGCCCCACGATGTCCATCCCCCATGCCTCAAATGGCCAGCTTGCGACGGTATTGTGCAAGTATTCTTGGGGTTGATGAATAAAATTGGCATGTATTTGGCATGCATGACATCGTTTAGCGTATGCCATTGCTTCCGTAACCATGCTCGGCCAGTAATACCCTAGCCTTCTTATACGGTCTCTAAGTTTAGGACCGGGCTAATGAGCTCCACATACTCCATCGTGTGTTTCTCTCAGCACTTGTTCTGCTTCTGCTTTCGATATGCAGCGTAGCAATAGACCACCTCTTGACTTTCTATACAAAGTCTGAAGTTTATGGTCATAATAAAATCTTTGGGCCTTCCTCTTTATTGAGGTGGCTTCCTTAGGATCTTCTGGTAATATCCCATGCAAGGCATAATCCACAAACGGAAATTGCCAATCACGAGGTTCTAAATTTAAGCCAATCTGGCATACCTCTTCGGCTTGAGATACCACGTCTGGGTGGAGGAGTTCTCTACTACCAATGGTGATGCTTTTAGCTTCACCTGGCGGGATTGCCAGCATTGCGGCTAATGCGGCAAGGGCATCTGCATATACATTCTCATTCCGAGATATATGAGATATGTAGAATTGTTCAAAATATCCTGCTAGTTCAATGGCTAGCTGATGATAGGGGATGAGGGCTTCATGTCTGACTTCATACTCATCTGTCATTTGATTGACAATGAGCTTAGAATCTCCATATGCCTCTAGATGGTTCACCCCCAGTTGCAGAGCTATTTTTAAGCCGATAATGAGCGCGTTGTACTCCACTACATTATTAGTGCACGGTTCTGTTAATGAGTAACCGTTAGGCAATATATGTTTATGTGGGGATATTAGCACAACCCCCACTCCAGCAGCAAATCGTCTTGCGGCACCATCAAAGAACATTTGCCAAGGCTGTTCTCCGCTAACTGTGTTGACTTCTGATGTCTGCTTTAATTGGGACCAAATTGGATGGTCTGCAAGGAAATCAGTGATTGCCTTTCCCTTCATGGCCTTTTGAGGGACAAAATATATGTCATAGGGCGATAGTAAGAGCGCCCATTTTGCCAATCGGCCATTTAAGGATCCCGGTTTGGTCATTAGAATCTTCAAGGGGTTAACCCGTGATATAACATGAATTGTTTGCCCTGAAAGGTAGTGTCGCATTTTCTGAACAGCAAACACTATGACTAAACATTCCTTTTCAATTGGGGTATATCGCTGTTCGGCCCCAATCATTGTTCTACTTAAATAGTAGAGGGCATGTTCATGGCCGTGCTCGTTATATTGAGCAAGTAATGCTCCTAAAGCATTATCCATGGCCCTTACATATATAAGGAAGGGCTGCTCAGGGGCTGGTGCCATTAGTACAGGAGGCTTAGTGAGGTACTCCTTGAGGTCATCAAATGCCTGCTGACATGCCTCATCCCATATAAAAGACACTCCCTTTTTCATAAGTTTTGAGAATGGCTGGCATCGTCCAGATAGGTTAGAAATGAAGCGTCGAATATAAGCGAGTTTTCCTTGTAATCCCCTTAATTCCTTAAGATTGCGGGGAGGTGGCATTTCGCTAATTGCTTTTACCTTTTCCGGGTCGAGGAAAATTCCTTTTGAAGTTATTACGAACCCTAGAAACTTCCCGCTGGATACCCCCATGAACGACTTGGTAGGATTCATCTTCAAGTGATGTTTCCGCATAAGATCGAAGACCACTCTTAAATCGTGAAGATGCTCTTCTTTGTCTTTGCTTTTAACTGCTAAGTCATCCACATAGCACTCTACTGTTCTGCGCTGGTGCTTTTTGAATATGGCGCTCATTGCGTGTTGGTAGGTGGCACCTGCATTCTTTAATCCGAATGGCATCACCGTATAACAGTATACCCCCTGTGGCGTTCTGAAAGCTGTATGCTTTTCATCATCCGGGTGCATCTTGATTTGGTTATAACTTGAGAAGCCATCCATAAAGGACATCCTCTCATAACTGCAAGTATTATCGATCATCACGTCGGTGATGGGGAGTGGAAATTCATCCTTGGGACATGCAGCGTTCAGATCTCGAAAGGCAATGCATATCCGGATTTTGCCATTCTTTTTGTGAACTGGCACTATGTTTGCCACCCAGTCTGGGTGTTGTTCTTCACGGATGAACCCAGATTGTATAAGCTTGTTGACCTCAGCAACTATTACCTCCATCAATTTCGGTCGAAAACGCCTCTGTTGCTGTTTAACAGGTTTGACATCTTCTTTTATATTTAACCGGTGTGTGGCAATTTGAGGGTCAAGCCCAGGCATATCTTCATAATTCCATGCGAACACATCTATATACTCTTTGATAAGGGATATAAGTTCCTCTTTTTCTAAAGGAGTTAGTGTGTCGCTTATGAAAATGGGTTTCAGATTTTCTTCTGTTCCCATGTTAACCTGTATTAATTTGTCTTCTATGGGCGGGTCACGCTGTTCAAAGCGGACATCCCAGAGAGTATCCATATGCCTAGCCCAAGCATCATCTTGAACGTCAATTGGTTCCTCGTCGCTTTCTGGCGCGGCTGAAACCATATTGATTGTCAAAGATTGAAACCAAGCATCGATGCTTATACCTGAATCATGATCTGGTGAAGATGTTTCTTCTTTATCCGAAGAACTCTCTTCATCCTTGAATGGCGATGAGGGTGGAGTAGACACATAGCCCAACCCCCTGCGGGTCTTCTGATAATAATCAGGGCTCTTTCCTCTCGGTCTAAACGAGGGTATGAGATTCCGTCTCCCTTTTCCAAAGTTTAATCCCGGCTTCTGGGTAAAATTATATCCCATTTTCTCCATCATCTGTCAGGACCTTTGCTCATATAAGTGAAATTGAGGTGATGTTTGTTCATCACTTTCACTACTTTGTCTCTGTCGAGGCGACGTGGCCACTTTGCCGAACATGATCGGCCTTTGGGACTTCTGTCGGGGAGGCACTTCTAAGAAGTGCCCTTGATCCTCGGTTATTTTTAATTGAGAGAGGAGGGAAGACCTGAGGGGCAAATGGTATGCCGCCAGAACTTCAAGTTCGGTCAGGCCATCCGCTTCGGTGGAGGTACAAGAGGGCTCAGACTCAGTAGCTACAGCATGCTCGTAGACTAACTTTACATTTTCATTAATAACCCATTCACTTTCTGTTGCATCCACTATATTATCAAGACCTAAGTTAAGATCTAGGTGAGGGTTGATTTCGTAATCACCCCCATCATCTTCTCCAAGGAGCTCGTACTCAGTGTCGGCTTCATTGCCACTGTCGTCGGGCTTTGGAGACTTGCTAAGACTGTCATTGGAGGCTTCATGTCCTGGCTTGTAGAGTGCAGCATCTGTGAAGTAATTTTCCAACCCTTTGAATGGCTGCTTGTCAGCAATTAGTGTCCGGACCTCTCCTTCCTCATCGCAATATTTCATGCACTGGTGAAGAGTCGATGGAACTATCATATGAGAGTGGATCCAAGGTCGCCCCAATAAAATATTGTAGGAGGTATCAGCGTCAATTACATAGCATGTAACCTCCGTTTTCAAGTCTCCAATTTGACACCGCAATCGGATCTTACCAAGAGGATGGCTATTATTAGCGTTGAATCCATAGATGGTAGTGTGTGTAGGTGTCAAACGATGAAAGGAAATCCCCAACAACTGCATCAATCTACTGGGCACGACGCTGAGTGCAGAACCTGGATCAATCTGAATTCGGTCCACTTTTGTGGACCCGACATATCCAGTGAAATATAAAGGCCTATTATGCTTTATATTCCTCACCTGCATGTCTTCTGGAGAGAAGATGATTTGTGGGACTTGCCTCCTCACTTGATGATAGTGGGAGCAAGAGTCCCGCTCTTCGATGGCCGGCTCGACAATCTGAGCTAGGAACGACTCAGAGTCTGCCAAGCCCTCTCTTAGAGCTTCACGTGTTGATTTAGATAATCTCAACAATTCGTAAAGCGTTACTCGCGCTGGGATGTTAGCCAACTGCGCAATTATGTCAAATTCGAAGGGAGTTTCTTTGGGTCCTTCATCTCTGGTAGGATTCTTCTGGAAACGAAGTCCTTTCTGCTTCGCAGGCTTTGCGAGTTCTGCATAGATATCTTTTGGATCCACTCTAGTGTAGTCCTTAAGATATGTCTTTCCAGATCGAGTACCGGAAGGGCCTGCCCCATCTTGATGGGTGGCCATAGTTTCGGGTTCTTCTTCAGAATCTGTGAAGGCCCCCGAAACTATATATTCTCCCTTTATATCCGCAGAAATGGCATTAACAGCCCGTTTCTTCCCTTGACTTCTTGAAGTAGTCCATTGTTCATCTTCCAGCAAATCGGGGTGAACCCACATAACTTCCCCCTTTTGGGTTGTTACGGGGACAAGTTCCTCTTGGGCTTTATTGTGCGGATCAAGATTCTTCGTGACCATCTTACCCTTAGGGATTGGGGTCACTCCTGCGGGAAACTCATGGGTTCCGACCATTATGGTTGCCATATTGGCAGTGACTTTCTTCTGCTCTTCCTTAAGAGTCAGAACTCCAGCCTCTATTAGTGCTTGGATTCTGTTCTTAAGGGGAAAACAATCCCTGGTAGGGTGCCCAACATTTCGGTGATAAAGACAGTAATTGGGATCTTTAGTCTTACCCGCATCTTCTGGCTTCTTATTCTCCGGAAGTTTTAGCATTCCCTTCTTCTGGAGCAGGTGAAAGAGGATATGCGTCTGTTCCGCCTTGAAAGTGTAATTCCTTTCTTGTTGCGGTCTGATTTGCCTTGATCCTCGCTGACTTTGAGGCTTTGGCTCTGGCGGAGGACCGGTTTTCTGAGGAGCAGCTTCTGACAACATGACTGCTTTCTCTTTATTCTTGTTGCTGTTGTTTTGGGTATATGGCTTACTACCCCCAGCGTTTCTTGATTAGCGGGATTCCTCGACTCGGCAAATCAAGTCTTCAGCTTGCTCTCCTTGCTTGAGCAGGTTCCTCCATGTCTTAGACTCTACGACCCCCATTTTGAGGAGCACATTGGTCTTAAGGTTGTGTCGACAGGTCTCGACTAGAGTTTCTTGGATCATTCCGTGTTTACAATGTACGGACTTCTCCCGGAACCTTTCTATGAAATCTTTAACCGTTTCTTGTTCTCCTTGCCTAGTTGCAAGAAGGGAATGAACCGTAATCTCGGTGTCATCCTCGAAGAAACGTGAGAGAAATAATTTCTCAATATCTAACCAGGTATTAATAGTACCTGGGGGCAACTGCATGAACCAAGTAAAAGCAGGCCCTCGCAGAGTACTTGCAAATACTTTGGTCATAATTGGGTCATTACCCAACAGATGTCCTGCTTGGGACAAGAAATAATAGATGTGCTGGCTGGGCGATCCCTTCCCGTTATGGCTCTAACTTGAGCGGTTTATACTTTGGTGGGTAAGGTATCATATCCCATTCAGGAGGATACGGTCTAGAAACCCCAGCTTCTTTCAACTCCTTTTTACGCATTAAAGCTTCGAGTTGACTCTGTAGCTTTTCTATCTTTTCGCCATGCGGATCATGGAAAGAAAATCTATTCTCTTCCTCATGTATCGAGTGGGCTTTCTCTTCCTGTTCTTCTTCATTCAGAGTTTCTTTGCCCTTTTTGGCATTATCTTCAACAAACCTCGATAGCATGACTTTGAGTCCTTCAATCATCTTTTGCTGCTCTCGAATCATCTTTTCTTGAGCTTCAAATCTCTGATTGATATCGTCAGACTTATCTGCCATATGCGATGCTGACTTCTGCAGCCGAGATGATATAGAGGATGGGGGCGAGGCTATAGCGGAATTATCGCTGTCCTCGTCGTAAGAACCCCCTGCGAGCTTCTTATAATTTCGGGGCGGGACGGCTCCTGATCTTAGTCGAGTAATACGATGAGGTTTATCATCGCTCGATTCTGAATCATCATCCGTCTCTGCAATTTTCTTCCCTTTTCCTACCATGTTGGAAGTTACAGCTCTCCCTTGTTTCAGGGAAGCAGTCTTTGGCTTCTTAGTAAGGTTCTTGTCTGACTCGGTTAGTCGATCAAATACAGACATCCTGCTCTTACTGCAGCCGCAATTGTCCATCACAGTAGATACTGCTGTCACAAGTTGCTGGCAATGGCAACTATGTTCAACTTGAAGTTGGTCTACGCCTCTCTTCTTAGAGAGATGCTCCCTGAGGTCAGTGCCTCTAGCCATGGAATCAAGAGGTCCATTCAACTCTTGAGAGTGTTTAGGAATCCACTGAAGCTTCTTTGATTGATCAACCCTGACTCTGGGGTCGGACCGATCCTCGCGTGGCTTAGGAATAGCCTCGCGTTTCACATTGCGGGCCTGAAGAATAGCTCCGTGCTTATCCACACTAGCCTCGCGTTCCTCGCTGGCTTGGTGTGTCCTTGGAAGTTTAGCTTCTGGAATAATAGCCCTGCATGACGGGAAGTTCTTGCACGCTGGCTTATCTTTGCGATTAACGCAGATCATAGCTTCGCACTTAGCACGGTTTTCACGACTGACAACTATCTGCCAATCATCCTCACGTTCCTTGTGGGTGTCAGAAGTCTTGCGTTTATTGCAAGTATCACTGGCTTCGCGTCTCTCGCTAGGCACAGTGATAGCCTCGCGTGGAGAATCACACGCTGGCTTTGAATAATTTTTATACTCGCGTAACTCGCGAGTGTTAGGTATTCTGCGACTAGCGCACCCTTACTGGCTTCGCGTCTCTCGATAGGCACAGTAATAGCCTCGCGTGGAGAATCACATGCTGGCTTTGAATAATTTTTATACTCGCGTAACTCGCGAGTGTTGGGTATTCTGCGACTAGCGCAACCCTTACTGGCTTCGCGTCTCTCGCTAGGCACAGTAATAGCCTCGCGTGGAGAATCACATGCTGGCTTTGAATAATCTTTATACTCGCGTTTCTCGCGAGTGTCAGGAATCTTGCGTAACTCGCCAGTATTACCAGCCTCGCGTGGAAAATCACACGCTAACTTTTCCTTGCTTTTAAGGCAAGTTGTATCTTCGCGTTTAACGCGGTAGAGATTGGTCTCGCGGGTAGCGCGAGCCAATTTGAGGGACCATAGCCTCGCGTCCTCTAGGGTTAGCCCTGCGTCCAAGGCGGGCTTTGAGGGCTCTACGCCTCGCTCTCCGGTTCCTGTTCCGGAGTTGGGTCCTGGTCAGTCTAGTTCCCATGTCTTCTTCGGCAATCGGAAGCTCTTCCTCGGCTAGGATTTCTTGTGTGAACTCCGGCTCTATAGCCGCAGTCTCCAAGGATCCCCGTCTCTCGGTAGATACCTTTCTACCCGTCACTCGGGCATTGGAGTACATGCGACGATAGTGCCGTGTCTCATCCAAGTCACCTGATCCAGAGGAGAGGAACTCCTCGTACTTCTGCTGGTCGATCTCAACGACCAGCGTGTCTACTTCGGATCCGATCAAGTCAACGTCCGATTGCGCCATAATCTCTTCATCAGTGAAAGAGACGGCTCCCACTGTGGTCGCCAGTTTGTTCGTCACAAAATTTCCTTCGCTTCCTTCCATTGAATACATCTTAGATTACAATAGAAGTGAACAAGATATAAAAAGAACAAACGAGAGGATTTTATACTTCAATCTCTCTTTTTTACAAAATAGTGGGATCTGTGGCGATGGGATCTGTCAAGCAGCTCCTTTTGACGATCGGTACGTTGAAATCTTCTCTCTTAAAGATATCGACCGACTATAGACGATCTTCTCTAGTTTTGATTTGTTCAAGGCTCTCTCGCGTAACTCGAACTTCTCAAGAACTCCAGAAAGAAGATGGTGGTTTTCTCTGATCTTCACGAACTCAAGGCTCTGTGCGTAACTTGAATTCTCCAAGATTTCAGAAGATGATCAGCAAAGGCTTCAAGGCTCTCTCACGTATTTGAATTGCCAAAGGATCGATAGGAGACTTCCGATGCCAAAAAAAAAGACCATTAGGGCTTCACCAGGAAGGTATTTATAGCCCCAGGTTAATGCAAGAGTTTCTATCTAAATAGAACTCGTCATTATCAGGGATTCTAATCAAATATCTTAGTTTTGATGGAATTCTGATTAGACTTGATTCGGGTATTTGGATAGGCCCAAAATCATAATCTCAATCAATTTGAGATTCTGGTTATCTGCTTACGCGGAGCTTTAATCGCATCAAAACGCGATGCTAAATAACCAAAACGCGGAGCTAACGTGGAGCTATTGATCATCTCTGCGTTTTACTCAAACGCGAGGCTAATACAAACCAGACTGCGGAATCAACGCGGAGCTATTAAACATCTCCACGTTTTATTCAAACGCAGGGTTAATGTAACCAAACGCGGGGCTATTGAATTGGCTCCGCGTTCTGTTGTGGAAAATCCTTTTAACTTAGAAATTTTCACTGCCAACAGTTTTCATACTTAGAAAAATTTTCTGTTTTGTAGAAACTTTTCTAACTTTGATTTTCCCTTTTGCCGTAGGGTATTCGGCGGAAGCTCTTCCCCATAAGCACTACTTTAGTTTTGCTGGGGGTTCTGATCCATCAGCTCAATTTCGCTTCACCACCATTCTGGCCGCATACAAACCAGATTCGAGAGAGCGCAGGGAAAAGTTGATCAAATATCATCCCACTACTGCACGAGAGATTATAACTGATGCAGCCTTCGAAGCCATGAGCAGAGAAGTGCTAGAGAAGCCCGCATTCCTCTTCGGGGATAATATGGAGCAATCAGACCAGATCCTCTTTGAAGAGGAGAGCAAGTGGCTCTATAATTCTGGTGAAGTTTTAATGTTTCTGACTAGAATGGAGCGTGGCTATCCCCTGATTTATCTTCAGAGGCTGGTGATGCATCTTGAATTGGAGTGGGGGTTAACTCAAGAACAGGACGACGTCCCAACGGGTAAATTGGGCGCACATGGGGTTATCAAGATGACCCTACTAGATGTATTACTGGTTTGCTTCCATGCAGATTTAGCAAGGAGCATCCAGTAGGAGAGGTTCCGATCCGCACACAAACTTTCCTGAGTGAGTTCCTGGCGAAAGAAGGCCAATACCTGGCTAGTGACTTTAGAATGCCTGGCTGGGTTTATTCATCTGGCAACATGTGGTGGGCCCGCCTTGTTCAATATATGTTGGACTCTCATGAACCCATTCTGAAGGAGATTGGTTTATATAAGGCCATCAAAAATGTTCAAATTGGGTTCCCTCAGAGTGTTGGAGATGTACAACCCCGAGACTTGCACCCTATTTACGCCAGTGGGTGAGCTAGGGTTCGCTCTCCACGAGATGTTTGAAGTATCTGGGCTTTCAATGGGCGAAGTCCCATATGAAGAGTATATTCCCACCACCGAAGAGTTGAACATGCTGATGGCGGGTATGCGTAATTAGGGTATATTCCGCATCTGTGCTGACTTGGCAGGTGTGCGTAATCAGGGTATCGGCCACAAGAAATGGGCCTAGTACCTTTTCGCTAATTTGAATTCTAAGGATAGTTCAACAACTATCCATGGCTATGCTCCTGTCTAGGTCACAGAGATCGATTGCCGCATCGCTATGACCCCCCTAATGTATTATACTATGGAATCCAACAAAGGTAGATTCGGTCCTGGCACCTCTTTTAAGAGTTATCACTATCAAGCTCAGTCCCCAGTATCCAATAGAGGTTTTATTGCTGGGTTCTTGATGCTATAGTTGAAAAGATGTGTTAAGCCGTCATTGCCAAAAGAGGCAATTGCAATGACTGTAGTATATCCAGCAGTTCTCCTTGCATACAGCCGACCTTTCGGACTTCTTCCCGCCATGGTGTGCAATCTACAGCATGGACTACAAACACTCTGCAATGACTTCATTCCTGCTGATAAGGGCAACGGGAAAGGGAAAGGCAAGTCGAAAGAGATTGCCTAGGTGAAGACTCCGAACCCTAGGGTGGAGATGCCTTACATCTATCTGATGGCGTGGCTCGTCATGCACTGCCCGTCTCTGATGAGTGCTGCTTCACACCGCTATTGTGACAAGTCCTACTTTGTGGAGTTATACGAGCGCTCTTCATAGAAGCATCACTATATGTCTCAAATTCGGAAGACTCTCCGGCATCACCAAAATTATGAGATCTTTCGGTGCTTCCCCGACTTCCCTGGTGGTGGATATGGGTTGAAGTTGAAGGATATTGCGGGAGTGGATAACTTCACTGCTTTATTTTCGGGAGCGTTCTGGTGGCTCCTTAGTGTAACGCCCCCAATTCAGCTCTATTTTTTTTTTCTAAGTGGGCGACATTGCTTAATACTATGAATAACTCAACAGTCCCATGATCTTGGAATAACCGTAACTACTGCCATGTCAAGATGAATAACCATATCTGAAACTGAAAGGATTTCATTTATATAGAGAGTTAATTACATAAAATGGCATACTGCTTTAAATATCTACACAAAAGAGTTAAATACTACAAGTTAAAGCAGTGCCCAGAAAAAGGAAACAAGAACAAGAAGTGACAAAGGAGACAAGAACAAGAAGTGCGAAGTACCCCAATAGTATTGTGCAAGTAGTATCCTCTACTCGACCTGGTTGGTGAAGTAAGGATTGTTGTCTGGAGCAATCTCCCCTTCTCTACTTTCGTGATCTGGGCTTAAGAAAACCCAGGGGATTAAACCCAGCAAGTAACACAAAAACAAGAAACGCGTGTACTATCACAGTACAAATAATAAAAGAATTAAATAAATTGCGTTGATACAAACGTATCTTGAGAATATTGAAAATGAATTGAGTAAGACTATTCATTAAAATAAAAACAAATCATGTAAAGGTGACAAGTGTAAGCGATGTAAATATCAATCATGTTGCATGTAACCAGAACTATGAAAGTCATTCACAAGCTTCAAGTAAAATTTAACAGGTCTATATCATGTTAGTGTGGAATTAAAACTCAATGATGGATAAGATAGGGCGCAGTTTCTCATATTGTACAAGTGCCCGTGCATACCCGGGACCCGGCCTCTAATTCATGGCGCTGAACCATGACACACCGCTAGGTGCTACAAGTCAGATCCCGTTAAATGAAACATGTAACGGGCATCACCCATATGGTGACTCATGTATCAGATTGTGGCTCAGTACCACCCAGTGCTGCTAGTAAAAGGCCCTCAGCACCTAATCAAGAAGTTGGCCAACAAGATCCTTGTACAATACAGTACTTATCTATCCATCATATAGTTTTTCCCATGTTAGTAATGCATATGATATGCGTGAATTAAAGGAAACACGTGGACTCTCATGTCAAATTGTACACATATCATTTAACAAGAATCAAGAGTTCAAGAATCAAGATTTGGAATCATGTACACATGTATTATAAGGATGCTTCATGTCATGTAATAATGATACTAGAACTTGTAATCATGTCTTGTAATAAAGATACTAGAACTTGTTATCATGCCGTGTAATAAGGATACTAGAACTTGTAATCATGTCTTGTAATAAAGATACTAGAACTTGTTATCCTGTAATAAGGATACTAGAACTTGTGATCATGTCTTGTAATAAAGATACTAGAACTTGTTATCCTGTAATAAGGATACTAGAACTTGTGATAAGGATACTAGAACTTGTAATCATGTCTTGTAATAAAGATACTAGAACTTGTTATCATGTCGTGTAATAAGGATACTAGAACTTGTAATCATGTCTTGTAATAAAGATACTAGAACTTGTTCTCATGAATAATCTTACCTTCATGTATCATATTGATATTCACATGTCATGTTATCATAAATCCGCGAATCATGCCAAGTGTATAAATCCGTGTTTCTCTTGAAGCGGAAAATAGCCAATCGCGAGGCTAAAAATTGCCAAACGCGAAGCTAAAAATGGCCAAATGCGAAGCTAAAAGAGTAGCCAAACAGGAAGCAGAAAATAGCCAAACGCGAGGCTAAAAATTGCCAAACGCGAAGCTAAAAATGGCCAAACGCGAAGCTAAAAGAATAGCCAAACAGGAAGCAGAAAATAGCCAAACGCGAGGCTAAAAATTGCCAAACGCGAGGTTAAAATATCCAGAAGCGAAGCTAAGAGAATAGCCAAACGGGAAGCAGAAAATAGCCAAACGCGAAGCTAAAAATTGCCAAAATGCGAGGCTAAGCCAAAAATAGCCAACATCGGTAAATCAGGCTAAGTATGCAGTCTAGAAATTTTTCTAAGTATGCAGATCCAATATGATGTGAATTTATCCATAAAGAAAAAGGAATCATGTACTCATAATAAAAATCAAATATTTCCAAGAAAGATCATACATGCTACTTGTACTCAAATACGATTCAAAGAGAGAACAAGAACAAGGTGATACTTACCTCTATTCCCTTTAATCTCCTCCTTTGTTGTAGCAAAGCCTCCCTTCTATTTCCTTTACTCAACGAACTAGAAGAACCAAGAGTGATTTCTTATTTTGTTCTTTTTGATAAGAATTCTCTTTGTGAGAATAAGGTTATATATTCTTAAGGGCATTTTGGTCACCTTATCGTCTATCCTAATCCTAAGACTTCTTGCATGCATGACAAATGTCAACTAGAGTGCCACCTCTCATTCTTTTCTAACAACTCATCCCCACAAAAGGCCAAGATGGTACCCTTAGAAATTAAATTTAAATTTGAAGGTGTATAGAAAGAAACTTTTGCCTTGATAATTTGAAATGATAGTTTTGGGGTGTTACATTATACCCACCTAATAAAAGAATTTCGTCCTCGAAATTCCAATTTTAAAAGGTATACTATTATATACAGGTACGTGTTATCATATAAAAATAGACTCAATTTACATACCTGATAATGAAAATAGGTACGGGTATTTTGTTTTGATATCGCCTTCAAGTTCCCAAGTGGAGTCCCCAGGTGATCGTGCATCCCATGAAACAAGGACCAATGGTATCACTTTATTCTTTAGGATTTTCTCCCGTCGATCAATGATTGGTACAGGTTGTTTCTCATACTTTAGATCGGATCTCAGATCCACCTCGGACAAGTCCACAGCCTTATGTTCATTCCCCAAGCACTTCCTTAATTGCGACACATGGAATACATCATGAATAGTTTCCATTTCAGGCGGTAATGATAATCTATATGCAAGGTTCCCAATTCTTTCTGTAATTTCAAATGGTCCAATATATCTTGGACTAAGTTTTCCCTTCTTGCCGAATCTAATCACTCCCTTCATTGGCGATATCTTGATGAATACCTTATCTCCTATTTCAAACTCCAATGATTTTCTACGTCGATCTGCCCATTTCTTTTGTCTATCTTGTGCAGCTTTCATATGTTCCCTAATAACCTTTACTTGCTCTGTTGCTTGAGTAATTAATTCAGGTCCCAAAATGCTCCGCTCTCCAATCTCGTTCCAACATAATGGAGATCTACATTTCCTGCCATACAAAGCCTCAAATGGTGCCATTTTGATACTCTCTTGATAGCTATTATTGTAGGAAAACTCCGTCATATATAAATGGTCTTCCCAAGATCCTCCAAAATCTAGCATACATGCTCTAAGCATGTCTTCAAGTATTTAGATAGTTCGTTCTGATTGTCCATCTGTTTGTGGGTGATATGCTGAAGACAAGTCTAAATGTGTTCCTAAACTATCCATCAATTTCTTCCAGTATTATGATCTAAATCTTGTATCCCTATATGAGACAATTCTAAATGGAACTCCATGTAACCTCACCACTTCCTGCATGAATCTTTTTGCTAATGCTTCTGTTGACTGACCAACCCTAAATGGGATGAAATGAGCTGACTTGGTCAGTCGGTCCACTACCACCCAAATCGCATTATTACCTTTGGTGCTCCTTGGTAATCCCGTAACAAAATGCATTGATATTTGTTCCCACTTCCATTCTGGAATTGTTAATGGTTGAAGTAATCCAACTATTTTCTGATGTTCGACCTTCACTTGTTGGCAAGTAGAACACATGGATACATGTCTTGCAATTTCTTTCTTCATGCCCGGCCACCAGAAGTACCTCTTCATATCCTTGTACATCTTATTGCCTCCGGGATGAATGGAATATGCTGATTTATGAGCTTCTTCCAAAACTCTCTTCCTTGTCTCTCCCTTGGGCACCCATAATCTCTCCCTGAATCTAATAGTCCCATCTGAGTGTATCTTCATCTCAGGCCTCCTACCTGTCTCAATTTTGCTCTTTAACCTTTGGAAGCTTTCATCATCGACTTGGGCTTGCTTGATCTGCTCTATCAATGGTGACTGTAGTTGCATTTCCATAAGTTGTGCTATTATTCCTGGTAGAATTATTTCCAATTCCATTCTTTGTATTTCTGCCAATAATTCCTTTTGTTGAGTCAATCTTTCTATTGCAGGTCTTCTACTCAGAGCATCTGGCACTATATTGATCCTTCCTGGATGATATTTAATTGCCAAGTCATAATCGGCTACTAACTCCAACCATCGTCTCTGTCTCATATTTAGTTCCTTTTGAGTGAAAATATATTTCAAACTTTTATGATCAGTGTACACTTCCACCCTTTGTCCTAGTAAGTAATGTCTCCAAATTTTCAAAGCATGAATTATTGATGCTAGTTCCAAGTCGTGAGTGGGATAATTTCTTTCATGAGGTTTTAATTGTCTTGATGCAAACTCAATCACTCTTTCATGCTGAGTCAACACGCATCCCAGTCCTAGTTTTGAAGCATCACTATAGATTTTCATTCCTCCAGTGTTATCTGGAATTGCTAACACAGGTGATATTGTCAGTCTTAGTTTCAATTCTTCAAATGCCTTATCGCACTCTTCCGTCCAGACATACTCGATTCCCTTTCGCGTCAACTTAGTTAGAGGAGATGCAATTTTTGCAAAATCTTGTACAAACCGCCTGTAATATCCAGCCATCCCCAGAAAACTGCGAACTTCTGATACTGATTTTGGTACAGGCCAATCCATCACAGCCTCTATCTTTTTAGGATCTGCTGATACACCATTCTCAGATATTATATGACCCAAGAAAGCAATTTGATTCAACCAAAATTCACATTTGCTCAATTTTCCGTATAGCCTTTGTTCCCTTAAAGCTTGTAATGCTATCCTCAAATGTTTAACGTGCTCTTCTTTATTCTTAGAGTAGATCAATATATCATCAATAAACACCACCACAAATTTGTCCAAATACTGAGTAAAAGCATGGTTCATCAAATTCATAAACACCGCTGGAGCATTAGTTACCCCAAATGGCATCACTAAATATTCATAATGACCATGTCTGGTTCTAAATGCAGTCCTTGGGATATCTTCTGTTCGGACTCTTACTTGATGAAATCCTGAACGAAGATCTATTCTTGAGAATACCTTCGCTCCTCCAAGTTGATCGAATAGATCAGTTATCCTTGGCAATGGGTATTTATTCTTAATTGTTGCTGCATTCAAACCTCTGTAATCTATACATAACCTTTTACTCCCGTCTTTCTTTCCTACCAATAGTACTGGAGCTCCCCAAGGTGACACACTGGGTCTTATAAAACCCAATTTCATTAACTCGCCCACTTGCTTCTTGACTTCTTCTAGTTCTGCAATCCCCATTCGATAAGTTGGCTTACAAACTGGTTCAGCTTCAGGGATAATATCAATAGTAAATTCTACTATCCTTGCTGGTGGTAGTCCAGGTATCTCTTCAGGAAAAATATCCAAGAATTCTGATACTACCGGAATCATCCCTTCTCCTATTTCCATTGCTTCCAAAACTCCTCCCTTTGGAAACACCTTAGATTTAGCTGGTTTTAGGGATGGGCTTCCACTGACAAATTCAAACTCTGGACAGTCGGGAATCTGGAATACTACTCTCCTTCTCCTACAGTCTATCACTGCATAGAAGGTGCTCAACCAATCCATGCCTATGATAACATCATATCCTCCTCCACTAATAACTAGTAGATTGGCATAAAATTCCTTACCATCAATTACTAATGGACATAGTTTACACTCTTTATTAGTCATGATACTACCATTCCCGGTCTCAATATTCCACCCCGCAGGTAAGATAGTGAAATCAATAAGATTACGGGAAACAAACATGCTAGTGATGAAACTGTGTGATGCTCCAGAATCAAATAAAACAGTTGCCGGTCTATTGTTAACCAAGATCATACCTGTCACGCTCCTCCAGTGGTTTGAACTTCTTCTACATTCATTAGTCTAACTTGCCCTTGCCTCTGTCCTGCTCCTTCTCGGGCCCTAACATAGGTTTGTTGTCGGTTCTCCCAGGTTTCTTTCTGGCCTGGTCTTGGAACTCTCTGGGCCGACGTTGTTATTGGCCTGGTTGTTGCTTGAAACAGGACCTTGGTTATTGTTGATTGTTGGACCTTTGGGCAATCTCTCAATTGATGACTAGCGGATCCGCATGCCAGGCACCACCCTTGAGCTCTTCTACACATGTTCTGGGTATGCCCTGTCATATGACAATAGTTGCATATTACTATACCTCGATTCAGCATCACCTGCTTCCTTGTTGGTGTGCCATCAAATTTCCTGGCCGATGGGTTTGCTCCTTGCCTATATGACCCTTTAAATACTACTGACCTCTTATTCGCCACCCTTAGAAGGTTCACCATTTTGATTCTCTCTTGTTTTTGGCACTGCGATATCCTTTCTAATATCATTATTGTGGTTTGTTGCGTTTGTGCTACCCTTTGTACCATATTTCTAAGCTCAGACTCTTCACTCGTTGGATTTGGGCTCGCGCTAGTAGAAGATTGGGTCGTCATCATTCTGTGACGGACCAAGGAAGATTAATCAGATAGAGTTTCAAGATAGATATTCCAAATGAATTAGAAACAATAAAATAGGCACGATACTAGATCTGATGGATATCAAGGATAAGGAAGAAGTGTCAAGAGTGTATCTCAGACATGTTTTCATGTGGCAGTAGTCATATGGTCTCCCACCTAAACCTAGGCTCTGATACCAAAACTGTAACGCCCCCAATTCAGCTCTATTTTTTTTTTCTAAGTGGGCGATATTACTTAATACTATGAATAACTCAACAGTCCCATGATCTTAGAATAACCGTAACTACTGCCATGTCAAGATGAATAACCGTGTCTGAAACTGAAAGGATTTCATTTATATAGAGAGTTAATTACATAAAATGGCACACTGCTTTAAATATCTACACAAAAGAGTTAAATACTACAAGTTAAAGCAGTGCCCAGAAAAAGGAAACAAGAACAAGAAGTGACAAAGGAGACAAGAACAAGAAGTGCGAAGTACCCCAATAGTATTGTGCTAGTAGTATCCTCTACTCGACCTGGTTGGTGAAGTAAGGATTGTTGTCTGGAGCAATCTCCCCTTCTCTACTTTCGTGATCTGGGCTTAAGAAAACCCAGGGGATTAAACCCAGCAAGTAACACAAAAACAAGAAACGCGTGTACTATCACAGTACAAATAATAAAAGAATTAAATAAATTGCGTTGATACAAACGTATCTTGAGAATACTGAAAATGAATTGAGTAAGACTATTCATTAAAATAAAAACAAATCATGTAAAGGTGACAAGTGTAAGCGATGTAAATATCAATCATGTTCCATGTAACCAGAACTATGAAAGTCATTCACAAGCTTCATGTAAAATTTAACAGGTCTATATCATGTTAGTGTGGAATTAAAACTCAATGATGGATAAGATAGGGCGCAGTTTCTCATATTGTACAAGTGCCCGTGCATACCCGGGACCCGGCCTCTAATTCATGGCGCTGAACCATGACACACCGCTAGGTGCTACAAGTCAGATCCCGTTAAATGAAACAAGTAACGGGCATCACCCATATGGTGACTCATGTATCAGATGGTGGCTCAGTACCACCCAGTGCTGCTAGTAAAAGGCCCTCAGCACCTAATCAAGAAGTTGGCCAACAAGATCCTTATACAATACAGTACTTATCTATCCATCATGTAGTTTTTCCCATGTTAGTAATGCATATGATATGCGTGAATTAAAGGAAACACGTGGACTCTCATGCCAAATTGTACACATATCATTTAACAAGAATCAAGAGTTCAAGAATCAAGATTTGGAATCATGTACACATGTATTATAAGGATGCTTCATGTCATGTAATAATGATACTAGAACTTGTAATCATGTCTTGTAATAAAGATACTAGAACTTGTTATCATGTCGTGTAATAAGGATACTAGAACTTGTAATCATGTCTTGTAATAAAGATACTAGAACTTGTTATACTGTAATAAGGATACTAGAACTTGTGATCATGTCTTGTAATAAAGATACTAGAACTTGTTATCCTGTAATAAGGATACTAGAACTTGTGATAAGGATACTAGAACTTGTAATCATGTCTTGTAATAAAGATACTAGAACTTGTTATCATGTCGTGTAATAAGGATACTAGAACTTGTAATCATGTCTTGTAATAAAGATACTAGAACTTGTTCTCATGAATAATCTTGCCTTCATGTATCATATTGATATTCACATGTCATGTTATCATAAATCCGCGAATCATGCCAAGTGTATAAATCCGTGTTTCTCTTGAAGCTGAAAATAGCCAATCGCGAGGCTAAAAATTGCCAAACGCGAAGCTAAAAATGGCCAAATGCGAAGCTAAAAGAGTAGCCAAACAGGAAGCAGAAAATAGCCAAACGCGAGGCTAAAAATTGCCAAACGCGAAGCTAAAAATGGCCAAACGCGAAGCTAAAAGAATAGCCAAACAGGAAGCAGAAAATAGCCAAACGCGAGGCTAAAAATTGCCAAACGCGAGGCTAAAATATCCAGACGCGAAGCTAAAAGAATAGCCAAACGGGAAGAAGAAAATAGCCAAACGCGAAGCTAAAAATTGCCAAAACGCGAGGCTAAGCCAAAAATAGCCAACATCGGTAAATCAGGCTAAGTATGCAGTCTAGAAATTTTTCTAAGTATGCAGATCCAATATGATGTGAATTTATCCATAAAGAAAAAGGAATCATGTACTCATAATAAAAATCAAATAATTTCCAAGAAAGATCATACATGCTACTTGTACTCAAATACGATTCAAAGAGAGAACAAGAACAAGGTGATACTTGCCTCTATTCTCTTTAATCTCCTCCTTTGTTGTAGCAAAGCCTCCCTTCTATTTCCTTTACTCAACGAACTAGAAGAACCAAGAGTGATTTCTTATTTTGTTCTTTTTGATAAGAATTCTCTTTGAGAGAATAAGGTTATATATTCTTGGAGGCTCGCATCACATATGGTGGATAAATCCGATGATGTCGACTGTTGGCAGTGAAAATTTCTAAGTTAAAAGGATTTTCCACAACAGAACGCAGAGCTAATTCAATAGCCCCGCGTTTGGTTATATTAACCCTGCGTTTGAATAAAACGAGGAGATGTTTAATAGCTCCACGTTGATTTCGCAGTTTGGCTTGTATTAGCCTCGCGTTTGAGTAAAATGCGGAGATGATCAATGGCTCCGCGTTAGCTCCGTGTTTTGGTTATTTAGCGTCGCGTTTTGATGCGATTAAAGCTCCGCGTAAGCAGATAACCAGAATCTTAAATTGATTGAGATTATGATTATGGACTTATCCAAATACCCGAATCAAGTCTAATCAGAATTTTATCAAAACTAAGATATTTGATTGGAATCCTTGATAAATGCGAGTTCTATTTAGATAGAAACTCTTGCATTAACTTGAGGATATAAATACCTTCCTGGTGAAACCCTAGAGGGGTGGCTTCTTTTTTTTGGCATCGGAAGTCTCCTATTGATCCTTTGGCAATTCAAGTACGCAAGAGAGCCTTGAAGCCTTTGCTGATCATCTTCTGGTCCGGCAATTGAGATATTTTTCTGAAATCTTGGAGAATTCAAGTTACGCACAGAGCCTTGAGTTCGTGAAGATTAGAGAAAATCAGGATCTTCTTTCTGTAGTTCTTGAGAAGTTTGAGTTACGCGAGAGAGCCTTGAACAAATCAAAACCAGAGAAGATCGTCTACAGTCGACCGATATCTTTAAAAGAGAAGATTTCAACGTACCGATCGTCCACGGGAACTGCTTGACAGATCCCATCGCCACAGATCCCACAATATTGTAAAAGAGAGAGATTGAACTATAAAATTCTCTTGTTTGTTCTTTTTATCTCTTGTTCACTTCTATTGTAATCTAAGATGTGTTCAATGGAAGGAAGCGAAGGAACTTTTGCGACGAACAAACTGGCGACCACAGTGGGAGCCGTCTCTTTCACTGATGAAGAGATTGTGGCGCAATCGGACGTTGACTTGATCGGATCCGAAGTAGACACGCTGGTCGTTGAAATCGACCAGCAGAAGTACGAGGAGTTCCTCTCCTCCGGATCAGGTGACTTGGATGAGACACGGCACTATCGTCGCATGTACTCCAATGCCCGAGTGACGGGTAGAAAGGTATCCACCGAGAGACGGGGATCCTTGGAGACTGCGGCTATAGAGCCGGAGTTCACACAAGAAATCCTAGCCGAGGATGAGCTTCCGATTGTCGAAGAAGACTTGGGAACTGGACTGACCAGGATCCAACTCCGGAATAGGAACCGGAGAGTGAGGCGTAGAGCCCTCAAAGCCCGCCTTGGACGCGGAGCTAACTCTAGAGGACGCGAGGCTATGGTCCCTCACAAACTGGCTCGCGCTACCCGCGAGACCAATCTCTACTGCGTTAAACGCGAAGATACAACTTGCCTTAAAAGCAAGGAAAAGCCAACGTGTGATTTTCCATGCGAGGCTGGTAATACTGGCGAGTTACACAAGATTCCTGACACTCGCGAGCTACGCGAGTATAAAAATTATTCAAAGCCAGCGTGTGATTCTCCAAGCGAGGCTGGTAATACTGGCGAGTTACGCAAGATTCCTGACACTCGCGAGCTACGCGAGTATAAAAATTATTCAAAGCCAGCGTTTGATTCTCCACGCGAGGCTATTACTGAGCCTAGCGAGAGACGCGAAGCCAGTAAGGGTTGCGCTAGTCGCATAATACCCAACACTCGCGAGTTACGCGAGTATAAAAATTATTCAAAGCCAGCGTGTGATTCTCCACGCGAGGCTATTACTGAGCCTAGCGAGAGACGCGAAGCCAGTAAGGGTTGCGCTAGTCGCAGAATACCCAACACTCGCGAGTTACGCGAGTATAAAAATTATTCAAAGCCAGCGTGTGATTCTCCATGCGAGGCTATTACTGTGCCTAGCGAGAGATGCAAAACCAGTGATACTTGTAATAAACGCAAGACTTCTGACACCCACAAGGAACGGGAAGATGATTGGCAGATAGTTGTCAGTCGTAAAAATCGCGCTAAGCGCGAAGCTATGATCTGCGTTAATCGCAAAGATAAGCCAGCATGCAAGAACTTCTCTTCGCGCGGGGCTATTATTCCAGAAGCTAAACTTCCAAGGACACACCAAGCCAGCGAAAAATGCGAGGCTAGTGTAGATAAGCGCGGAGCTATTCTTCAGGCCCGCAATGTGAAAAGCGAGGCTATTCCTAAGCCACGCGAGGATCGGTCCGACCCCAGAGTCAGGGTTGATCAATCAAAGAAGCTTCAGTGGATTCCCAAACATCCTCAAGAGTTGAATGGACCTCTTGACTCCATGGCTAGAGGCACTGATCTCAGGGAACATCTCTCTAAGAAGAGAGGCATAGACCAACTTCAAGTTGAACATATTTGCCATTGCTAGCAACTTGTGACAGCAGTATCAGCCGTGATGGACAACTGTGGCTGCAGCAAGAACAGAATATCTGTGTTCGACCGATTAAACGAGTCAAACCAGAATCCTGCTAAGAAGACAAGGACCACTCCCCTGAAACAATGGAGAGCTGTAACTTCCAACATGGTAGGAAAAAGGAAGAAAATTGCAGAGACGGATGATGATTCAGAATTGATCGATGAAGAACCTCATCGTGTTACTCGACTAAGATCAGGAGCCGTCCTGCCCCGAAATTATAAGAAGCTCGCAGGGGGTTCTTACGACGAGGACAGCGATAATTCCGCTATAGCCTCACCTCCATCCTCTATATCGTCTCGGCTACAGAAGTCAGCATCGCATATGGCAGATAAGTCTGACGATATTAATCAGAGATTTGAAGCTCAAGAAAAGATGATTCGAGAGCAGCAAAAGATGATTGAAGGACTCAAAGTCATGATATCGAGGCTTGTTGAAGATAATGCCAAAAATGGCAAAGAAACTCTGAATGAAGAAGAACAGGAAGAGAAAGCCCACTCGATGCATGAGGAAGAGGATAGATTTTCTTTCTATGATCCGCATGGCGAAAAGATAGAAAAGCTGCAGAGTCAACTCGAAGCTTTAATGCGTAAAAAGGAGTTGAAAGAAGCTGGGGTCTCTAGACCATATCCTTCTGAATGGGATATGATACCTTACCCACCAAAGTATAAGCCGCTCAAGTTAGAGCCATACGACGGGAAGGGATCGCCCAGTCAGCATATATATTACTTTTTGTCCCAAGCAGGACACTTAATGGGTAATGATCCCATCATGACCAAAGCATTTGCAAGTACTTTGCGAGGGCCTGCCTTTACTTGGTTCATGCAATTGCCCCCAGGTACTATTAATACTTGGTTAGATGTTGAGAAATTATTTCTCACACGTTTCTTCGAGGATGACACCGAGATTACGGTTCATTCCCTCCTTGCAACTAGGCAAGGAGAACAAGAAGCGGTTAAAGATTTCATAGAAAGGTTTCGGGAGAAGTCCGTACATTGTAAACACGGAATGATCCAGAAAACTCTAGTCGAGACCTGTCGACACAACCTTAAGACCAATGTGCTCCTCAAAATGGGGGCCGTAGAGTCTAAGACGTGGAGGGACCTGCTCAAACAAGGAGAGCAAGCTGAAGACTTGATTCGCCGAGTTGAGGAATCCCGCGGATCAAGAAACGCTGGGGGTAGTAAGCCATATACCCAAAACAACAGCAATAAGAATAAAGGGAAAGCAGTCATGTCGTCAGAAGCTGCTCCTCAGAAAACTGGTCCCCCGCCAGAGCCGAAGCCTCAAGGTCAGCGAGGATCAAGGCAAATCAGACCGCAACAAGAAAGGAATTACACTTTCAAGGCGGAACAGACGCATATCCTCTTTCACCTGCTCCAGAAGAAGGGAATGCTAAAACTTCCGGAGAATAAGAAGCCAGAAGATGCTGGTAAGACTAAAGACCCCAATTACTGTCTTTATCACCGGAATGTTGGGCACCCTACCAAGGATTGTTTTCCCCTTAAGAACAGAATCCAAGCACTAATAGAGGCTGGAGTTCTGACGCTTAAGGAAGAACAGAAGAAGGTCACTGCCAATATGGCAACCATAATGGTCGGAACCCACGAGTTTCCCGCAGGAGTGACCCCAATCCCTAAGGGTAAGATGGTCACGAAGAATCTTGATCCGCACAACAAAGCCCAAGAGGGACTTGTCCCCGTAACTACCCAGAAGGGGGAAGTTATGTGGGTTCACCCTGACTTGCTGGAGGATAAACAATGGACTACTTCAGGAGGTCAAGAGAAGAAACGGGCTGTTAATGCCATTTCTGCAGATATAAAGGAAGAATATATAGCTTCGGGAGCCTTCACAGATTCTGAAGAAGAACCCGAAACTATGGTCACCCATCAAGATGGGGCAGGCCCTTCCGGTACTCGATCTGGAAAGACATATCTTAAGGACTACACTAGAGTGGATCCAAAAGATATCTATGCAGAACTCGCAAAGCCTGCGAAGCAGAAAGGACTTCGTTTCCAGAAGAATCCTACCAGAGATGAAGGAGCCAAAGAAACCCCCTTTGAGTTTGACATAATTGCGCAGTTGGCTAATATCCCAGCGCGAGTGACACTTTACGAATTGTTGAGATTATCAAAATCAACACGTGAAGCTCTAAGAGAGGCCTTGGCAGACTCTGAGTCGTTCCTAGCTCAGATTGTCAAGCCGACCATCGAAGAGCGGGACTCTTGTCCCCACTGTCATCAAGTGAGGAGGCAAGTCCCACAAATCATCTTCTCTCCAGAAGACATGCAGGTGAGGAATATAAAGCATAATAGGCCTTTATATTTCACTAGATATATCGGGTCCACAAAAGTGGACCGAATTCAAATTGATCCAGGTTCTGCACTCAGCGTCGTGCCCAGTAGATTGATGCAGTTGTTGGGGATTTCCCTTCATCGCTTGACACCTACACACACTACCATCTATGGATTCAACGCTAATAATAGCCATCCTCTTGGTAAGATCCGGTTGCGGTGTCAAATTGGAGACTTGAAAATGGAGGTTACATGCTACGTAATTGATGCTGATACCTCCTACAATATTTTATTGGGGGCGACCTTGGATCCACTCTCATATGATAGTTCCGTCAACTCTTCACCAGTGCATGAAATATTGCGATGAGGAAGGAGAGGTCCGGACACTAATTGCTGACAAGCAGCCATTCAAAGGGTTGGAGAATTACTTCACAGATGCTGCACTCTACAAGCCAGCACATGAAGCCTCCAATGACAATCTTAGCAAGTCTCTAAAGCCCGACGACAGTGGCAATGAAGCCGACACTGAGTACGAGCTCCATGGAGAAGATGGTGGGGGTGATTACGAAATCAACCCTCACCTAGATTTTAGCTTAGGTCTTGATAATATAGTGGATGTAATAGAAAGTGAATGGGTTATTAATGAAAATGTAAAGTTAGTCTACGAGCATGCTGTAGCTACTGAGTCTGAGCCCTCTTGTACCTCCACCGAAGCGGATGGCCTGACTGAACTTGAAGTTCTGGCGGCATACCATTTGCCCCTCAGGTCTTCCCTCCTCTCTCAATTAAAAATAACCGAGGATCAAGGGCACTTCTTTGATGTGCCTCCCCGACAGAAGTCCCAAAGGCCGATCATGTTCGGCAAAGTGGCCACGTCGCCTCGACAGAGACAAAGTAGTGAAAGTGATGAACAAATATCACCTTAATTTCACTTATATGATCAAAGGTCCCGACAGATGATGGAGAAAATGGGATATAATTTTACCCAGAAGCCGGGATTAAACTTTGGAAAAGGGAGACGGAATCTCATAACCTCGTTTAGACCGAGAGGAAAGAGCCCTGATTATTATCAGAAGACCCGCAGGGGGTTGGGTTATGTATCTACTCCACCTTCGTCACCATTAAAAGCTGAAGAGAGTTCTTCAGCCAAAGAAGAAACATCTTCACCAGATCATGATTCAGATATAAGCACCGGTGCTTGGTTTCAATCTTTGACAATCAATATGGTTTCAGCCGCGCCAGAAAGCGACGAGGAACCAATTGACGTTCAAGATGATGCTTGGGCTAGGCATATGGATACTCTCTGGGATGCCCGCTTTGAACAGCGTGACCCGCCCACAGAAGACAATTAATACAGGTTAACATGGGAACGGAAGAAAATCCGAAACTCATTTTCATAAGCGACACACTAACTCCTTTAGAAAAAGAGGAACTTATATCCCTTATCAAAGAGTATATAGATGTGTTCGCATGGAGTTATGAAGATATGCCTGGACTTGACCCTCAAATTGCCACACACCGTTTAAATATAAAAGAAGATGTCAAACCTGTTAAACAGCAACAGAGGCGTTTTCGACCGGAATTGATGGAGGCAATAGTTGCTGAGGTCAATAAGCTTATACAATCCGGTTTCATCCGTGAAGAACAACACCCAGATTGGGTGGCAAACATAGTGCCAGTTCGCAAAAAGAATGGCAAAATCCGGATATGCATTGACTTTCGAGATCTGAACGTTGCATATCCCAAGGATGAATTTCCACTCCCCATCACCGATGTGATGATCGATAATACTTGCGGTTATGAGAGGATGTCCTTTATGGATGGCTTCTCAGGTTATAACCAAATCAAGATGCACCCGGATGATGAAAAGCATACAGCTTTCAGAACGCCACAGGGGGTATACTGTTATACGGTGATGCCATTCGGATTAAAGAATGCAGGTGCCACCTACCAAAGCGCAATGAGCGCCATATTCAAAGAACACCTGCGCAGAACAGTGGAGTGCTATGTGGATGACTTAGCAGTCAAAAGAAAAGACAAAGAAGATCATCTTCACGATTTAAGAGTGGTCTTCGATCTTATGCGGAAACATCACCTGAAGATGAATCCTACCAAGTCGTTCATGGGGGTATCCAGCGGGAAATTTCTGGGGTTCATAATAACTTCAAAAGGAATTTTCCTCGACCCTGAAAAGGTAAAAGCGATTAGCAAAATGCCGCCTCCCCGCAATCTTAAGGAATTAAGGGGATTACAAGGAAAGCTCGCTTATATTCGGCGCTTCATATCCAACTTATCTGGACGATGCCAACCATTCTCCAAACTTATGAAGAAGGGAGCGTCTTTCATATGGGATGAGGCATGTCAGCAGGCATTTGATGACCTCAAGGAGTACCTTATTAAGCCTCCTGTACTAATGGCACCAGCCCCTGGGCAACCCTTCCTTATATATGTAAGGGCCATGGATAATGCCTTAGGCGCATTACTAGCTCAATATAATGAGCACGGCCATGAACATGCCCTCTACTATTTAAGCAGAACAATGATTGGGGCCGAACAGCGGTATACCCTGATTGAAAAAGAATGTTTAGCCCTAGTGTTTGCTGTTCAGAAAATGCGACACTATCTTTCTGGGCAAACGATTCATGTCATATCACGGGTTAATCCCCTGAAGATTCTGATGACAAAACCAGGGGCTTTAAGTGGCCGACTGGCAAAATGGGCCCTGCTATTGTCGCCTTATGACATACACTTCGTTCCTCAAAAAGCCACGAAGGGACAGGCAATCGCCGATTTCCTTGCAGACCATCCAATTTGGTCCAAATCAAAGCAGACATCAGAGGTCAACACAGTTACCGGAGAACAGCCTTGGCAAATGTTCTTTGATGGTGCCGTGAGACGATCTGCTGCTGGAGTAGAGGTTGTGCTAATATCCCCACATAAACATATATTGCCTAACGGTTACTCATTAATAGAACCGTGCACTAATAATGTAGCGGAGTACAATGCGCTTATTATCGGCTTAAAAATAGCTCTGCAACTGGGGGTGAACCATCTAGAGGCATATGGAGACTCTAAGCTCATTGTCAACCAGATGACAGGTGAGTATGAAGTCAGACATGAAGCCCTCATCCCCTATCATCAGCTAGCTATTGAGCTAGCAGGATATTTTGAACAATTCTACACATATCACGTATCTCGGAACGAGAACGTTTATGCAGATGCTCTTGCCGCATTAGCCGCAACGCTGGCAATCCCGCCAGGTGAAGCTAAAAGCATCACCATTGGTAGTAGAGAACTCCTCCACCCAGACGTCGTATCTCAAGCCGAAGAGGTATGCCAGATTGGCTTAAAGTTAGAACCCCGTGATTGGCGATTTCCGTTTGTGGATTATGCCTTACATGGGATATTACCAGAAGATCCTAAGGGAGCCACCTCAATAAAGAGGAAGGCCCAAAGAGTTTATTATGACCATAAACTTCAGACTTTGTATAGAAAGTCAAGAGGTGGCCTATTGCTACGCTGCATATCGAAAGCAGAAGCAGAACAAGTGCTGAAAGAAACACATGATGGAGTATGTGGAGCTCAACAGCCCGGTCCCAAACTTGGAGACCGTATAAGAAGGCTAGGATACTACTGGCCGAGCATGGTTACGGAAGCAATGGCATACGCTAAACGATGTCATGCATGCCAAATACATGCCAATTTTATTCATCAACCCCAAGAATACTTGCACAATACCGTCGCAAGCTGGCCATTTGAAGCCTGGGGAATGGACATTGTGGGCCCAGTAACTCCCCCGACATCCAGAGGACATCGGTTTATTCTTGCAATAACCGATTATTTTTCAAAATGGGCCGAAGCCGTGCCCATGAAAGAGGTGAAGACGACAGATGTGATCAAGTTCGTCAAGCATCATGTCATTTACCGCTTTGGCATCCCCCGACGGATTATTCATGATAATGGTCCGCAATTCATTAGTCAGGGATTCTCCAGATTCTGCAATAAGTTCAGAATCAAAGATATTGCTTCAACGCCATATAACCCCGCGGCTAATGGGTTAGCTGAAGCTTTCAACAAGACGATTATTAAACTCCTTCGGAAGTTCGTCTCTTCTAATAAACGAGATTGGGATGAAAAGCTAGGAGAATGCCTGTGGGCTTATCGCACCACCGTTCGCACCCCGAATAAAGCTACCCCGTTCTCTTTGGTTTACGGAAGTGAGGCTGTCTTGCCTCTTGAAATCCAGATACCATCCTTGAGAGTGGCTTTAGCCACAAAGATGACGACAGAAGAGCGCCATCAGCAAAGATTGCAGGAACTAGAGGCGTTAGATGAAAAACGTCTCAGGGCTCAACAGCAAATTGAGTTGTATCAAGCCCGAATATCTCGAACGTTCAATAAGAACGTTAAACCAAGGACCTTTAAGTAAGGAGACTTGGTTCTGGCTGTTAAAAGGCCAATGGTGCTAACCCACAAGAGTAAGGGTAACTTTGAACCCAAGTGGGAAGGACCGTTTATAGTGGAGACAGTATACTCCAGTGGAGCCTATCGCTTAATGAATCAAGACGGCGATAGGATGATGATGCCGATCAATGGCAAATTTCTAAAGAAATACTATTCTTAGTACCCCTGGAGATACGCGTCTTCTCTTTTTCTTAGGCATGCGCATTGTGCGCCTCTGACCTAAACCTGGTGCGTTTTGGTTCTCAAGTTTGAACCACCATCAGTCTTTTTCTTAGGCATGCATATTGTGCGCTTCTGTTGAACCACCATCAGTCTTTTTCTTAGGCATGCGCATTGTGCGCCTCTGACCTAAACCTGGTGCGTTTTGGTTCTCAAGTTTGAACCACCATCAGTCTTTTTCTTAGGCATGCGCATTGTGTGCCTCTGACCTAAACCTGGTGCGTTTTGGTTCTCAAGTTTGAACCACCATCAGTCTTTTTCTTAGGCATGCGCATTGTGCGCCTCTGACCTAAACCTGGTGTGTTTGGAGTACCCAGTTCAAGTTACGCGAGAGAGCCTTGAACCGCCTCCAGTTTGGTTCTCAAGTTTGAACCACCATCAGTCTTTTCTTGGGCATGCGCAGTTTGGCGCCTCTGACCCAAACCTGGTGTGCTTATTTCTCAAGTTTGAACAGCCCCTAGTCTTTTTCTTAGGCATGCGCATTGTGCGCCTCTGACCTAAACCTGGTGCGTTTGGTTCTCAAGTTTAAACCATCATCAGTCTTTTTCTTAGGCATGCGCATTGTGCGCCTCTGACCTAAACCTGGTGTGTTTGGAGTACCCAGTTCAAGTTACGCGAGAGAGCCTTGAACCGCCTCCAGTTTGGTTCTCAAGTTTGAACCACCATCAGTCTTTTCTTGGGCATGCGCAGTTTGGCGCCTCTGACCGAAACCTGGTGTGCTTATTTCTCAAGTTTGAACAGCCCCCAATCTTTGTTTTAGGCATGTGTAATTAAGCGCCTCTGACCTAAAAGATATGAATTGCCCAACGCCAACTAGGCAATGGGAAGAGAACAAGTTTCTCACCAACCCATCATACTGGGGTAAAACTATGAATTGCCCAACGCCAACTAGGCAATGGGAAGAGAACAAGTTTCTCACTAACCCATCATACTGGGGTAAAACTATTAATTGCCCAACGCCAACTAGGCAATGGGAAGAGAACAGGTTTCTCACCAACCCATCATACTGGGGTAAAAGTATGAATTGCCCAACTCCAACTAGGCAATGGGAAGAGAACCAGTTTCTCGCCAACCTATCATACTGGGGTAAAAGTATGAATTGCCCAACGCCAACTAGGCAATGGGAAGAGAACAAGTTTCTCACCAACCTATCATACTGGGGTAAAAGTATGAATTGCCCAACGCCAACTAGGCAATGGGAAGAGAACGAGTTTCTCGCCAACCCATCATACTAGGGTAAAAGTATGAATTGCCCAACGCCAACTAGGCAATGGGAAGAGAACAAGTTTCTCACCAACCCATCATACTGGGGTAAAAGTATGAATTGCCCAACGCCAACTAGGTAATGGGAAGAGAACAAGTTTCTCACCAACCCATCATACTGGGGTAAAAGTATGAATTGCCCAACTCCAACTAGGCAATGGAAAGAGAACCAGTTTCTCGCCAACCCATCATGCTGGGGTAAAAGTATGAATTGCCCAACGCCAACTAGGCAATGAGAAGAGAACCAGTTTCTCGCCAACCCATCATACTGGGGTAAAAGTATGAATTGCCCAACGTCAACTAGGCAATGGGAAGAGAACAAGTTTCTCACCAACCCATCATACTGGGGTAAAAGTATGAATTGCCCAACGCCAACTAGGCAATGGGAAGAGAACCAGTTTCTCGCCAACCCATCATACTGGGGTAAAAGAAGTATGAATCGCCCAATACCGATAAAGTAAAGGGAAGAGGAAAAGTTTGGCATTTTAGCCCAAACGTAATCCTCGACAACTCACCATGTTGAGGGGAATAACATGGCTAGCCCAACTCAAACGGTAGTTGGTAAAGGCTAATCAAATTCGTTAATAGCTGGGGGTTTGCTAAAAATCCCATATTAAACTTTAATTTTTACTTCGGCTCGAGAAATTGAGCATAAACGGTACCTAGATAAATCGTTTTGACGACAGGTTATTTGTTAGGCAAGCAAATCTGTTTTGAAGCCGGTAAATAAAAGAGTCAAAAGAATCATCTTTATTAAAAAGGTGAAGATACAAAAAGAATTTCAAAGAAACATCGTAAGGTTATCTCTCTCCCGTTTACGAAGTTCTTATTACAAGGAAGATAAAAGCGTAAAAGAGAGATGAAACTATTGGCCTCCCAGGAGTCTCAATTGGTTTATTGTCTCGTCCAAATTTCTACGATGAGAAGCCTCCATGGTTTGCTGAGCTTGCTTACGCAACTCATCATCACTTATTGTAAGTTGTTGCTGACGAGATTCTTCTATGGCACGATTCCTGGCCATCTCTTCCTGCTGAATCTGCTCCTGCTGGACAAGCAACATCTCCCGCTTCTTGACAGATTCTCCTAATCGGAGTTCATTTTCTATCAAGGTGGCCCGAGCTCTGGCAATCGTCTCCTGGGCTTTAGAGATGGCCGCCTGACTTTCCTCAATTCCAAAGTTTACCCTCTACAGGTCGCCAAGAACGGATTCCCGACTGGCCTGGAGCTCTGTCAGCTCCTGAGACCATCTCTCCTCCTACTGCCTCAAAATATTTCTTCGAGATAAGGATTCTGCCCGAAGCCGCGCCAGCTCTATCTCAGTGATCGCCTCCACGTCCGCCTAACGGAGTGTGTGTAGCGTGGTCACCTGCTCTTCTAAGGCTGCAAGGCGGGCCCGGTATGGAGCTGCTCGATCTTGTCCACCGAATTCTTCAATATTTCCTAAATAGCGGAGTAACAGTGGACGTGCGAAGTTGAAGAAATCGTGGCCAACAAGAACCATCTCGACACATCTTCTTAACAAATGTATAAAATCCTCGACAGTGAAGCCGAAAAGTTTTTCAAGAGGATTTGCACTGTCGGTAGGCAAAGTAGGTAATGCCAAGAAAGGTGTCGTAAGCGAGGGAGCAGTAGTTGCTGGAATTGGAGAAGAAGAAGCCCGTCCCTGCATTAAATTCATAATATGGGGGACCAGTAGAGCCAGTGCAGATCTGAAAGAGCTGGAGACCCCAGACGAAGTACCGTCAGTACAGATCACTTGGGTACCCTCACCAACAGGAAGAGAAGACGGAATCACTTCGCCTGAAGCTCCTCCGGTGGGAGAAGCATCTTCGAACGAGAATTTCAAATTATTCTCCTCCCCTGCTGGAAGGCTTGAAGTCGGAAGAGTTGCAGGTATCTCAGCAGCCACGACAACAAACGACATTAAGATCGTTGACTGAGGAGGCACGCCAACGACTGTGGGAAATGTCTCAGTGGAACAGACTGGCGTTGGAGATGGCATGCTAGGAGAAGGTGTAGCCTCATTAGCAGCAGCTGCGATAATAATCTCAGTTCTCTCGTCACTTCCCAATTCATCAATTGGGGGAATTGAAGAGGAAACAGAGGCAGGAGCCGGTGTGGAATAATCAGCCGCGAACTCGCCAGCAGAGCTACCCACACCACCGACGGAGCCGGAATGGTCCATCCCATCGTCAGACTCTACTTGGGTAGTTGAATGCATTTGCGAGAAAAGTTGACCACCTGCACGTCAGAAGACCAGAAAAGCAGTGTTACGTTAAATAAAAATGGACAAAAGATAAAATGTTAAAGGCCATACCAGGCGATACAAGTCCAGTTGTCGGAGTTGAAGGGGGAGCCATTGTCGTTTCCAGCAATGTACCCGTCTCACTACCCGTTAGTTGCACTCCAGGTTCTGCCACAGGCTCTATGGCCGAAGGAGCCAAAACCTCAGCAATGCTTGGAGCTTTAGCAGGTTCATCCTCCCTTGCCAACGCTGGGGGTACAGCTGAAGCCAACAAGTCAGAAGCAAGTTTGATAGCCACTTCTTGGGGGGCTATCAAAGTTTCCTGTGCCAGTTTTTGCTTCTTACCCGGCTTTTTCTTTAAAGTGCAGCGGCGTTTGAGAGTTGGACTCAGGGGACGACTGACAACAGGCTGAGGAGCTCCACCAGCACCAATATTGTCGTCATCATCACCGGCATCATCATCTGATTCGCTGACATCCGAAGGCTCAGCCGCAGCGCCAAGGAATTCTTCCATTCCTTTTATCCTTACCCTAGAAGCACCCTGGCAGCTAATATAGAGGGCTTCAATCTCTTTGCAACAACTGCGATTGAGAGAAAAGCCGAGCACGTCAGTATTCGCAATATTGAACCAATTGCAGGAGCTGAGGGTCATGGCCAATTCTGGCACCTTCTGGGGTAAGGAGAATTCAGCCTCGGTCCCGCCCACTGCAAAATGGAACCAACCACGAGCGCCTTCATATAAATTCCCCTCATGAGCGAGATCTTTATTTGGATTACCCACATAGAGTTGAGAGTATCCAAACTGGCGAGCAAAGTGACTCGGAATATATGGCTCGATCTGACACCTGTGATCTTGACGATACACCAAGTGTCCGGGACGGATATTGATGTTCGTCGCAAAAGTTCCTTCGCTTCCTCCCATTGAATTAACTTAAATTACAATGAAAGTGAACAAGATATAAAAAGAACAAACGAGAGGATTTTATATTTCAATCTCTCTCTTTTACAATATTGTGGGATCTGTGGCGATGGGATCTGTCAAGCAGTTCTTTTGGACGATCGGTACGTTGAAATCTTCTCTTTTAAAGATATCGGCCGAATATAGACGATCTTCTCTAGCTTTGATTTGTTCAAGGCTCTCTCGCGTAACTCGAACTTCTCAAGAACTCCAGAAAGAAGATGGTGATTTTCTCTGATCTTCACGAACTCAAGGCTCTGTGCGTAACTTGAATTCTCCAAGATTTCAGAAGATGATCGGCAAAGGCTTCGAGGCTCTCTCGCGTACTTGAATTGCCAAAGGATCGATAGGAGGCTTCCGATGCCAAAAAGAAGAAGACCACCCCTAGGGTTTCACCAAGAAGGTATTTATAGCCCCAGGTTAATGCAAGAGTTTCTATCTAAATAGAACTCGCATTCATCAAGGATTCCAATCAAATATCTTAGTTTTGATGGAATTCTGATTAGACTTGATTCGGGTATTTGGATAAGCCCAGAATCATAATCTCAATCAATTTGAGATTCTGGTTATCTGCTTACGCGGAGCTTTAATCGCATCAAAACGCGACGCTAAATAACCAAAACGCGGAGCTATTGATCATCTCCGCGTTTTACTCAAACGCGAGGCTAATACAAGCCGGACTGCGGAATCAACGCGGAGCTATTAAACATCTCCACGTTTTATTCAAACGCAGGGTTAATATAACCAAACGCGGGGCTATTGAATTAGCTCCGCGTTCTGTTGTGGAAAATCCTTTTAACTTAGAAATTTTTACTGCCAACAGAACCCCCTCCAAAGTTTTCAAAATGGCTTAGACTTCAGCAGATTTTGAAATACTTTGGATATCTAAACTGAAAACGCGGAGTTAGAATACCAAGTCTATCTCGCGTTATCTGCTCACTTACGCGGAGCTAATCAGCTTCACTTCGTCTTCAGTGAAATGAGTAATTATGTCATTAATTACCCTGAGTTTCCACGCCGAATACCAAGCGACGGAAATTCTGTTTAAATAGAGCTCCCGACTCATCTTCTTCTTCATCTCATCCGAAGAATTTGTGAGAACTTGAGTGACTCACGAATGATCTTCAACTGATCTTCGTTCAATTCTCCACAGGATGTCTTTCCAGAGGAGTTTGGCTTCGTGTACAGCGGTCGGCGTTAATGTCAGCGGCTGTGAAGGTAGACGCGACGGCGAACCAGTCTATGCAGCGTCTTCCGAAGGTAAAAACCTCATCTCTTGGTTTTCTAAGAACCATTCTGAGATATTTTGGCTTGATTTTAATCTGGACGATTGCTTTGTCTTGTTGGCGAGATCGTCGTTTTATTTTTATTGTGTCGTCCCTGCGCTTGAAACGCGGGGCTTTACTAGTAGTCTCAACGAATCCGCGAGGCTATCCTTGATTAGCAGCCGCGATGAATTGCAAGGCTATCTTTGATTAGCAGTCGCTATGAATTGCGAGGCTATCTTTGATTAGCAGTCGCTATGAATTGCGAGGCTATCTTTGATTAGCAGTCGCTATGAATTGCGAGGCTATCTTTGATTAGCAGTCGCTATAAATTTGAAAGAGAAGGAAAGAGCGGAAAGAAATCTTGTCCCCCTTTCCGCGAAGTTATCGCATCATCCTCTGCGTTTAAAGCGCGAGGCTATTTCTTCAACTGTGTGCGGAGTTAGCTCAGCTCCGCGTTTTCATTCTTTTGGAAACTCTGTTCCTTTTGCAGTAAGTCCAATCCTTTCTGAAGAGGAATGTATGTGGGTCCATCGATCTTCATCAGCAGAAGTGACTCTAAGGAAGTCAGAAGCATATGCTTTACAACATAGTTGCAGGTTTCAAGCTCTGGCTCCGAGAGATAAACTCCTGAAGGGGCTGTAAATAAGGAGCTGCAGCACTTGCAGTGCAGAATTGCAGCACTTGCAGTTCAGAATTGCGCTTCAGTGCAGCACTTTCCTTTCCTCTCGTGCTTCATTTCAGATGACAGATCCTAGTTGACATTTGCAGAGGAGATCTTTTGTATGTAAACCAGGGAACTGAGCTTCAACACCCCGTAGAGGAATCTTAAATTCTTTTGCATGTGAACCAGGGAACTGAGCTTCAACACCCCGTAGAGAAGTCTTACTGTTTGGTTATTGACAAGTTGATCATGTAAAAGCTTTTGGGAGAGCTATAACTCCCTCTTTGTAATCTCTTGCTTCATGAATAAAGATAAATTATTTTCCTCTCTATCTGTTAGCTTCAAGAATTTGGACGAGACAATAAACCAATTGAGACTTCTGGGAGGCCAATAGTTTCATCTCTCTTTACGCTTTTATCTTCCTTGTAATAAGAACTTCGTAAACAGAAGAGAGATAACCTTACGATGTTTCTTTGAAATTCTTTTTGTATCTTCACCTTTTTAATAAAGATGATTCTTTTGACTCTTTTATTTGCCGGCTTCAAAACAGATTTGCTTGCCCAACAAATAACCTGTCGTCAAAACGATTTATCTCGGTACCGTTTATGCTCAATTTCTTGAACCGAAATAACAATTAAAGTTTAATATGGGATTTTTAGCAAACCCCCAGCTATTAACGGATTTGATTAACCTTTACCAACTACCGTTTGAGTTGGGCTAGACATGTTATTTTCCTCAACATGGTGAGTTGTCGAGGACTACGTTTGGGCTTAAATGCCAAACTTTTCCTCTTCCCTTTACTTTATCGGTATTGGGCGATTCATACTCTTACCCCAGCATGATGGGTTGGCGAGAAACTAGTTCTCTTCCCATTGCCTAGTTGGCGTTGGGCAATTCATACTTTTACCCCAGCACGATGGGTTGGTGAGAAACTCGTTCTCTTCCCATTGCCTAGTTGGCGTTGGGCCATTCATACTTTTACCTCAGCATGATGGGTTGGCGAGAAACTCGTTCTCTTCCCATTGCCTAGTTGGCATTGGGCAATTCATACTTTTACCCCAGCATGATGGGTTGGCGAGAAACTCGTTCTCTTCCCATTGCCTAGTTGGCGTTGGGCAATTCATACTTTTACCCCAGCATGATAGGTTGGCGAGAAACTCGTTCTCTTCCCATTGCCTAGCTGGCGTTGGGCAATTCATACTTTTACCCCAGCATGATGGGTTGGCGAGAAACTTGTTCTCTTCCCATTGCCTAGCTGGCGTTGGGCAATTCATACTTTTACCCCAGCATGAAGGGTTGGCGAGAAACTCGTTCTCTTCCCATTACCTAGTTAGCGTTGGGCAATTCATACTTTTACCCCAGCATGATGGGTTGGCGAGAAACTCGTTCTCTTCCCATTGCCTAGTTGGCGTTGGGCAATTCATACTTTTACCCCAGCATGATGGGTTGGTGAGAAACTTGTTCTCTTCCCATTGCCTAGTTGGCGTTGGGCCATTCATACTTTTACCCCAGCATGATGGGTTGGCGAGAAACTCGTTCTCTTCCCATTGCCTAGTTGGCGTTGGGCAATTCATACTTTTACCCCAGCATGATGGGTTGGCGAGAAACTTGTTCTCTTCCCATTGCCTAGTTGGCGTTGGGCAATTCATACTTTTACCCCAGTATGATGGGTTGGCGAGAAACTCGTTCTCTTCCCATTGCCTAGTTGGCGTTGGGCAATTTATACTTTTACCCCAGCATGATGGGTTGGCGAGAAACTCGTTCTCTTCCCATTGCCTAGTTGGCGTTGGGCAATTCATACTTTTATCCCAGCATGATGGGTTGGCGAGAAATTTGTTCTCTTCCCATTGCCTAGTTGGCGTTGGGCCATTCATACTTTTGCCCCAGCATGATGGGTTGGCGAGAAACTCGTTCTCTTCCCATTGCCTAGTTGGCGTTGGGCAATTCATACTTTTACCCCAGCATGATGGGTTGGAGAGAAACTTGTTCTCTTCCCATTGCCTAGTTGGCGTTGGGCAATTCATACTTTTACCCCAGCATGATGGGTTTGCGAGAAACTCGTTCTCTTCCCATTGCCTAGTTGGCGTTGGGCAATTCATACTTTTACCCCAGCATGATGGGTTGGCGAGAAACTTGTTCTCTTCCCATTGCCTAGTTGGCGTTGGGCAATTCATACTTTTACCCCAGCATGATGGGTTGGCGAGAAACTTGTCCTCTTCCCATTGCCTAGTTGGCGTTGGGCAATTCATACTTTTACCCCAGCATGATGGGTTGGCGAGAAACTCGTTCTCTTCCCATTGGCTAGTTGGCGTTGGGCCATTCATACTTTTACCCCAGCATGATGGGTTGGCGAGAAACTCGTTCTCTTCTCATTACCTAGTTGGCGTTGGGCCATTCATACTTTTACCCCAGCATGATGGGTTGGTGAGAAATTTGTTCTCTTCCCATTGCCTAGTTGGCGTTGGGCAATTCATACTTTTACCCCAGCATGATGGGTTGGCGAGAAACTCGTTCTCTTCCCATTGCCTAGTTGGCGTTGGGCAATTCATACTTTTACCCCAGCATGATGGGTTGGCGAGAAACTTGTTCTCTTCCCATTACCTAGTTGGCGTTGGGCAATTCATACTTTTACCCCAGCATGATGGGTTGGTGAGAAACTTGTTCTCTTCCCATTGCCTAGTTGGCGTTGGGCCATTCATACTTTTACCCCAGCATGATGGGTTGGCGAGAAACTCGTTCTCTTCCCATTGCCTAGTTGGCGTTGGGCAATTCATACTTTTACCCCAGCATGATGGGTTGGCGAGAAACTTGTTCTCTTCCCATTGCCTAGTTGGCGTTGGGCAATTCATACTTTTACCCCAGCATGATGGGTTGGCGAGAAACTCGTTCTCTTCCCATTGCCTAGTTGGCGTTGGGCAATTTATACTTTTACCCCAGCATGATGGGTTGGCGAGAAACTTGTTCTCTTCCCATTGCCTAGTTGGCGTTGGGCAATTCATACTTTTAGGTCAGAGGCGCTTAATTACACATGCCTAAAAGAAGATTGGGGGCTGTTCAAACTTGAGAACTAAGCACACCAGATTTTGGGTCAGAGGCGCCAAATGCGCATGCCTAAGAAAAAGACTGGAGTTGGTTCAAACTTGAGAACCAAACTCACCAGGTTTAGGTCAGAGGCGCACAATGCGCATGCCTAAGAAAAAGACTGGAGGTGGTTCAAACTTGAAAACCAAACTCACCAGGTTTTAGGTCAGAGGCGCCAAACTGCGCATGCCTAAGAAAAAGAGAAGATGCGTATCTCCAGGGGTACTAAGAATAGTATTTCTTCAGAAATTTGCCATTGATCGGCATCATCATCCTATCGCCATCTTGATTCATTAAGCGATAGGCTCCACTGGAGTATACTGTCTCCACAACAAACGGTCCTTCCCACTTGGGTTCAAACTTACCCTTAGTCTTGTGGGTTAGCACCATTGGCCTTTTGACAGCCAGAACCAAGTCTCCTTACTTAAAGGTCCTTGGTTTGACGTTCTTATTGAACGTTTGAGATATTCGGGCTTGATACAACTCAATTTGTTGTTGAGCCCTGAGACGTTTTTCATCTAACGCCTCTAGTTCTTGCAATCTTTGCTGATGGCGTTCTTCTGTCGTCATCTTTGTGGCTAAAGCCACTCTTAATGATGGTATCTGGATTTCAAGAGGCAGAACAGCCTCACTTCCATAAACCAAAGAGAACGGGGTAGGTTTAGTCGGGGTGCGAACGGTGGTGCGATAAGCCCACAAACATTCTCCCAACTTTTCATCCCAATCTCGTTTATTGGAGGAGACGAACTTCCGAAGGAGTTTGATGATCGTCTTGTTGAAAGCTTCGGCCAACCCATTAGCCGCAGGGTTATATGGTGTAGAGCGATATCTTTGATTCTGAATTTATTGCAGAATCTGGAGAATCCCTGACTGATGAATTGCGGACCATTATCATGAATGATCCGTCGAGGGACGCTAAATCAGTAAATGACATGATACTTGACGAACTTGATCACATCTGTCGTCTTCACCTCTTTCATGGGCACGGTTTCGGCCCATTTTTAAAAATAATCGGTTATTGCAAGAATAAACCGATGTCCTCTGGATGACGGGGGAGTTATTGGCCCTACAATGTCCATTCCCCAGGCTTCAAATTGCCAGCTTGCGACGGTATTGTGCAAGTATTCTTGGGGTTGATGAATAAAATTGGCATGTATTTGGCATGCATGACATCGTTTAGCATATGCCATTGCTTCCGTAACCATGCTCGGCCAGTAGCACCCCAGCCTTCTTATACGGTCTCCAAGTTTGGGACCGGGCTGATGAGCTCCACATATTCCATCATGTGTTTCTTTCAGCACTTGTTCTGCTTCTGCTTTCGATATGCAGCGTAGCAATAGACCACCTCTTGACTTTCTATACAAAGTCTGAAGTTTATGGTCATAATAAAATCTTTGGGCCTTCCTCTTTATTGAGGTGGCTTCCTTAGGATCTTCTGGTAATATCCCATGCAAAGCATAATCCACAAACGGAAATCGCTAATCACGGGGCTCTAAGTTTAAGCCAATCTGGCATACCTCTTCGGTTTGAGATACCACATCTGGATGGAGGAGTTCTCTTCTACCAATGGTGATGCTTTTAGCTTCACCTGGCGGGATTGCCAGTGTTGCGGCTAATGCGGCAAGAGCATCTGCATATATGTTCTCATTTCGAGATATGTGGTATATGTAAAATTGTTCAAAATATCCTGCTAGCTCAATAGCTAGCTGATGATAGGGGATGAGGGCTTCATGTCTGACTTCATACTCACCTGTCATCTGATTGACAATGAGCTTAGAATCTCCATATGCCTCTAGATGGTTCACCCCCAGTTGCAGAGCTATTTTTAAGCCGATAATGAGCGCGTTGTACTCCGCTACATTATTAGTGCACGGTTCTGTCAATGAGTAACCGTTAGGCAATATATGTTTATGTGGGGATATTAGCACAACCCCACTCCAGCAGCAGATCGTCTCGCGGCACCATCAAAGAACATTTGCCAAGGCTGTTCTTTGGTAACTGTGTTGACTTCTGATGTCTGCTTTAATTTGGACCAAATTGGATGGTCTGCAAGGAAATCAGCGATTGCCTGTCCCTTCATGGCCTTTTGAGGGACAAAATGTATGTCATAGGGCGATAGTAAGAGCGCCCATTTTGCCAATCGGCCATTCAAGGATCCCGATTTTGTCATCAGAATCTTCAAGGGATTAACCCGTGATATGACATGAATTGTTTGCCCCGAAAGGTAGTGTCGCATTTTCTGAACAGCAAACACTAGGGCTAAACATTCTTTTTCAATCGGGGTATATCGCTGTTCGGCCCCAATCATTGTTCTACTTAAATAGTAGAGGGCATGTTCATGGCCGTGCTCATTATATTGAGCAAGTAGTGCTCCTAAAGCATTATCCATGGCCCTTACATATATAAGAAAGGGCTGCCCAGGGGCTGGTGCCATTAGTACAGGAGGCTTAGTAAGGTACTCCTTGAGGTTATCAAATGCCTGCTGACATGCCTCATCCCATATGAAAGACACTCCCTTCTTCATAAGTTTGGAGAATGGTTGGCATCGTCCAGATAAGTTGGATATGAAGCGCCGAATATAAGCGAGTTTTCCTTGTAATCCCCTTAATTCCTTAAGATTGTGGGGAGGCGGCATTTCGCTAATCGCTTTTACCTTTTCAGGGTCGAGGAAAATTCCTTTTGAAGTTATTACGAACCCTAGAAACTTCCCGCTGGATACCCCCATGAATGACTTAGTGGGATTCATCTTCAAATGATGTTTCCTCATAAGATCGAAGACCACTCTTAAATCGTGAAGATGATCCTCTTTGTCTTTGCTTTTAACTGCTAAGTCATCCACATAGCTCTCTACTGTTCTGCGTAGGTGTTCTTTAAATATGGCGCTCATTGCTCGTTGGTAAGTGGCACCTGCATTCTTTAATCCGAATGGCATCACCGTATAACAGTATACCCCCTTTGGCGTTCTGAAAGCTGTATGCTTTTCATCATCTGGGTGCATCTTGATTTGGTTATAACCTGAGAAGCCATCCATAAAGGACATCCTCTCATAACCGCAAGTATTATCGATCATTACGTCGGTGATGGGGAGTGGAAATTCATCCTTGGGACATGCAGCGTTCAGGTCTCGAAAGTCAATACATATCCGGATTTTGCCATTCTTTTTGCGAACTGGCACTATGTTTGCCACCCAGTTTGGGTGTTGTTCTTCACGGATGAACCCGGATTGTATAAGCTTGTTGACCTCAGCAACTATTACCTCCATCAATTCCGGTCGAAAACGCCTCTGTTGCTGTTTAACAGGTTTGACATCTTCTTTTATATTTAACCGGTGTGTGGCAATTTGAGGGTCAAGCCCAGGCATATCTTCATAACTCCATGCGAACACATCTATATACTCTTTGATAAGAGATATAAGTTCCTCCTTTTCTAAAAGAGTTAGTGTGTCGCTTATGAAAATGGGTTTCGGATTTTCTTCCGTTCCCATGTTAACCTGTATTAATTTGTCTTCTGTGGGCGGGTCACGCTGTTCAAAGCGGACATCCCAGAGAGTATCCATATGTTTAGCCCAAGCATCATTTTGAATGTCAATTGGTTCCTCGTCGCTTTCTGGCGCGGCTGAAACCATATTGATTGTCAAAGATTGAAACCAAGCACCGCTGCTTATATCTGAATCATGATCTGGTGAAGATGTTTCTTCTTTGGCCGAAGAACTCTCTTCAGCTTTTAATGGTGACGAAGGTGGAGTAGATACATAACCCAACCCCCTGCGGGTCTTCTGATAATAATCAGGGCTCTTTCCTCTCGGTCTAAACGAGGGTATGAGATTCCGTCTTCCTTTTTCGAAGTTTAATCCCGGCTTCTGGGTAAAATTATATCCCATTTTCTCCATCATCTGTCGGGACCTTTGCTCATATAAGTGAAATTGAGGTGATGTTTGTTCATCACTTTCACTACTTTGTCTCTGTCGGGGCGACGTGGCCACTTTGCCGAACATGATCGGCCTTTGGGACTTCTGTCGGGGAGGCACTTCAAATAAGTGCCCTTGATCCTCGGTTATTTTTAATTGAGAGAGGAGGGAAGACTTGAGGGGCAAATGATATGCCGCCAGAACTTCAAGTTCGGTCAGGCCATCCGCTTCGGTGGAGGTACAAGAGGGCTCAGACTCAGTAGCTACAGCATGCTCGTAGACTAACTTTACACTTTCATTAATAACCCATTCACTTTCTATTACATCCACTATTTTATCAAGACCTAAGCTAAGATCTAGGTGAGGGTTGATTTCGTAATCACCCCCGTCATCTTCTCCAAGGAGCTCGTACTCAGTGTCGGCTTCATTGCCACTGTCGTCGGGCTTTGGAGACTTGCTAAGACCGTCATTGGAGGCTTCATGTGCTGGCTTGTAGAGTGCAGCATCTGTGAAGTAATTTTCCAACCCTTTGAATGGCTGCTTGTCAGCAATTAGTGTCCGGACCTCTCCTTCCTCATCGCAATATTTCATGCACTGGTGAAGAGTCGACGGAACTATCATATGAGAGTGAATCCAAGGTCGCCCCAATAAAATATTGTAGGAGGTATCAGCATCAATTACATAGCATGTAACCTCCGTTTTCAAGTCTCCAATTTGACACCGCAATCGGATCTTACCAAGAGGATGGCTATTATTAGCGTTGAATCCATAGATGGTAGTGTGTGTAGGTGTCAAGCGATGAAGGGAAATCCCCAACAGCTGCATCAATCTACTGGGCACGACGCTGAGTGCAGAACCTGGATCAATCTGAATTCGGTCCACTTTTATGGACCCGACATATCTAGTGAAATATAAAGGCCTATTATGCTTTATATTCCTCACCTGCATGTCTTCTGGAGAGAAGATAATTTGTGGGACCCGCCTCCTCACTTGATGACAGTGGGGGCCAGAGTCCCGCTCTTCGATGGCCGGCTCGACAATCTGAGCTAGGAACGACTCAGAGTCTGCCAAGGCCTCTCTTAGAGCTTCACGTGTTGATTTTGATAATCTCAACAATTCGTAAAGCGTCACTCGTGCTGGGATATTAGCCAACTGCGCGATTATGTCAAATTCGAAGGGAGTTTCTTTGGCTCCTTCATCTCTGGTAGAATTCTTCTGGAAACGAAGTCTTTTCTGCTTCGCAGGCTTTGCAAGTTCTGCATAGATATCTTTTGGATCCACTCTAGTGTAGTCCTTAAGATATGCCTTTCCAGATCGAGTACTGGAAGGGTCTGCCCCATCTTGATGGGTGGCCATAGTTTCGGGTTCTTCTTCAGAACTTGTGAAGGCGCCTGAAGCTATATATTCTTCCTTTATATCTGCAGAGATGGCATTGACAGCCCGTTTCTTCTCTGGACCTCTTGAAGTAGTCCATTGTTCATCTTCCAGCAAATCAGGGTGAACCCACATAACTTCCCCTCTTTGGGTTGTTATGGGGACAAGTCCTTCTTGGGCTTTGTTGTAAGAATCAAGATTCTTTGTAACTGCCTCACCTTTGGGATTGGGGTCACTCCTGCAGGGAACTCGTGGGTTCCAACCACTATGGTTGCCATATTGGCAGTGACCTTCTTCTGCTCTTCCTTAAGCGTCAGAACCCCAGCTTCTATTAGTGCTTGGATCCTGTTCTTAAGGGGAAAACAATCCCGGGTAGGGTGTCCAACATTCCGGTGATAGAGACAGTAGTTGGAATCTTTTATCTTACCAACGTCTTCTGGCTTCTTATTCTCCGGAAGTTTTAGCATTCCCTTCTTTTGGAGCAGGTGAAAGAGGACTGGTGTCTGTTCGGCTTTGAAAGTGTAATTCCTTTCTTGCTGCGGTCTAATTTGCCTTGACCCTCGCTGACCTTGAGATTTCGACTTTGGCGGAGGACTGGTTTTCTGAGGAGCAGTTTCTGATGACATTACTGCTTTCTCTTTATTCTTGTTGCTGTTGTTTTGGGTATATGATTTACTACCCCCAGCACTTCTTGGCCCGCGGGACTCTTCAACTCGGCAAATCAAGTCTTCAGCTTGCTCTCCTTAGACTCTACGGCCCCAATTTTGAGGAGCACATTGGTCTTAAGGTTGAGTCGACATGTCTCGACTAGAGTTTCCTGGATCATTCCGTGTTTACAATGTACGGACTTCTCCCGGAACCTTTCTATGAAATCTTTAACCGCTTCTTGTTCCCCCTGCCTAGTTGCAAGGAGGGAATGAACCGTAATCTCGGTGTCATCCTCGAAGAAACGTGAGAGAAATAATTTCTCAACATCTAACCAGGTATTAATAGTACCTGGGGGCAGCTGCATGAACCAAGTAAAGGCAGGCCCTCGCAAAGTACTTGCAAATACTTTGGTCATGTGGGATCATTACCCATTAAGTGTCATGCTTGGGACAAGAAATAATAGATGTGCTGACTGGGCGATCCCTTCCCGTCATAGGGCTCCAATTTGAGCGGCTTATACTTTGGAGGATAGGGTACCACATCCCATTCTGCTGGATATGGTCTAGAGACTCCTGACTCCTTCAACTCTTTTTTACGCATCAAGGCTTCGAGTTGATTCTGTAACTTTTCAAGCTTTTCTTCATGTGGATCATGGAAAGAAAATCTATCTTCTTCCTCATGCATCGAGTGGGCTTTCTCCTCCTGTTCTTCTTCATTTGGATTCTTCTTGCCCTGTTTAGCATTATCTTCAACAACTTTTAAAAGTAGCATCTTAAGATCTTCAATCGTTTTCTGTTGCTCTCGAATCATTCTTTCTTGAGCCTCAAATCTCTGATTGATATCACCAGATTTATCTGCCATGTGCGATGCTGACTTCTGTAGCCGAGACGATATAGAGGATGGGGGCGAGGCTATAGCGGAATTATCGCTGTTCTCGTCGTAAGAACCCCCTGCAAGCTTCTTATAATTTCGGGGCGGGACGGCTCCTGATCTTAGTCGAGTAATACGATGAGGTTCATCATCGCTCGATTCTGAATCATCATCCGTCTCTGCAATTTTCTTCCCTTTTCCTACCATGTTGGAAGTTACAGCTCTCCCTTGTTTCAGGGGAGTGGTTCTTGTCTTCTTAGCAGGATTCTGGTTTGACTCATTTAATCGGTCGAACACAGATATCCTGTTCTTGCTGCAGCCACAGTTATTCATCACGGCTGATACTGTTGTCATAAGTTGCTGGCAATGGCAACTATGTTCAACTTGAAGTTGGTCTATGCCTCTCTTCTTAGAAAGATGCTCCCTGAGGTCAGTGCCTCTAGCCACGAAATCAAGAGGTCCATTCAACTCTTGAGAGTGTTTAGGAATCCACTGAAGCTTCTTTGATTGATCAACCCTGACTCTGGGGTCGAACCGATCCTCGCGTGGCTTAGGAATAGCCTCGCGTTTTATATTGCGGGCCTGAAGAATAGCTCCGCGCTTATCCATACTAGCCTCGCGTTTCTCGCTAGCTGGTGTGTCCTTGGAAGTTTAGCTTCTGGAATAATAGCCCCGCATGAAAGGAAGTTCTTGCACGCTGGCTTATCTTCGCGATTGACGCAGATCATAGCTTCGCGCTTAGCGCGGTTTTTATGACTGACAACTATCTGCCAATCATCTTCCCATTCCTTGTGGGTGTCAGAAGTCTTGCATTTATTGCAAGTATTACTGGCTTCGCGTCTCTCGCTAGGCACAGTAATAGCCCCGCGTGGAGAATCACACGCTGGCTTTGAATAATTTTTATACTCGCGTAACTCGCGAGTGTTGGGTATTCTGCGACTAGCGCAACCCTTACTGGCTTCGCGTCTCCCGCTAGGCACAGTAATAGCCTCGCGTGGAGAATCACACGCTGGCTTGGAATAATTTTTATACTCGCGTAACTCGCGAGTGTTGGGTATTCTGCGACTAGCGCAACCCTTACTGGCTTCGCGTCTCTCGCTAGGCACAGTAATAGCCTCGCGTGGAGAATCACACGCTGGCTTGGAATAATTTTTATACTCGCGTAACTCGCGAGTGTTGGGAATCTTGCGTAACTCGCCAGTATTACCAGCCTCGCGTGGAAAATCACACGCTGGCTTTTCCTTGCTTTTAAGACAAGTTGTATCTTCGCGTTTAACGCGGTAGAGATTGGTCTCGCGGGTAGCACGAGCCAATTTGCGAGGGACCATAGCCTCGCGTCCTCTAGAGTTAGCTCCGCGTCCAAGGCGGGCTTTGAGGGCTCTACGCCTCGCTCTCCGGTTCCTGTTCCGGAGTTGGGTCCTGGTCAGTCCAGTTCCCATGTCTTCTTCGACAATCGGAAGCTCTTCCTCGGTTAGGATTTCTTGTGTGGACTCCGGCGTTATAACCGTAGTCTCCAAGGATCCCCGTCTCTCGGTGGATACCTTTCTACCCGTCACTCGGGCATTGGAGTACATACGGCGATAGTGCCGTGTCTCATCCAAGTCACCTGATTCGGAGGAGAGGAACTCCTCGTACTTCTGCTGGTCGATTTCAACGACCAGCATGTCTACTTCGGATCCGATCAAGTCAACGTCCGATTGCGCCACAATCTCTTCATCAGTGAAAGAGATGGCTCCCACTGTGGTCGCCAGTTTGTTCGTCGCAAAAGTTCCTTCGCTTCCTCCCATTGAATTAACTTAAATTACAATGAAAGTGAACAAGATATAAAAAGAACAAACGAGAGGATTTTATATTTCAATCTCTCTCTTTTACAATATTGTGGGATCTGTGGCGATGGGATCTGTCAAGCAGTTCCTTTGGACGATCGGTACGTTGAAATCTTCTCTTTTAAAGATATCGGTCGAATATAGACGATCTTCTCTGGCTTTGATTTGTTCAAGGCTCTCTCGCGTAACTCGAACTTCTCAAGAACTCCAGAACGAAGATGGTGATTTTCTCTGATCTTCACGAACTCAAGGCTCTGTGCGTAACTTGAATTCTCCAAGATTTCAGAAGATGATCGGCAAAGGCTTCAAGGCTCTCTCGCGTACTTGAATTGTCAAAGGATCGATAGGCTTCCGATGCCAAAAAGAAGAAGACCAACCCTAGGGTTTCACCAAGAAGGTATTTATAGCCTCAGGTTAATGCAAGAGTTTCTATCTAAATAGAACTCGCATTCATCAAGGATTCCAATCAAATATCTTAGTTTTGATGGAATTCTGATTAGACTTGATTCGGGTATTTGGATAAGCCCAGAATCATAATCTCAATCAATTTGAGATTCTGGTTATCTGCTTACGCGGAGCTTTAATCGCATCAAAACGCGACGCTAAATAACCAAAACGCGGAGCTATTGATCATCTCCGCGTTTTACTCAAACGCGAGGCTAATACAAGCCAGACTGCGGAATCAACGCGGAGCTATTAAACATCTCCGCGTTTTATTCAAACGCAGGGTTAATATAACCAAACGCTGGGCTATTGAATTAGCTCCGCGTTCTGTTGTGGAAAATCCTTTTAACTTAGAAATTTTCACTGCCAACAATTGAGAAGCCACCAGAACGCTCCTGCAGATAAAGTAGTGAACTTATCTGCTCCCACGGCATCCTTTAGCCTCGTCCCATATCCTCCGTCGGGAAAGTCAGGAAAACACCGGAAGATCTCGTAATTCTGAAAGCTACGAAGAGTCTTCCGAATCTGGGACATATAATTCTGCCTCCATGAAGAACGTTCATACAGTTCTACAAGGAAGCACTTTTCGCCCGAACGACGCTCTGGTGCACTCATTAAGGAGGGACAGTGCAAGACGAGCCACGCCATCAAATAGGTGTAGGGCATCTCCACCCTAGGGTTTGGAGTTTTCGGCTAGGCAGTTTCTTTTGACTTGCCCTTTCCTTTCCCCTTGACCTTAATAGTGGGGAGGAAATCACGACAGAGCACCCTCAGTCAATACTGCAAATTGCATACCATGGCGGGAAGGAGTCCAAGGGGTCGGCCGTATGCAAGAAGAACCACTGGATATACCACGGTCATTGCAATTGCTTCCTTGGGCAATGACGGCACGACGCATCTTTTGAGCCACAGCATCAAAAACCCGACAATGAGACCTCTGTTGGAGATCGGAAACTGGGCTTGATAGTGATAGATCTTGAATGAAGTACCGGGACCGTATCCATTCTCATTGGATTTCGTGGTATAAAACAAACGGTAATGGCCCCTGGCTACACGTTGGTCGATCTCTGAAATGGGGACAGGAGAATGACCATGGATAGTGGCCGAACTATCCTTAGAATTTAGGTTGGCAAAAAGGTATTCGGCCCACTTCTTGTGGCCAATACCGTGATTACGTGCACCTGTCTGGTCAGCGCAGATATGATAATGGCACATCATCTCCCAGTACGTGACATAGATGCGCTCATCCCTCGCCAATAGCATGTTCAACTCATCGGTGGTAGGGATATACTCCTCGTAAGGGACTTCGCCCATCGAGAGCCCAGAAACCTCAAACATCTCGTGGAGAGCGAACCCTAGCTCACCCACTGGTGTAAAGAAAGTACAGGTCTCAGGGTTATACATCTCCAAGATGCAGTAAAAGTGATAAGCACTATGGGGAAACCCGAATTGGACATTCCTGATGGCTTTATACAAGCCAATATCCTTTAAAATGGGCTCGTGGGAATCCAGCATGTACTGAACAAGGCGTGCCCACCACATATTGTTAGAAGAATGAACCCAGCCAGGCATCCTGAAGTCGCTAGCCAGGTACTGACCATCCTTCGCCAAGAACTCACTTAAGAAAGTTTGGGCACGAGATGGGACTTCTCCTATTGGAAGCTCCTTGCCAAATCGGCCTGGAAGCAAGCCAGTAATGCATCTGGGGGAACCATCTTGATAAACCCCTTTTGCACCGAATTTGCCTGTTGGGACGCCATCTTGCTCTTGAGTCAGTCCCCACTTTAATTCCCGAGGCATTGCCAGTCTCTGAAGATAGACCTAAGGATAGCTACGATCCATTCTAGGTAGAAACATCAGCATTTCGCCTGAGTTATATAACCAAACGCGCTCATCTTCAGAAAGGATCTCATCTGATTGATCCATCTGATCTCCAAAGAGGAAGGCAGGTTTCTCCACCGCCTCTCTGTTCACGTTTTCAAAAGCAGCATAAGTTATCATTTCTCGCGCAGTGGTGGGATGATACTTGATCAACTTCTCCTTGCGATCCTTCGGGTCTGGCTTATATGAAGCCAAGATGGTGGTAAAGCGAAATTCGCCTGAGGGATCAGAACCCCCAGCAAAGCCGAAATAATTCTTGTGGGGAAAAGATTCCATCGAATACTCTACTGCACAAAGAAACACCAGAGTTAGAGAAGTTTCTCTACGGCAGAAAATTTCTCTAAGTATGGATGCGCGAAGCTAAAGATTAGACCGCGCAGAAGTCAAAATAGCCTCGCGTTTCAGCGCGACTGCTACTTAAAATAGCCTCGCATTTCAGCGCGACTGCTACTTAAAATAGCCTCGCGTTTCAGCGCGACTGCTACTTAAAATAGCATCGCGCTTTAAACGCGAGGATGACACGATAACTTCGCGTAAGAAGGCAGTCAGAGACTTTTCTTCTTCTCCAAGCCTTACGGCAGGAGTACGGTGATCTCGCCGGTAAAAGAGTTGATTGATCAGTTAAAATTAAGCCAAATCACTCTAGAAATGTTCTAAAGAGTCTTGATGGAAAGATTCTTACCCCCAATAGGCGAAATGTGGGTTGCCGCGTCACTGCCTTGGCCGCCGCCACCACTGCTTGCGCCAGTCGCCGATGATGGAGCCGCTCGAGAAGTAGCACGAGTATTGGGTGCCATTGTTGAGAAAAATCGACTGAAAATCTAGAGAAACTCGGTCGGAAGAAGATCGGGTCGTCTGAACTCTGATCACCTGAATCTCTAAGTTTCTAGAAAATTCTCAAATAGAGTGAGAAGGATAAGGAATAGAGATTTTATTTAAAATGAAAGAAACTGCCTCTTGGAGTTCGGCGCGAGTTTCGGAGAAAGTGACTAGTCAGTTACTCTCTAAAACGCGAAGCTATTAGCCTCGCGCGATTATGGAAATGCGAAGTTGTTTAACTCCGCACAACTATACAAAACGCGAGGATAGCCTGTGCCTTAGCTTCGCGTTTTTATGGAAAAACTTAGATTTTTGACGAGTGCAATTAGGCGCTTCCATCTAAATTAAGGCGATCTTTATCCGAGAAGTACCTTAGACTATTTTACCAAAATTATTGACCATCTGTTTGTTGAGCAAGCAAGTTTATTGAAGCTGACAGATAGAGAGGAAAATAATTTGCTCTTTATTCATAAAAGAAGATATTACAAAAAGGGAGTTATAGCTCTCCCAAAAGCTTTTACATGATCAATTTATCAATAACTGAACAGTAAGACTTCTCTACGGGGTGTTGAAGCTCAATTCCCTGGTTCACACATAAAAAAACTCCAGACTTCTCTACGGGGTGTTGAAGCTCAGTTCCCCGGTTCACATGCAAAAGATCTCCTCTGCAAATGTTAATTAGGATCTGTCATCCGAAATGAAGCACGAGAGGAAAGGAAAGTGCTGCACTGAAGCGCAATTCTGAACTGCAAGTGCTGCAATTCTGCACTGCAAGTGCTGCAGCTCCCTATTTACAGTTCCTTCAGGAGTTTATCTCTCGGAGCCAGAGCTTGAAACCTGCAACTATGTTGTAAAGCATATGCTTCTGGCTTCCTTAGAATTACTTTTGCTGATAAAGATCGATGGACCCGCATACATTCCTCTTCAGAAAGGATTGGATTTACAGCAAAAGGAACAGAGTTTCCAAAAAAGTGAAAACGCGGAGCTAAGCTAACTCCGCGCACAGTTGAAGAAATAGCCTCGTGCTTTAAACGCAGAGGATGATGCGATAACTTCGCGTATAAGGGGACGAGATTTCTTTCTGCTCTTTCCTTCTCTTTCAAATTCATCGCGACTGCTAATCAAAGATAGCCTCGCAATTCATTGCGACTGCTAATCAAAGATAGCCTCGCAATTCATCGCGACTGCTAATCAAAGATAGCCTCGCAAAGTCATCGAGACCACTAGTTAGATAAGCCCCGCGTTTCAAGCACAGGGGATAACGCGATAACTTCGCGGAGAACGGCGATCTCGCCGGTAAAATAAACAGTTGGGTGGATTAAACCAAGCCAAAACATCTCAAGATGGTTCTTAGAAGCCCAAGAGTTAAGGTTTTTACCTTCGGAAGACGCTGCATAGACTGGTTCGCCATCGCGTTTACCTTCACGGCTGCTGCCATTAACACCGGCCAACTTGCGCGATGTCGCACTCTTCCTAGATGGCATCCTAGTGATAAAGATCCATGGAAAGGAAAAAGAAGTTCGGCTGGAGATCATTCTTTCAAAATAAGAAGCCTGAGTCGCCTGCTCTAAAGCCCTAAAATTCTTCGGATGAAATGAAGAAGGAGATGAGCCGGGAGCTCTATTTAAACAGAATTTCCGTCGCTTGGTATTCGGCGTAGAAATTCAGGGTAATTAATGACATAATTACTCATTTCACTGAAGACGAAGTGAAGCTGATTAGCTCCGCGTAAGTGAGCATAACGCGAGATAGACTTGGTATTCTAACTCCGCATTTCAATTTAGATATCCAAAGTATTTCAAAATCTGCTGAAGTCTAAGCCATTTTGAGAACTTTGGAGGGGGTTCTGTTGGCAGTGAAAATTTCTAAGTTAAAAGGATTTTTCACAACAGAACGCAGAGCTAATTCAATAGCCCCACGTTTGGTTATATTAACCCTGTGTTTGAATAAAACGCGAAGATGTTTAATAGCTCCGCGTTGATTCCGCAGTTTGGCTTGTATTAGCCTCGCGTTTGAGTAAAACGCTGAGATGATCAATGGCTCTGCGTTAGCTCCGCGTTTTGGTTATTTAGCGTCGCGTTTTGATGCGATTAAAGCTCCGCGTAAGCAGATAACCAGAATCTTAAATTGATTGAGATTATGATTCTGGACTTATCCAAATACCCGAATCAAGTCTAATCAGAATTCCATCAAAACTAAGATATTTGATTGGAATCCTTGATAAATGCGAGTTCTATTTAGATAGAAACTCTTGCATTAACTTGGGGATATAAATACCTTCCTGGTGAAACCCTAGGGGGGTGGCTTCTTTTTTTTGGCATCGGAAGTCTCCTATCGATCCTTTGGCAATTCAAGTACGCGAGAGAGCCTTGAAGCCTTTGTTGATCATCTTCTGGTCCGGCAATTGAGATATTTTTCTGAAATCTTGGAGAATTCAAGTTACGCACAGAGCCTTGAGTTCGTGAAGATCAGAGAAAATCACGATCTTCTTTCTGTAGTTCTTGAGAAGTTCGAGTTACGCGAGAGAGCCTTGAACAAATCAAAACCAGAGAAGATCGTCTACAGTCGGCCGATATCTTTAAAAGAGAATATTTCAACGTACCGATCGTCCACGGGAACTGCTTGACAGATCCCATCGCCACAGATCCCACAATATTGTAAAAGAGAGAGATTGAACTATAAAATCCTCTCGTTTGTTCTTTTTATCTCTTGTTCACTTCTATTGTAATCTAAGATGTGTTCAATGGAAGGAAGCGAAGGAACTTTTGCGACGAACATCGACCAGAGGATGGAATCTCAGAAACAAATGATTCTAAGTCAACAAAAAGCTATCGAAGACCTCAAATTAATGCTCCTAAGAGTGGTCAAGAACACTCAAAAGATAGTCAATGAGAAGACTAATAATTCTTCCTCGGGACTACCACCCAAAGGAAATAAGGAAACACCGCCTAGAACAAATGAAGAAAATAGAGAAGAAAAGCCTCGTTCAGTACACGATGAAGATGACAAATTTTCCTTCCACGATCCTCATGAAGAGAGGATGGAAAAATTACAAAAGCAACTTGATGCGCTACTGCACAAAAAAGAGCTAAACAAATCGGGGGTTTCAAGGCCATATCCGCCTGAGTGGGACTTCGCCCCTTATCCAGAAAAATATAAACCCCTCAAATTGGAGTCATATGACGGGAAGAGATCCCCAAGCCAACACTTATATTACTTTTTATCGCAGGCAGGTCATTTAATGGGAAATGATCCTGTAATGACTAAGGTATTTGCGAGCACCCTGCGAGGGCCTGTTTTTACATGGTTTATGCAGTTGCCTTCGGGAACAATAAATACTTGGTATGATGTCGAGAAACAGTTCTTGGCACATTTTTTTGAGGATGATACTGAAATTTCGGTTCATGCCCTTCTTGCGATGAAACAAGGAGAAGAAGAAACGGTCAAAAGTTTTATTGAACGCTTCAGGGAAAAATCCGTATATTGTCGATACGGAATGACCCAAGAAACTCTAGTGGAAACCTGTAAGCATAACTTCAGGACCGGCGTGCTGATAAGAATGGGAGCTGTAGAGTCCAAAACTTGGAAAAATCTGTTAAAGTATGGAGAGCAGGCGGAAGATATAATTCGCCGGATTGAGAAATCTCGTAGCATGAGAAACTCTATGAATAACAGGCAATATCCATAGAATTCTAAAAATAAAGGGAAGGATGTGATGACATCAGTTGCAGATCCAAAACCAGGACCTCAAAATCCGAGAGGTGCAGGTCAAAATAGGCCCCGACAAGATAGAACTTATACATTCAAGACGGAGTAGACAGGTACTCTATTCCATCTCCTCCTCAGAAAGGGTATGTTGAAACTTTCGGAGAATCAAAAATCGGAAGACACTGGTAAAACCAACGATCCCAACTATTACCTGTACCATCGGAATGTCGGGCACCCAACTAACGATTGCTATCCTCTTAAGAACCGAATTCAGGTATTGATAGAAGCCGGGATTCTCACACTTAAAGAGGAATAGAAAAAAGTTTCTGCAAATATGACAACTTTGGTAGTTGGAACCAATAAGTTCCCTACCAGAGCGATCCCTATACCAGTAGGAAAGCCAATATCGACACCAAGTACGGGCAACCCGCACTTGCAAGCTGGCCCCTTGGATATGCTCCGAACCACAGCTGCGATCGAATCATCCTTATTGGTTAACAGCCGGATTTGGCTGGGGGTGCCGAAAATATTGACGATGATAAATATCATCATGCCTCTGCTATTCTCAATAGCCATTGGAATAGCTAATTGGGTGCTATAAATAAAAATATTTTGTTGCCCAATGCTGTTAAAGCAGAGAGAAGAGGAGATCAAGTTCCTCACCAACCCTATCATATTGGGGGTAAAAGTATGAAATCAATTGTCCAATGTTGTTACAACAGAGGGAAGAGGAGATCAAGTTCCTCGCCAACCTATCATACTGGGGATAAAAATATGAAATCAATTATCCAATGTTGTTAAAGAAAAGGGAAGAGGAGATCAAATTCCTCGCCAACCCTATCATACTTGGGATAAAAGTATGAAATCAATTACCCAATATTGTTAAAGCAAAGAGAAGAGGAGATCAAGTTCCTCGCCAACCCTATCATACTGGGGATAAAAGTATGAAATCAATTACCCAATACTGTTAAAGCAAAGGGAAGAGGAGATCAAGTTCCTCGCCAACCCCATCATACTGGGGGTAAAAGTATGAAATTAACTACCCAATGTTGATTAAGGCAAAGGGGAGAGGGAGTCAATTTCTCAAGAACTCATCATGCTGAGGGGAATAGTATGGCTAGCCCAACACAAACGGTAGTTGGTAAAGGCTAATCAAATCCGTTGATAGCTGGAGGTTTGCTAAAAATTCCGTGGACCTGTCATGTTAAGCTTTTACCTCTAACAGTATGATTTGGATTATTTTCATCTCCGTTCAAGTTACGTGTTAGAGCACTTGGACTAGGCATGCGCAATTAGGCGCCTCTGCCGAAATCTGATGATCCTGACCCGATCATCTTGGTATGTGCAGTTCAAGGTACGCATGAGAGTCTTTAACCGCCTCCACTTGTTCAAGTTACGCAGATAAGCACTTAAACTTATTGCTTAAAACTAGGCATGCGCAATTAGGCGCCTCTGCCAAAATCTGGTGATTCTGATCCGATCATCTTGGTATGTGCAGTTCAAGTTACGCATGAGAGCCTTGAACCGCCTCCACCTATTCAAGTTACGCAGATAAGCACTTGAACTTCTTGCTTAAAACTAGGCATGCGCAATTAGGCGCCTCTGCCAAAATCTGGTGATTCTGACCCGATCATCTTGGTCTGTGTAGTTCAAGTTACGCATGAGAGTCTTGAACCGCCTCCACTTGTTCAAGTTACGCAGATAAGCACTTGAACTTCTTGCTTAAAACTAGGCATGTGCAATTAAGCGCCTCTGTCTAAGTTAAATGATTCTTATCCGATCGTTTCAGGTACTAACAATCTAAGTTACGCAAATGAGCCTTAGATTGTTTTACCAAAACTATGAACCATCTATTTGTTGAGCAAGCAAAATTCTTGAAGCCAACAGATAAAGAGAAAAAAGAATTATATTTATTCATGAAGCAAAATATTACAGAAGAAGAGAGAGTTATAGCTCTCCCAAAAGCTTCAACCTATTCATCGACTTATCAATAACCCAACAACGAGTTTCCTCCATGGAGTGTTGAAATTCTCTGGTTCACATGCAAAAGACCTCTTCTGTAAATATCAGCTATGATCTGTTTAAAATTCTTAGTGGATCATCTGAAGATACTGCTACAAGAATCCTAATGAAGATGCACAAGTTGGATTCGACATGCTATAAACCCTTAGATGATCATCTCTCTTGCTTTGGAAAGCAACAGAGATTGTCATCTAACAGAAATGGTCCTCAAGAAAACTTAAAGAGCTACAGCAGAGTTCTTGTAACTCCTTCAAAAGTTTATCTTTTGGAACAGAGCTTGAAACCTCCAACTATGTTATAAAGCATATGCTTCTGGCTTCCTTAGAGTTACTTTTGCCGATGAAGATCGGAAGAGCCACATGCACTCCTAGGATCTGGTCCCAGTACTTCACTGCAAAAGAAGAATCAAGAGTTAGAAAAAGTTTTACAAAACTCGAAAAATCTTCCAAGTATGAAAACGCGGAGTTAAGGATAAACTCTGCGCGCAGTTGAGGAAATAGCCTCGCGTTGAAATACGATTGCTAGTCAAAATAGCCTCGCATTGAAACGAGACTGCTAGTCAAGATAGCCTCGCGTTGAAACGCGACTGTTAGTCAAGATAGCCTCGCGTTGAAACGCGACTGCTAGTCAAAATAGCCTCGCGTTGAAACGCGACTGATAGTCAAAATAGCCTCGCGTTAAAACGCGACTGCTAGTTAAAATAGCCCCGTGTTTCAAATGCGAGGATGACGCGATAACTTCGCGTAGAAAAAGACCAGAGTTTTTCTCCATCTTCTCCTTTCTTCTCAAGCCTTACGGCCGGAAAACGGCGATCTCGCAGGTAAAAGAAACGATTGGCCGATTAAAACTGAGCCAAAACACTCCAAAATTGATCTAAGGAGTCTAAAAGTTGGGAATTTCTAGCTCCAATTGGTGCAGCACGGATTGACTCGCCATTGTGGCCATTGCCTCGGCCGCCGCCTCCGCTGCTAACGACCGCCGATGGTGAGAAGACGCGCGATGCCGTACTCTTCTTAGATGACATCCTAGTGATGAAGATCTATGGAAAATCGAACGAAGTCCGATCAAATGACCGCTCGTTCGCATGAGTCGCCCGGTCGCCGGAGCTCCAAGATTTCTGGATTCTTTGGATGAAATGAAGAGGAAGAAGGTTTAAAGCCTCTATTTAAAAGAGAGAACCCGCCTCTTGGTATTTGGCGCAAGGTTTGGAGTAATTACTAAGCAATTAATGAGCAGTTACTCACTAGAACGCGAAGCTATTTAGCTCCGCGCAAGTGAACAAAACGCGAGATAAACTTGGTATTTTAACTCTGCGTTTAAAGATCCAAAGTATTTCAAAATTTACTAAGTTCTAAGCCATTTTGAAAACTTTGGAGGGGGTTCTGTTGGCAGTGAAAATTTCTAAGTAAATAGAGTTTTCCACAACAAAACGCGGAGCTAACTCTGTAGCTCCGCGTTTTGGCTATATTAGCCTCACGTTTGAACGAAACGCGGAGCTATTCAATAGCTCCGCGTTAGTTCCACGTTCTGGTTATTTAGCTCCGCATTTTGATGAGATTATCTCCCCGTGAGCAGATAACCAGAATCTCAAATTGATTGAGATTAAGATTTGGGCTTATCCAAATACCCAATTAAATCCGATTAGAACTCTAAATTAAGAGATTTAAATCAAAACTAAGATATTTGATTGGAATCCTTGATGAGAGTAAATTCTATTTAGATAGAAACTCTCATATGATCCTAAGACTATAAATACACTCTTGGGGAAACCCTAGAGGTCTTCTTTTCCTCTTTTTTTGGGTATCTTGGGGAATTCAAGTTACGCATAGAGCCTTGAGTTCGTGAAAGACCAGAGAAAATCGTCTACAGTCGGCCGTCATCTTCAAGAGAGAAGAGCTCGACGTCAGATCGTCCAAAAGAGCTGCTTGACAGATCCCACAAATCATTGTAAAAGAGAGCGATTGAGATATAAAATCCTCTCGTTTATTCTTTCTTTTTCTTGTTCTCTTTCGTTGTAATTTAAGCTAATTCAATGGAAGGAAAGCGAAGAAATTCCGCTGCGAACATGATGCAAATTGGTATAAAATATTAAACTTAAGCGGAATCAGACGCCCACTAGTAAAACATGCATAGAAGACAAAGGCCCCTCTAAAAGTTCAGGCGTTCATGTGGCTCATAACTAGAAAAGCAATTCTAACATGTGACAAATTAAAAAGGAGAGGTTGGCAAAGTCCTAGCTTCTGAGGAGGGATTGGCAAGGAGGATCTGGATCTTGCCCACCAAAAGGAGATGTAAGGAGAAGGCTAAAGCTGCAGCATATGGTGGACCATGATGTATCCACCACTGAGGAGAGACAGAGGCATGGCGCTCCCACTTGAGCGAGAGAGAGCAAAAAAGAATGACTACTGCTGCAAGCACAAGAAGGCACATATCCACCCATCGACAATCAATAGATATTATTGTGTGATTTTATTTTCTGTTATAATCTATCATATGTAATGCTCTTAACTCCCCATAAAAAGAGATAAACATATATATTTGTAGCAGGTTTCATTAAGTAATTGTAATGGAATGCGAGGATTGGAGGGTGGTGTTTTAAAAATCTATTGTTTTAGCTTAAAAAAATAAATATGATAAAATAGAGTATAAAATACAATAAAGGTAGCTATCTTACCTTTGAATTTAATTTTAATTTGTTAAGATGTCTTTTTCGAGACAACTTCCTTTGGCTATTTGGCTCCCACTTAGCTGGGGAGTTTCCAAAGGGGCACACCACTGTTCCCAGTGAGCCCACTAGATGATCTGTTTTTCGTTCGGACTTTCAGTTGGAAGATGGGCTTATTAGAAAAACCGGTGTGCTCCTTTGGAAACTCCCCTTAGCCGCCTACGCAAGTTTTTCACACAAGCATAAGTCTTTTCCATAATTATCTAATTTTTATTTTTTTTTAAAGTGTAAAAGATGACTATAGTTCTCCACAAATAGAGTATAAAATATAATACAATACAGTACTTTTTAGTACAATAGAATACAATACAATATATACAAGTTGGCTAATCTTAGATTTGTTTTTAATTTTAATTTGTCAAGATGTATTTTCCAGGTACCTTCCTTAGGCTATTTGGTCCCCACTTGGCCACTTGCAATTGCCGCTGATTGGCGGTGACTAATAATTAGATTGTGGGAAAAAATTGATCTCATGTGAACTAGCTTGGGAAATATTTTAGCTTTTACATCCAAAAACTAGAAATACTATTCAATTTCGTTATGATAAATAAAAAAAAATATCAATTGTATTTATTCTTTTGAAACATATTATCGTTTGGATGCTTTTTAACCAATTTAATTATTTTGGTTCATTTCAAATTTATTGTACTCATGAATGTAAAATAGATATTGCAATTGATCAGGACAAATGTAATCCACAATGCAATTGAAGAACTAATGAAATTGAGTTCAGTAGAGATGTGTGAGGCACACACTTAAATTCAGTATAGATGTGTGAGGTACATACACATAGTTAAATTCGTGATATAAAAAAGAAAGAAACCCTTCCTATTTTAGCTAGTATTTTCCTTGCAGATTTTGTGGTAGATTTCATCAAATCTATACCTATACTTCTTTAGAAAACCATAGTTCTACTTTTGTATTTTAGAATTGAAGTCTTTATTTTTTTTTTTCCTGAGCAATTTAGAGTCTTTATTATACCAATATATCGAAGTGTTGAGACTATTCTGTTACTCCCTATTGAAAAATAATATTGCATCCCTAATTATTGGAAATATGAAGACGTGTTCTTTCTCTTTTTTTTAAAAAAATAAAATTAAATTAAATTTGCTTTAGGAATTAATTGTTTTCTATTCTCTTTGTTTTTTTGGGGGGGAGAGAATTTACAAGTAAATTATCTTTAAATTTGCAAATGTTGATCAAGGCCTGCCGTCTTATTTCGGTTTTTAATGATGGGTTTCAAAACGTGCTAGACGGGAGTTTCTAAAGGTGCACACCTTTTTCCTAGTGACTCCACTAAACAAATTCTTGTTTATTATGGAAAATTCTATTTACGCACAGATATTTACTCTTCACGCTCAGATTACTTTTTACACTAAACTTTTATTTTGAAATATTACCAATTTACTCTATATATATTTAATTTTTTTTCCAAATTTAATCCTCTCTCTCCCTTCCCTTCCTCCCTCCACTCCTACTTTCATCCTCCCTCCACTCCTACTTTCATCCGAGTGTCTCCCTCTTTATCTGACTTTTGTTCGAGCACCAGCACTTCCCAAACTTAGCCCTAAAATTTCCAACCTTGCTCTCCTTGGCCGGCTTCTGCCTCGGTCGCCCGCGCCTCCATCAACCCGGTTCCATCGATCTCCGACGCTCCCTAGCTCCAATGCCCATGCAATCTCTGACCATCCCTAGATCCGACTACAAGGAGTTAAGTCTAGCGACTTCCCCATCGGCCTACTGCCTGTCAACGTCGCCTCCTACTCTCAATCGTTCCACCAACGGAAAAAAGGTTGATTCTTGAGATAATTTGTGATTTTTTTTTTTATAATTGAGGGTTGTAATTGATTGGTTAAAGAGTAGTATAAAGTTGGTCTTTTTACTTGGGATTGATTGAAATTGAAGTTATATCTCGATAAACTATGGTGCAAAACTATGACCTGAGCAAAGAATGCTCGATGCGATTTTTTCATGTTCTTCATTCTTCCCACAGAGAACAATATTATCTGAAGCTGCAAGTAGTTGAAATGCCGGAAAAGATTTGTGATCCCATCACCAAATTTCTTGATACGGGTGGAGTCCTGAAAGAAAATCCTTCTGCATTGGCATCTTTAGATCCATACAAATCATTGCCCGTGCTTCCATAAAAAAAAATGAACAACGGAGTTGCTTGCACCACCGCCTTACTACAGTCAGAACTCGAGCACCACTGCATCTCATGGCAATGGGGCCATCCAAGCCCATGTGTTTGTTGCACTTCTCTATTATTGTGCAGCCATTCTATTTAATTTTTCTCTGGCCACGTGCAGCTCCCACCTGTTATTCATAACTAGTATCAAGGAAATAACCACATTGAAGCAGGACAAATAGGGGCTAATTCATAAAATTAAGAACATTCAGGGTGTTAGAGCTCTTGCATGCTAAGCTTTGCATTGTTTCTCTGACAATTTTTCATATTTCATGTGTATACACTCAAGTATTAAAATTTAGGTGGTTTTTACATTCTTTTAGGTGTATGCTTACTGTAAGGCTTTAACATCTTTGTTTTCCTCAAACTTTCCTTTCCCCTAAATTCTTCTTAACTTTTTAAAGTATGCGAATATAAAATTTTCAGGGAGTTAGGAAATTAAAACGATAAGTTTGTGGGAGATGTATTTTTTTTAAAATTTATATACTATAAAAAAAGTGTTTTTTTTTTGGTTTTAGAGAGAAAATAGATGAGAAAGACAATGAAATTATTTAAAATTTTTAAGAACTCTAAGAGATTGGGATTTAAAAGGATAAATTAATCAAAAAAGAAAAAATGATAAATTTGTAATTATTTGCAAGTTTCTGATCAGTGCATGAAAAATAAATTTTCGTACTTAAATAGAATATTCCATTTATTATAAGTTTGCCCTTATTTTTTGGGACAAAATTATCCTCTTCTTTAATCTCTGCTCTCACTCTATTTTCACCTGCGCAAGGTGCTGAAGAAAGAAAAAAAAATTGAACAGGGTAGGGGAAGGGGGCAGCACAGCGGGACCAAGGCACGGGGCAACGGTGCGACGGACCTGGAAGGAGAAATTGGAGGCTACGGCACGGTTAGGACGTGGGGGAAGAGAAAAAGAAATGGGGAGGAACTTGGATTTGTGGGGGAGAAATATGAAAGGATAGTGGGAAAATTTTGGGTGTTTTCACAGTAAAAAACTTTTCATTTTCAAAAGAGAAAGTGAGCTCACTGGAAAAAGTGGGCTCACAAAGGAAAGAAGGGGTGCTCCTCTAGAAATTCCCGTGCCAGACCCTTGCGGCGAGCAAAAATCTTATGTCCTATATTTCGCGGGAAGCGCCATCTCTTTTGGTGGGAAAATCAACTAGAGAAATCAATCCCAAACCCTAGAGGAACTTTCGAATTCCCAAATCTAACATCAATGGATCCAGATCCAAATGCAACAGAAGGAAGAAGAAGAAGAGGAACTCGCTCATGATCAGATGCTGACCCCATCGTTCCCAATGGTCAGAGTGAAGAAGATCGTCAAGATCGATCAAGAAATCAAGAAGCTCACCTCCGAGGCGTTGTACCTCATCACCCTGTCCGCCGATCTATTCATCAGATTTCTCGCCGAGGGCGCGAGAGACGTCGCGATCGGCAAGAAGCGGAGGATCATCAAGCTCGATCATCTGAGATCTGCTATGCGTGGGCACGGGCCGACGGCGGATTTTCATCTGGATTGCCTCCCGAACCCTGCACAGCCACTGGATGGGCATGTGACGGTCCGGGATACTATCCCAGACAATACACTCACTGGTCAGGTTACCACCCGACCAGTGAGTTCATTAAAAATAGATTCTCTGTCCGCAATATGTAACATGGATACAAATCTAACTGTTCCATGCAAAAAATCCAGACATACATTTTATTGTTTGGGTTGTTAAATCCAGGCAGCTGAGAAATCCAAAATTATTATTCAATCTCATTTCTATACTAATTAAATCTAAAATTTAAATTGAATAACATAGAAATTTAAAGTGAACGATGAATTCATATCTTTAAAGATTTTTGATCGTCGAATGAAATTAATTCCATGATCGTTTATCAACTTTAATTTATAAGATAATTTACTCAAGAGTGCAAGGGAAATTAGGTTTGAGTGATAAAATAAGGTTTTTTTTTCTTTTCTTTTTGCAACTCGTGCGGGAGAGTGGGAGGAAGTAGGGAGGTTAAAGGAGATGATACTGTTGTTCTAGAATGGCAAAATTATAAATAAAAGCAAAATTTAAAGTGTATTCACTAGGATAAATGGTGAGCTCCTCTAGAAATTTCCAAAAAATCATATCATGCCCTTTACAAATTTCAACCTCTACTGTTTTTAATTAACAACTGTTCCCTGAAGGAAGATACAGTCTTGTCCCTTTTGTATACTTTACGAATTTGCCCTCACCACCTTCCCTCCCACTTTTTCCAATTAATAATGCTATCTTTTTAAAATAAATCAAATCAAAACTGAAAACTTTTCTCTCCTTTTAAAAAATAAATTAGCAAAACTGCCATTTTCCTTGCCTTTTATCTATCTATGTTCTCTCCCGAGTCTAAATTTAATCTCCGAATTTAATTTTCAAAGAATCTAAAATTTAATTTTTAATGAGTTTAGAATTTGATATCAAGCAAGTTTAGACTTTTATCTCTTATTTAATTGAAGCTTTTCTTCTGCAGGTCTTTACCTATTTCCTGTTTTCGAAAAGGTTACTCCAAGTAAAAAAAAAAAAAAAAAAACTAATGACTTTCTCTTTTGCATATTGGGTACTAGCTTTTTTATTGATTACAATTTGGAACATGATATTTATATTTTTTAAAGTTAATTTTAATTGTAGAGTTCACACCTTTAAATTTATTTTCGATTATTTCTTTTATATATTTACAATAGAATAAGAAATTAGAAATGACTATAATATTTTATTATTTTAATTGAAGATCTTAACTTTTAAGATTTGAAAATCCATGTAAATCCATGTAGAAACATTTTATCTGAAATTTATAATTTAAAATTTTAGAATTCATCTGCAAATTGGACATCTAACCAAATTGGAATTTTTGGCATTTTATTTCTAGAGAAGTCCCATATAATTTTGTCTCTCATTCAAATTCCTGGCCAGTAGGCCGAGGCGACGCCGGAGCCTCCCACACCGGCCGAACCTCCTCTCGAAGCGATACCCTTGCCTTTTTCATCTCTTCGACGCCTTCCGGCAGATCCTCCCGCCGTCGGGCGGCCCCCTGTTCCGTCCTCCTCTTCTGCGTTGATCAGATTTCGAAGATCAGCAGCAGGGTCTTGGTCGCCCCTCCCTGGTTCGGTTAAAGTCGCTGTGATCCTTATGCTGACGTTGTAAACCGTGTTTCCGACGATAGCTTGTACTTGTGAAGGAATCATCGCCAGTGATTGGCAACCGACGAGTACATACGCCGCTTCCAAATCCGACCGATCAAGCGTCTGCTCGGATACGTCAACGACGTGGGCGAACTTCACCAGCAACTTGCTAAGATCACACTGGTTCCAGCACTGGAGGGGGAAACCTGTCACTGCTAGCCACACAATGTACGGGAAACGATAAGCGAACACATCCTCTTCTCCCGTCCACCGGTGCACCGTAAAACTGGCGTTGTGTCCCCGGCAAGGATTTGAAGTTCTGCCGACTGCGTGGTTGAGTCCTTCAGCCGAGGGAAATTGAGCAAGGAACTTGTTGCCCCTTTTGGTCAGCTTCCATGTATGATTTGTGAAGCCAACAGAGATAGCTCTTAGACCCTCAACAATCTCCTCCTTTGTAGGGGAGCCATGGCCAGGGTATATGACCCCAATTATTTGACAAAGCCTCGCCTTGTCCTGGTGCGCCTGATCGGACATTGGAATGAAAACACAGCTGCGTTTGTTATTTGCAGTGGTGTCATGCGTTCCCACTGAAGTGGAGATCACCATATTCCGGCAAACTGTCTCGCAGTTATTCCATGGATGCGCCATCTGCGACGCAGGCACCGTAGGTAAGACAACAACGGGATAGGACTTCGCTGCAATCCCTTCAATCACTGGCCTCCTTAACTTCTCCGATGAGTTCGGGTGACCAAGCTTCTTGCGGTATCTGCAGCGCAAATATGGACATTCGTCCTTGTAGTGTCCTTCCTCCCCGCAAGTCCAGCATGCTCTGGCTACCCTTAGAGTTTTAGGCGAGATCCGCCTTTTCTTGGCTGCCCCTCCCACCAAAGCACCAGCTGCTGCATGGTGCTGCTTGAGTGTCTTCTTCGGGCAGTCGATGGTCCATGGATGCTGCTCTACAGATTCTTTGACAATGAATTCGAGCATACCATCATGAACTCGGCACCTCTTTCCCGGACCCCTGTCACTGATCTCCGCGGCTTGGATCATGTTGCGGGAAATGAGTTCGTTCAAATTGGACCCTGCAACCTCTGACCGTATTTTGTTATGATGACCTATCATCCCTATCGCTTCCAGTTGCCTACTGTCAACACTAAGATGTAGAACATATCGCTCAAGATGGTGGTCAGGCTGAGCGTTGTAGCTGAGTGACATTATCAGCATCATCTCCCTGATTTCAGGCTCGGTTTGCAGGCCAGAGTCAAGATGGTCCAGCATGCTCATCCAGTCAACAGTGCTCGCTGGCTTTCTAGCAAGAACACCGCCTATACTCTTGATGGCCAGAGGCACACCCCTACATATTTTCAAGATGTTTTCAGATAGAGATTTGAGATGAGGAGGGCAGGAGTCACCTCGGAAGACTACTTTGCAGAACAACTCCATTGATTGTGTTGGGGATAGCGTGGGGAGACAGACATAATGCTCTTGATTGCGGAAGCAGGCAGCTTGAGCAATCTTCATATACCGGGTGGTCACTATAACCCTGCTTCCTTTCATGTTATCAGGAAACACTTTTTTGATGTATTTCCATGCATCGACGGTCAAGACACCATCAATGACAATCAAATACCTCCTATCTCGCAGATGACATTTGACCTTAGAATTGAGTTGAACTGCATCCCATTCAGGGTTGTAGTCATCCGGAGAGAGATTACGAAACATCTTCTTCAGAAAACCCACGAGTTCAAAGGATGGCGAAACAGTGATCCAAGCACGACAGGTGAACGGGCCAGAGCTTCCTCCGTCAATCAACCTTTGGCTATCAAAGACATTTCTGACCAAAGCGGTCTTTCCCAAGCCGGCACAACCTACCACCGTAAGTACACATGTTTGCTCCTTGTTCTCGTCCAGCAGAATATCAAGAAGCTTATCTCTGGACTCTTCGATCCCAATGAGCTCGGAATCCTGGATGAAGTGAGCATCCAGTCTAGAAGGGTATTGTTTCAAAAGTCTGCCAGCATTAATTGGGTTTTGTTTTAAAAGTCTGCCAGCATTTGATGCCATTGGGATCACGACATTTCTCATGTCTTTCAGCTTGACACTAGCTTTAAGTTTTCGGACCTCCATTTTAAGCCGACACTGCGCGTGGACATTCCTCAGAAAACAAGTGCTGAATTCAACCCCGGTCCTTAGCCAGTAAGTGTCGTGCTCAAAAGTAGTCCTCAGCACAGGACCAACCCTGAGGATGCGAGTGCGGGCACTCTCGAGGAAGCGGGTGCTGAGTCTGAGGAAACAAGTGCCAGCAATGGATGGGGTCAGAAATTTTCTTCAAAAAAAAGATATGAAAATTTTGTGTTGATAATTCAAGGTAGAATGCAGATATTAATCTTTAGGGGTTATTTACAGATTTGTCCCTTAAACTTTATAAATTATAATTTAGTCCCCCAAATCTTCATATTTAGGATTTAGTTCCCCAAATCCTTTAAATTATTACAATTTAGTTCCTCTCTCTAACTTTCGTTATCCCAGTTTTTATGACCTGATTTTTCTATTTTACCCCTCCTTAATTCCTTGTTCCATCTTCCTCATTTCTTCTCCTTTCCTCTTCATTCTTCCTCCTCTCTTCTCATTCTCTCTTCCTCCTCTCTTCTCCTTTTCTTCATTGGGTTCATTAGCTTCCCTCTTCTTCTTCTCTTATATCTCTCTATTCTTCCTCTTTTTCCTTCATAGGGATATTTAAGTCATTTTATTATTTTAAAAAAGTAAAAATTAAATTATACCGTTTATTTGGACGGAAAAACTAACGGAGGAACTAAATTGTAGTAACTCAGAGGACTTAAAGACTAAATCCTAAATATGAAGATTTAGGGACTAAATCATAATTTATAACGATTTAAGACAAACCTGTAAATACCCCCTGATCTTTAAGAGGGTTTGTGCTACAAGTTATTAGAAATTATAACCTCATTAACAAAATCAGCCCTTCGAAATTCAAGATGGTGCTGAAATATATGATTATATAAGAGTGATTTTAATTCCGAAAGCAGTGAAAGGCAAAACATTTACAAGAGAACAAGATCTTTTACTGCTTACTTACCTCTGTAACTCAGTCCTCAGGAAAAAGCCGCTGATTTTTAGGACGAGGAAACAAGTGCTGATTTTGAGGAAGCAAGCGACCGCCCCTGTACTCCACAGCAGGTCTCCGATGCGAAGGAAGAGCCCAACGATCTCATGATCAGTGAGATGGAGGTGGCCAGTCCTTAGCAAGGGATCTAGACTAGTCCTAATTAGCAAGGGAAAACCGAACTCAAGGCCAGCTTTTGGCAAGGAAGTGTAGATATCAACTGCAGTTCTAACAAATAAGCCAATGCCCAGCTCAAGAACAATCCTGAGGAAGCGAGCGCAGGTGCCGATTCCTAGAAAGTAACAAGCAACAGCTCCACAAAAGAGATGGCCCGCACCTGTCCCTAGCAACCAATTGCGGAATTTAAGGAACCAAGGTCCGGCCCTATCCCTGAGGAAGATGAGCAAGTGCCCAAATATCTCCTGATCTGTAGGCTGGATGAGGAGACGCTTGAACTCGTTGAGGCAATCTTCAGCATCATTTGCCAACTCCCTTATCTGGCTGATCAACTCACTCTTGTTCTTTGCTATCTCTGGATCGGCCTCGGCCTTCTCTAGGAAGCCTCTCATCTCTGCAAGCTCTTTTTGAATGTATTCGATATCGTTTGGTGCAGAGAACAGCCATGAAATTGCAAACCGGATCTTGTTCAGCACAGGGACACTAGACTGCAGCCATAAAATTGCAGACCATATCTTGTTCAGCACAGACACACTAGACAGCAGCCATAAAATTGCAGGAAGCAACATCAGCAGAATAACAATGAACTCCATCTCTCGCTGATCTCTTCTATTCTCTCTCTAGATCTGTGTCTGCAGCCTCCCTCCCAGTGTGGAATTTTTTTGTGTCGATACAAGAAGACTGTGGAGAATTAATGAAAAAAGTTATAAGTTTTTTAGTCAAAGTCTTCTCCATAATTAGCTAATTTTTGTTTTTTTTTTTTTTTTTAGCTGACTATAGGTCTTGGGGAAATTCTAAATGCACGCCATACTTTCGCGAGTGAGCCCCAATTTCTTAGTGAGCACCACATATTCTTTGAAGCATGGCCATTTTTTTAGTGAGCACTGTTCCTTTTCCAACTTTATCTCCAGAACCACCCAGCAAAACCCACCCACTTTGGCCAGAGTTCTGCCCCTCTTACATTAACCGCATAGTCCCAAGTGACAATTTTTAATAGGTCTAAGAGAGGAAGTTGGAAAAATTAGTGCTCACTAAGAAAAAAGGAGAGAGGAAATGGAGCAAACTAAGAAAGGGGTTAAGGTTTTTTTTTTTAAGAAAAAAAAATTATGGTAAACATTTAATTATTTATACGATGATGGCGCTCACTAAGAAAACTATGGTGTATCGATCCCTTAATTATTCAAAAATTGAATAGTGATCGCTCAAAACTTCATATTTTAATTTTAGTTCCTCAGAATATTTAATTTATACCAATTTAGTCCCTCTAGCTCACTTCCGTTAGCCAAGTTATTTTTTAGCCCTTTATATCCGTTATACCCTTAGAAATAGACTTAAAAGAAGGGAAAAAAATATGTTAATTCCCTCCTTTCTTCTCTCTTTCCTTCCTCTTTCTCTCTTCCTCTCTTTTTGGTTGGGTTGCCCTCTTCATCCCTCTCTCTTCCTCTCTTTTTGGTCGGGTTACTCTCTCCATCCTCAATCTTTCTCCCTCCCCCAATGTGCTATTTAATTAATGGTTAATTTTTATCTACTCATAATCTCTCCTATTTAGAACCCTAATTTCTTTCTCCGCCCTCCATGTCTTTTTCTAAATTCTCCCCACCAAATCCAAATCTTAGCTCCCTCATCTTGTGAAGTATGGCTTATTCCACTAACAAGTAAGATTATGAATATTCAATTCCCCACCTTATGTCACAGAAGTCATTATTTGATGGAATTTTCACAACCTAAGAGATGATAACTCAACTTTTGTACATATACTGAGAACTGCAAGCAATCAATGAAACAAGCTCGAGCTCCATGTCGTCACAATTTGAGCTTAATTCTTATCCTAACCTAAGTTCTTTGCTAGTTGATAATCTTTTTCAAGAGTTATGTCACCTAATATTCTTGGTTGTTTAACCAGTCTCAGGACAAGAGGTCTAATCTGCTCAGGACCCTGAATCGTGTATTCGGAGTACACCTTAGCAACATATTGACTAGGTCTTGATGTAGAAGGCAAACAATTCGTTAATTTGGTCATGAACCAAAACAAAAACCTGAATAAGCTTGCACTCACTTGGGCGTGCCAGCTCAAAAACTGAATTTTCGCAGTCAATGCAGTTCGTGTGCTTAAAAAGACAGCAAACTGAAATCAACTAGACAGACCCCCCTTACTCTAAATTTAGTAACAAGGACAGAACATTGGTGGTTCAGTATTCTAAAAAATTTGAGGTCATCGAATGTGTATAGTTCCACGCGGGATATAACAAAGAACGATTATGGATTTAAATAAAAAGTTGAGACATTTACCTAACAACTTAAATTTTTGAGTCAAATTGATTCTCAGCTTTGTATTTAGGCCCACCATACTTTCAATTGGACCCGTCGTTTTTGCAACAGTAAGCCATTTGGCTCTGAGACAGGTGTTATGAAGCTGCAAGGATAATGCACAAATGTGCTGTTTCTGGTTTAAACTCAAATTTGATCTCTCTTTTTTGGAGAAACCTCAAATATTGATCATATAAGTTGCACTTCTATCTAACTACGACCATTTTTTTTGGAGATCTTAGCTGAATTGTTGCTCTTTTTTCCTCTTTTACGCCTTTAGAATCAGCCTGCTTCGTGGGATGAAGATGAAGATGGCATTGGAGAGCATCAAAGGTCCCAAATCCAACATATAAAGGAACTTGGAAGTGTAAGGTGTGTTCAGGGGGGAGAGAGGGAGCGGTCTTGGGCAGCAAGAAGTTGCCGAGGTGGGACTTGATAGCAATGAAAAAGCTAGGGTTCGTGGGGTTTGGGGAGAGAACGAAGAAGATTTGGAAAGGGGAGGCGGTCATGGAGCTGAAGTGGCTAGCGCCGGACTTGAGGGCGAGGGTGAAGATATTGAGATTTTCTATATTGCAGTTAGAGTTAGTAGGGTTGGGATAGTAGGAAGGGAGGGGAAGGCCTTGAGGAGGTGGAAGGTTAGAGGGGTCACAAGTGACAGCAGCGACTGAGGTCTAAGAGTCATTCTTTAACCTCTCTAATTAAGTCATGGACATTTAAGTTATTTTACTAATATATAAAAAAGAACAAAAAATTAAGTCATAGACATTTAAGTTATTTTACTAATATATAAAAAAAAAAACAAAAAAAAAGTAGGTTTATTTTGACGGAATAAGTAATGGTGTTAAGAGATCGATATTTTTAATGTTAATTTTGGTGGACTAAATCAAAATATAACTAAAATAAAAATTATTAAGAGATCGATATTTTTAATGTTAATTTGTCCAGATGTATTTTCCAGGCAACTTCCTTTGGCTATTTGGTCACAACTTGGCCACTTGCAATAGCCGCTGATTTGCGGTGACTAATAATTAGAGAGTGGGAAAAATAATTAATCTTCTTCGAATCAGCTTGGAAAATATTTTAGCTTTTACTTCCAAAAACTAGAAATACTATTCAATTTCATTATGATAAACAAAAAAAGTATCAATTGTATTTATTCTCTTGAAACATATTATCATTTGGATGTTTTTTTAACTAATTTAATTATTTTGGTTCAGTTCAAATTTATTGTACTTGTGAACGTAAAGTGGATATTGCAATTAGACCAGAGGCAATTGTAATCCACAGAAGAAGGCAATTGTAATCCACAGAAGAACTAATAAAATTGAGTTCAGGATAGATGTGTGAGGTATACACACTTAAATTCAGTATAAATGTGTGAGGTCCACACAGTTAAATTCATGATATACAAAAGAAAGAAACCCTTTCTTTTTTAGCTAGTATTTTCCTTGCGGATCTTGTGGTAGATTTCATCAAATCGATACCTATACTTGTTTAGAAAACCATATTTGGACTTTTGCATTTTAGAACTGAAGTCTTTATTTTTCTCTGAGCAATTTAAAGTTTTTATTATACCAAATTTTGTTGCATGTATATCGAAGTGTTGAGACTATTTTGTTACTCCCTATTGAAAAATAATATTGCATCCCTAATTAGGGTAATTTTGGAGATCCCAAGACGTGTTCTTTCTCTTTTCTTTAAAAAAAAATTAAATTAAGTTTGCTTTAGGAATTAATTGTTCTCCTATTCTCTTAATTTTTTTGGGGAAAAAGAATTTACAAGTAACTTATCTTACTTTCGCAAATGTTGATCAAAGCCTGCCGTCATACTTGGGCTTTTAATAATTGGCGTCATACTTGGGCTTTTAATAATTGGCTTCAAAATGTGCTAGACGGAATTTTCTAAAGAAGCACACCTTTTTTTCCCTTAGTTAACCCCTTAACAAGTTCGAATTTATTACAGATTTGCCCTTATTTTTATTGGATAAAACTGCCAGCGTCTTCAATCTCAGCTCTTTCTCTATTTCACCCGTATGAGTTGTTGAAGAAAAAAAAAAATTGAACCGAGGCAGGAGAAGGGGTCGGCACGATGGGACCAAGGCAAGGAGCGATGATACGGCGGACCTAGAGGGAGAAATAGAGGGATAGGACACGGTTAAGACCTGAAGAAAGAGGAAAAGAAGAGAAAAAGATATGGGGAGAAATGTGGGTTTGTGGGGGAGAAATAGAAAAGGGTAGTTGGGGGGAGGGGAGATTTTGGGTGTGTTCACTGTGACTCACTAATAAAAATGGCCTCACTAAGAAAAAAAAGTGTGCCCTCTAGAAATTTCCGTGCTAGACCCATGCAGCGAACAAATATAAATGGGAGTTTCGAAAGGAGCACACCGTTTTTTCTGGTGAGCCCATATTTTATATCTATTCGGAATTTGAACGGGACAAAACAAAAAATTAAAAAAAAAAAAAAAACATTGAGAAGTGGCCTCCCAGGTAAAATTGGTGTGGTCCTTTGTAAACTCCCTATATTTCGCGGGAAGCGCCATCCCTTTTGGCGGGAAAATCAACGAGAGAAATCAATCCCAAACCCTAGAGGAACTTTCGAATTCCCAAATCTAACATCAATGGATCCATATCCAAATGCAACGGAAGGAGAACAAGAAGAAGAAGAAGAGGAGCTCGATCATGATCAGATGCTGACCCCATCGTTCCCAATGGTCAGAGTGAAGAAGATCGTCAAGATCGATCAAGAAATCAAGAAGCTCACCTCCGAGGCGTTGTACCTCATCACCCTGTCCGCCGATCTATTCATCAGATCTCTTGCCGAGGGCGCGAGAGACGTCGCGATCCGCAAGAAGCGGAGGATCATCAAGCTCGATCATTTGAGGTCCGCTGTGCGCGGGCACGGGCCAACGGCAGATTTTCTGCTGGATTGCCTCCCGAACCCTGCGCAGCCACCGGTTCAGGAGAAGAGGAGGAGGGCTGACGTGATCGAGAAGCCGCTGCCTCCGAGGGCCCGCAGGATCGACGATTTCTTCCAGAAGACTGCAGCGGTGGAACCGGCAGAGTGATGCTAATGTCAAATGACGGTATGATGCTGAACTCTCCCCCATTTTTCTCATATTCCTAATTGTTTACTCGTTTATTTTAAGTGATCGTATTGCTGGATGATTATATTTTGTGAATATTTTTATGATTTGTTTTAGTAGACATTAAAGAGATGATAATTTCGCAGAATTTGGAGTAAAATTATGAATAATTTATCCCTAACAAATGGAACAAACATGGTTGGCTTCACTATTAACTTTGATTATTAGGCAAATAATTTGTTATGGACTAAACGAGTGGGAAAATAGCAAATGACCAGAAAAATGGAGACACAAAGATTTACGTGGAAAACCCCTTCTTGGGTAAAAACCACGGACAAGACAGCAGAATTTATTACTATACAAAAGTAATAATTTACAAAGGGAGAGGAGATTGGGACGAGATTAATGGGAGGGGGGAAGGCTAATTTTATAGCCTTCCCCTCCCTTTCAAATTAGTCCCACACTCGATGTGGGACTAATAATTTCAACATTCTCCCACTTGAAGATTTAATTGAGTTTCAATTAATCTTCACACCATTCTTTCTGCCTTGTCATCATGTTGCTTACGTCTCTGCTCGGCCACAAGAGGATCGACACCAAATGAACTTGTCCGTGTTGACTCCTTTTGTCAAAAAATCTGCTAGGTTCTCTTTAGTGTGTATCTTCTGTACATCCACCGTTCCTTCTTCCACTTTCTCACGAACGAAGTGATACTGAACTCGGATATGCTTGGTTCTTGAATGAAAGGCTGGATTCTTTGCAAGATGCAAAGCGCTCTGACTGTCACAAAACAAAGAAATCTTCTCTTGTTTGTGCCCGAACTCCTCCATCACCAACTTCAACCATATCGCCTCTTTACTGGCTTGTGTAGCTGCTACATATTCTGCTTCTGTAGTTGAGGTTGCAACAACAGACTGCAATTTTGAAACCCAGCTTACAGCTCCACCTGCAAGAATGAACACATATCCAGTAGTGGATTTACTTTTGTCAAGATCACCTGCATAATCAGAGTCAACATATCCATGAACAATTACATCTGATCCTCCATAACATAATGCAACATTTGAGGTTCCTTTCACATATCGTAGAATCCTCTTTACTGTATTCCAATGCTCTTTACCAGGATTTGCCATGTATCGACTAACCACTCCCACTGCATGTGCAATGTCTGGTCTTGTACAGATCATAGCAAACATTAAACTCCCCACTGCTGATGCATACGGTACTCGAGACATCTCCATCCTCTCTTCTTCATTGCTAGGACACATACTTGAGGATAACTTGAAATTAACAGGAAGAGGGGTAGAAACTGACTTACAATCCTGCATATTGAACCTTCGAAGAATTTTCTTCAAATAGTTTTTCTGAGTAAGCCAAATCTTCCTATTACTTCTGTCTCGGTGAATTTGCATCCCTAGAATCTTGTTTGCTGGTCCCAAGTCCTTCATCTCAAACTCCCTAGCCAACTGAGCCTTTAATTCTTGAATCTGACCTTTGTTAGGGCCTGCAACTAACATGTCATCTACATACAATAGCAATATAACAAAGTTGTTATCATCAAACCTCTTGAAATATGCACAAGGGTCTGCATAGAGTCTATTGTATTCCAGGCTCATGATGAAAGAATCAAATCTCTTATACCAACATCTCGGCGCCTGCTTTAATCCGTATAGAGATTTGTTCAACCTGCAAACCAAGTTCTTCTTTTCTTTTTCTTCAAAACCTTCTGGTTGGAGCATATAAATCTCTTCTTCAAGATCACCATGAAGAAATGCTGTCTTTACATCTAATTGCTCTAGATGTAAATCAGAGATAGCACATATAGCCAGAACTACTCGAACTGTAGAAAGTTTAACCACAGGAGAAAAAATATCATTAAAGTCAATACCTTCCTTCTGAGCGTAGCCTTTGACCACCAATCTTGCACGATAACGCTCCAGTTGATCATCACTGTTCCTTTTGATTTTGTATACCCATTTGTTGCCAATGGGTTTTCTTCCTGATGGTAGTTGCACAAGATCCCAAGTCTTGTTTTTATGAAGAGCTTCGATCTCCTCATGCATTGCTGTCATCCACTGATATGCATTTGAACTGGTCAATGCTTCTTGGAAAGTTGATGGCTCTCCATATTCAGTTAAAAGGCAGTATGCAACATTACTATCCACATCATAGTCAGCATGCCAAACTGGAGTTTTTCTGTCTCGGCCTGATCGTCTGATCTCTTGCACACCAGAATCAACAGTTTCTGAAATCTGGTTCTCTTCAACTGCTTCAGAGGAATTATCTTTCGCCTGTATCACTGCAGTCTCTGCTTTTGAAGTAGTGCTATCATCTTGGATCTTCTTTTCTGTAAAGATGACATCTCTGCTGATGACAACTTTGTGGGTAGTGGGCTCCCACAAACGATACCCCTTTTACACCATCAGCATACCCTAAGAAAATACACTTTCTGGACTTTGGATCCAACTTAGTAGTTTTCTTGGGAATTATGCATCACATATACAGAAAATTCCAAAAACATGAAGATTTAGAGTAATCGACTGGTTTACCTGTCCACATCTTCATCGGCGTTTTCAACTCAAATGCTGTTGATGGAGTCTGATTGATCACATCACAGGCGGTGTTGCCTGCTTCAGCCCAGAAAGATTTTTCTAAGCCTGCTGCTCCCAACATTGCTCTTGTACGTTCAAGCAACGTTCTATTCATCCGCTCTGCCACTCCATTCTGTTGAGGGGTGTACGCCGTCGTGAACTGTCTTTTGATACCTTACTGCTTGCAGAATTTATCAAAATCATTACCAGTGTATTCTCCTCTTACAAGCGCGCCTTGTACAATCTTCATGATCCCCTTCTCATCTTCAATCTTGCACCCGAGGTCGTCAAGCTGCCCTAAAGACAGCAAGTTCTTCTTTATTCTCTCCACATGTCGCACTTCTTGGATGGTGCGAACTGTCCCGTCAAACATCTTCAATTTGATGGATCCTTTTCCAACAATCTTTAAAGCATGATCATTACAGCTGTAAACCATCCCTTCAGAGACTGGTTCATAATGATGAAACCATTCTCTGTGAGAAGTCATGTTGCTCCATAATCGAACAATCATACATCCTGTAATCTTTTTCTGCCTTCATGTGATGTTGCTGCCTCACATACTAGGGCATTTCCATCATTTGAGCTGTTTGTCACATTTCCTTGAGGACCGGAATTTTGTTTCAAATTCCAACAATCTCTTCTGTAGTGACCCGTCTTGCCACAATTGTAGCATTTGACATTCTTACTCTGTGATTTGGATCTACCGCGACCTTGACTCCCACTGGGGCCAGGTTCCATTGGTCTTCCTCTCGTCACCGTCAAAACTTCTGCTTGGTGTGAACTTGCTTGCCTGTCTTCTTTGTTTTTGCACCGCTTCTCTTCATCTAGGACTGCAGCTGCAATATCATCGAAGTCGAGGCGATCTTCAGCCAAGTTGCTTGTTTTGTTGATGATGAGTTGATCATATGAATCCGGTAGACTTTGGAGTAGAATTTCAGCACGTTCACCCATCTTTATATCATAACCCAAATTCTTGAGTTGTGAAAATAAAGTGTTGAGGGTGTTTATGTGCTCCGTCACTGCAGTGGATTCTGACATCCGAATGGTGTACAACTTCCTCAAAAAAAAAATTTATTGTGGAGAGATTTTACCTCGTACAGTTTGATGAGATGATCCCAAATCTCCTTTGCTGTCTTCCTTTTTTTTTTCTTTTAATGCTGGACAATGTATCATCTCCTAATCCGAGATGGAGATCAGCCTCAGCATCTATCTCCAACCATTTCTCGTCTGAGATATTCTCTGGCCTTTCACCGATGGCAGGAAGGCACTTATCTTTTACCAAGATAGCCCTCATCTTCATCTTCCAGAGACCAAAATTGCCTCCGTTGAATTTTTCAATCTCAAATTTGTGTGTCATTGCTATATCCCAACTCCAACACAACTCCCACTATTCAAAACAAGTGGACGAAAGTGGGCCCCACAAGAACACTATTCATGAAAGTGGGCCCCACAAGAATACTATTCACGAAAGTGGGCCCTACCAGAATACTATTCACGGAAGTGGGCCCTACCAGAATACTATTCACGAAAGTGGGCCCCACAAGAACACTATTCACAGAAGTGGGCCCTACCAGAACACTATTCACCGAAGTGGGCCCTACCAGAACACTATTCAAGGAAGTGGGCCCTACCAGAATACTATTCACGGAAGTGGGCCCTACCAGAACAAGTGGGAGAACAAGCGGAAGAAAGTGGGCCCCACAAGAACATGAACAAGTGGGTGGACCCCGCAAGTGTACCGAGTAGGTTCCACAAAGAAGCAAATACTTATTTTCTGATGTGGAGGGTGGCAACCACAAATGTGGAGGATCCACTTACAGCCACAGAGCATACGATAAGTACCACGACCTTATTGACCTTACTCACACAAGAACAATAACAAGTGGGTGGACCCCGCAAGCATACCGAGTAGGTTCCGCAAAGAAGCAAATACTTATTTTCTGATGTGGAGGGTGGCAACCACAAATGTGGAGGATCCACTTACAGCCACAGAGCATACGATAAGTACCACGACCTTATTGACCTTGCTCTGATACCACTGTTATGGACTAAACGAGTGGGAAAATAGCAAATGACCAGAAAAATGGAGACACAAAGATTTACGTGGAAAACCCCTTCTTGGGTAAAAACCACGGACAAGACAGCAGAATTTATTACTATACAAAAGTAATAATTTACAAAGGGAGAGGAGATTGGGACGAGATTAATGGGAGGGGGGAAGGCTAATTTTATAGCCTTCCCCTCCCTTTCAAATTAGTCCCACACTCGATGTGGGACTAATAATTTCAACATAATTGTGAGTTAGTAAGTTTCCCTTACTGAGAACTTAGATTTTTTTTTTTTTTTTTTTTTTTTTTTTTTTTAACTGTGGGACTAGGTTTCCATTATTCCAATATTAAGAATTTTAATGAAACATTCTTCTTAATGGAGGATTACAAGTATTTGTGAATTTACACACAGCTTGACCCCTCATAACAAAGGGAAAAAAATTGAATATAAAATATGATTGCAATGGTAGCATTCCTGCATATTCGGACAATCTGGATGAAAATTAGGAATAATGCATTAGGTTGTTGTCGTGGGTCCAATATCAAAATCTTGAACTCATGAGGAGTTTGCATAGTTATAATAGAGAAATATGTTTGCGAATAATGTGTCTACGAAGTTATATTTATATAATTCTTTTGCTTCAAAATTCTAAAGTTAGTGGCATGAAACTGCGAGGATCCCCTTGAGTGGCCCGATGAGAAGCTCCAGATCCTGATGGATTCTTTGGCATTGGATCTACAAAATGGAGATGGGATGAGTAACGGATGAAGGAAGAGAGCAGAGGGTGAGGATTTTGGGTTTGGATGGGTGAGGATTTAGGGTTTAGAGAGAGAGAGAAGGATAGAAAGAAGAGATGAGGAGGCAGAATTAGATAAGGGAAGAGATTTCATTAACCAAGCTAGGTTTTACATTCCATTGCGAGCTTATATATCGTTTGGTTACAACCAAAATTACCCCCATACCCTCATCCCCTTCCTACTGCTCAGCGCAATCTCGGCCTTTGGAGGGAGTAGCCAACCGCTACTTAACAGTAACCACTTTTTGAAAGTCTCCGGGCTGGGCTGTTCTTTGATGGACTTCTGCAGCTTCATTCTTATTCATTAGGTAGCAGGTCCATGGTTGTAGTGGGCTTCGGGATCAGCCCTGATAGAAACAAGTTAATGTCTTAAAGCTTGTGGTATGAGGTCCCATATAGCAAATTATGAAGAATTGCTATCGAGTAATCCTTGCTTATCATTTCTTTACAAAGAAAACAAGTGAGATAAACCATCAAATCAAATTCGGTAAATGACTCTCCAATATAAATATCCATAGCACATTTTAGTCTCAGACACATTGATTCATCTAAATTCTAAGATGCCACAAGATGTGTCTCAGGTATGTCATAAAACCAGAAATATGTGGAGTATACAATGCTTTGTATATGGATATTATGTACATACATATAACAATTATCCAAGTATGTCTTTATTGTGCCATTGTGTTTGGGGGAATTACTTTCCTTAATACAGCATGGAGTTATCTTACCCTTTCAAAAGCATTATTTATTGTTTGCTATAGCTGAAGTAAATTTCTTGTCATGCATCAGCAATAAAGTTCTTTCCTCTTTATGATTGTTACCATGCGAAAAGAAGCTTATAACGTAACTTTTGATTTTATCATGTCTCTTATAAGATTGAACTTCATTAATTTGACTTGTGGAAATTTACTAAAATTGAATTACAAGGATTTTATCTATCGATCAATATGTTCCAAGGATGAGTATGATGCATAATTCTGCCATTTAGTTAGGTCCCAGATTAGCATCATTATTACTTAAATTGGACCTGCAAAATTAGATAGTGCTAAAGTGAATGGAAAATTCACGTTCTGTTAAGGATTTAATAATGCAAAAGTCAATAGGTTATTTTTCTATTCTTGATAAAAGAGAAATGTAATTGTTGAATTTTTCAATTTTATTATATTTAGACATGGGATAGAATTTTGAAGCTTTGCGATTGGTACAAGCCAAGACAATAGATTTACATAGAAAAAAAGTGAAGAACATAGTTATTATAATAAAAATAGGACTTTTCTTGGCTATTGGATGTAATAAGAAGTTCCTGACGTCCAGGTCAAGAATCAAATGTTTGGGTTATACCGTTTCTATTCGGCTTAAGTCAGGCTATTTAAATTAATTCCTGAAAGGAAAAAATGGTGAGAGTTATTGAAATAGATTTCTTCTTCCTATGTACGGATGTATTGTCACATGTTCTGCAATGGCATGAATTTAAGGAGTATATTTTGAAATGAAAGAGGGCCTATCATATTCCATACCAAGTAAATGAAATCTAAAGTTGTGCCTCTTCTTTAAGCAGTTAGATCACTAAATTATTAATATTATTACTGTGTGAAATAATCATGTCAGGTCTTCATTATTATCACTAAATTATTAATATTATTACTGTGTGAAATAATCATGTCAGGTCTTCATTATTATGGAGAAACATGAAAATTTCTCAATTTTCGACTAAGATATGGTAGTATTTTTTTCAATGAAAGATGAGCAAGTTTATATTGAATTAGGACAAAAATGCCCTAAGATGTCGTATCATATTGCTATGATGCTTGTAAACTTCTAGTGTACTGGTGACTTGTCTTTGAGCCAACTAATGACGCAGTTATGCAACGTACATGGAGAATCTTTTTCTTGGATCATTAAGCAATTGTTTATTAGCCTCTCAAAAGGCAAGAAATTGTTGTCTAAACCTTTTCTTTGCTTTATTTTCTGGCAACTGTCTTTGCAGTGGCTCTAGGATATTTCCTAACCATCTCAAGGGATTTAAACCTAGGATCTTCAAATGGAGGGAACCATCATTTGGCACTTTATTTTTGTTTCTTTTTGTCAAAGAAACCAATTCTTTTTCTAGACTGACTGCTTGGAATCATTAGCATTAAGAATGTGTTGCATGCAAAATGCAGTAAATTCGTAGCATTTAAATAAATATAATAACTTTATCACTAAAGTCAAAAGCAACATCATCCAATTAGTCCTCTATAAAGTGTGAAAAGCTATCTTATCAAGTATTTTCCATGTTTTGTTCATGTTCTGACTGTGATGAGTAAAGGAACGGCGGCTGTTGGCTGCTAAACATCTAACTAACACGAACATTTGAAAGTAAACTGGAAAAAAGAACAAAATCTCACCACCTATGTATGTAAAGCCACGAACTTGCTATGTTCAATATTCCCTGAACATGAGATGTGACGCATACTTCAACCATTTTCAGGCCACAAATTAGCACCTGATTGCACCTCTAGAATATGACGGTGCAAAAAATGAATATTTTCTTCTTATTTTAAGGTTGGGGGAAGTTAAACAACTCATAGTTAGAGGCTGGAGTCTATAACGGCCGAACTTCTTTTTTCCCGCATTAATTTCCAGTGAAAGGCACATATTGACTGAAGTCTGAATCTACCCTATTGGTATGCATTGTATTAGGCTGTTCTTGATTCCCAGTTGGGTATTTGTTTGATCCTTCTTTTCCCTTTTTAAATATTCAGCCTGGTTATGGATTGAATAATCATCAGCATGTCTGTATCAGGTGGTTATTAGGAGTCTAATTTTCAAGTCTATGGTTGCGATTATTTGGGCTAGGTTTTTATGCTGGCTCCATAGGCCAGCTTAGTTTATTGGATAGCAATTCATGGGATCATGAAATTTATTTGATTTGTTCTTGGAATAGAAGTTTGGGTACTCATGACTAATAAGAATTTGAACAACCTACTCGATAAATTAGCATGTCATGTAGGTGATAATGAGTTGAATTGTGTTGTAAAAATACAAGGAGTTTGCTTGGTGCCTGGGGAAGTTTTTGATGTTGATAGAATCAAGAAGTATTCGAGTTTCAGAGTTTCAACACGCTTAAATCTTCTCGCCAAAAACCAAAAAAAGTAAAAGGATTGTCTCAAGGAGAAAATATTAAATCAGAGTTATTAACATTAATATCTGAGGAAAAACTTGTACAAGCTACTAGAATTTCCATTCTGGCTTGAGACAAATGCGTTGTTGGTTTACCTTTACAGAGTTTGAGGTCAAGGAATGCATTTTGAATCAAAGAGGACGTGGCATATTCATTAGTAAGTTAATAGAATCTCAAATAAATTTCAGCCTGTTTGTTCAGGTTGTGGGAATGGTGAAGCTGCTACTGTTATTAGCCAGTACAAAATTACCATTTGGAGGACATTTCTATCAAAATTCATACTAAGTTTAGTTAAATATGTGATACTGTTTTTTTCTCAAAATCAAAGTTGTTTTTTTTATTGGGTTAACACAAAATTGCCTTTTTTGTAAATTATGCAAATCGTATGGTACATAGGTCTCTTATTGGCACTATGATACGGTCATGCACTGTACTTTGTGGATAATAAGTTAGTACCATCAACTTTGTTGTTGGATATTAAGAATTATTTTTAATTTTCCTTAAGACAGTGATATTAATGTCGAAAAAACTCTTTTTTGCTTATTTTTTCTGGAAATTATGCCAATAATGACACAAAGAAATCATGATAATAAGAAATTCTAATAATATTAAGCTCCATGAAGAATATAACCCCAGGATGTCCAAGTTGAGTAGCCATCATTTATCCACTTGCTCTTATTTTATTTTGTTTTGAAATCACTTGTTGCTTGATTACTGCACGAGATCGTTAAATTTTAGAACGTGTTTCATGCAAAATATAATAAATCTGTGGTAAGCTAACTGTTAATATAATAACCATCATGATAAAAATTGAAAGCAACATGTCCAATTAGTCCTCTAGAAAGTGTGAAAACCTGTCTTATCAAATAATTTCTATCATTTTTTTTCCTCGTGTTTTAACTCTATTAAGTGAAATGATATGTATTTTGACTACTAAACCACCAGCATTGCCAACGTGAACCTTTTCGACAAAATTTAAAAAAAACAAAAATGAAGCAAAGGAACAAAGCATCATTTTCATTGGAGTAGAATCAATCATATTCTTGCTTCCTCCGGCATGAAAATATTGATATATATTTAAATTACGTAGCAATTTAGATTAACTTTTTTTTTTTGGGAATTTCTGAGATTGGAATTACTAGTAAATTGTCAGATATGGTCTTTGTGTCAAACTGATTGTGATTTGGGCATGTTTTACATACTTTGTACAGGTCAGCCATGAGAATTTTTCTGCTTTGATTCGATGAGAATGTTGTGATCTCAGCATCAACAGGGTTATGGCTTTCGATTCACCTTCCTGTCACCTGTTGTCTGCAGTGATGGACTTCAAGCTGAGCCTTCACAAGACAGATGGTAGCTAGACAGGTCAATTGAAAGATTTATAATGATAAATTTCTTTTGTTTAGTTTCCGTGTTGCTAGCAACCTTGTAGTACTGTTCAAAAATTTCAGCGGAGTAATTGCACTGCTTATAACTTTTAGTTCTCTTTACTATGTTGCTTGGATTTGAAATTTACTAGGCCCTTAAGGCCTTTTTACTTGCTTGCCAACAACAGCAAAATTTAGTTAATATCTGAGTTATGCATTTTAAATAAAGTAAATACTTGTACTACGTTTTTTTTTTTTAAACAAAGATCGTAGCCAATCCAATTTTTATCCTCTCTTTTAATGATGTAAGAGGGATTTGAACCTTGGCTTGTTGCCCGGTTGCTAAGAGATTTTATTGTTTGAACACATTATTACTTGTCTAAATTATTTTATTTTTAACAAAATATAGCACTAAATCTCTCTTCAATCATCAATGAAAGAGGAAACCACTCTTTAATTCAGGTTAACTTTCCCACTCGTTGCTAAATTAACTCTATTTTAATAGAGATCAAAATTTAGACTTGATTTTGTAATTTGATTTTGCTCATGCTATTGGGGCTCATTGGCACAAGACGTGTAAATGAAAATCCTTCTGTCAAACATTTGAAGATGAAATCACCAACAAATTATTGATTTGATTGGATATTGATTAATTTCTGTTATATTTCATTAAATACTGGGCCCTATCAATTTATGCTTAAAGAAAACAAACAAAATTGTTAATTTGTTAACGTCCATCCTAGGACAAACTGCCCAACAGCTATGACGCTCACTGATAGCACCCTCGATACACGTCCAACCCATGAAAATTTCGACTCAATTTATCTATATTTCCTCTAAACTACAAGAAACCATAGTTCATTTTATATTACTAGACTTTTTAATATACTAAGAGTTGGATGAGATGCAAGGTTCTAAATGTATATATTTTTTTCACTTTTTGGTGCAAAGCATCTCTGCACATGCCAAGAAATTCGATTTTTTAGTGGGTCCAATAACCTATTGGAATCCTTCTAGTCGCTAAATTATCACAGACAGTATGACACGTCCATTTCTTTTGAAAATTTATAGATTTAAAACTATATTATGTAGCAAAAAATTTTTTTTTTTTTTTAAATAGATCTAAACTCATCAAACTCTAGCTGAAAATGACCCTTTCAAAAGTTATATTTAATTTGTATGCATACCAAAAACACAGTTGTATGAATTTGTATTAACTACATAGTTTTCTGCAAATTAAAAGTTGTGTGGGAGCGGGAGCTGAAATAGAAATTAGAAGATGGGGACCGTCTGCAGTTTCTGTTCTGTTATTAGCCACCAAAATACATAGGGACATAACCGTCATTTTCAGCTACAACAATAGGACACGTGTTAGTAAACAATTCAAGAATGACATTTGTAAAGAAGATTGCAGGATCTCAGGAGCAAGGAGCCTTAGAAACCAAACTGAAGCAAAAGAAACCTAAGAGACCGCTCTGCTCCCCATTTAGGGGAGAAGCAAGAATTCCTGAAGAAAAGGAGTAAAAAGAAAAAGTAAGAAAAGGTACGAGTTATTTAATCTCTAGTTTTCTCTCATAAAAGAATTGTCACTTTCATTGATTCTCTCATTTGTTTTGATATTACATATGCTTAAAATATATCAAAATAGAGGTTGTAGTTTGATCTTCAACTTGAAAAGAAACTTCAGTATGTTCAATCATTTTACGTTTCAAGATTTCCAACATCTTTAATTCATGTTATTTATATTTATTTTTAAGATTAAGATTGTAATTAAGAAAGAGATTTAGAGGCTGGGATGGTACACGTTTTGTTCTGTACAATACAAAATTTTGAATTAAAAATAAAAATTTTATTTTTATAATTCAAAATTTTGTATTAAAAATACTAAAATTTTGCCCCATTACCGTCCCTATTTATAGGAAGAAAAAAAAGATGGATTTTCCCCGAATCAAAAAGCACATAGAACTTCTAATTTTGTGAGTGATTGATTCTGTTTCATTTAAGAAAGTTGCGCTTTTTTCGCAAGTACAAAATTGTTCGATGTCTCTTTTTTATTTTTTAATCATTATGTAGTTATCTTCATTACTCCTTGGTGATTGCAATTTCCTTGTAGTTTTTTATTAGGCTCAACTCGTAAATTGTTTCGTTAAACCTATGAAATGCGAGGGGTTTTACGCCCACCTTTTTTAATTTAAAAAAGATTCCACGAAATCCACTTTTCTTACCATTCATCTTTATTGCATCATAATTGATAAAAGATATTTGTTTTTCTCCCTTCTCTTTCTGAACGAAAAACACGCAAGACTTATTTAGAATTTTCTTTGTTATGACAGATAAATTAGCTAAAAATATTATCAAATTTCTGTTTAAATATATACACTATATTTTAGGTATTATTCATGAATATGAAAATTTCAAAGTTGGGATGGGAATTAGGAAAAGTTTATTAGGTATTGATATGGAAGATTTTTCATGAGAAATAATATTTGGTTGGATTGGGCCGCTCCTTGAACACATTTATAAGACCCTATCCTACCTTAAATAGAAGCTTTGAACAGTTATTATTGTCCTTTAATCTGGCAGGTTGTCATCCACATGCTACAGAAGTTGGTTTCATGTGAGCTTTCTATGAAGAAGTCGATATCATTTGCATCACCATGTCTCTTGTCTGCCCTTGCTCCGGGGACAAAAGCTTTAATATAGTCTTCACTGCTTAGCCTGCCCACTAAGACAAATTCACACAAGGGCCAGAACCTTTAAAAGTGTCTTTACTGCGTAGCCCGCCCTCTAAGACAAATTCACACACTATACAGTTTTTGAGCATAAACAGTTGATATCTTATCCTGTGTTTCATTGAGAAGTGATTAGCAAAACAGTTATAATATATATATATATATATATATATATATATATATATATATATATATATATATATATATATATATATATATATATATAAAGTAGTTATGTCCTTTGTTAAAAGTGGACTAATAAGTATAAGAAAAATTAAAATCTAAAAAAAAAAAATGAAAATCATCACTATCTTTTGCAATCCGAGAAATAAAGTGGTCGCCACTCCTGAGAAAGACCAGCAAAAAAAAAATAGCAAGACCTCCGACACACCAGTACTCCCTCCTCCCAAGGTCTCAAAAAAAAGATTTTAAGTGTCCTCCTCCAGCACTAACTCAATATTTAGTTGGGAGTTAGAATTCTTGGATATCCACTCTTCCTTTGCAAAAGCTCAAGGAATATCTACTAATGCTATCAAGAAAATTTTGGATTCAATTATCATAAATGCCATGTTGGTAATATATATATATATATATATATATATATATATATATATATATATATATATATATATATATATATATATATATATATATATATATATAAATATTGCTATTGAGAAAAGAATTTCACGTTCAATTCTCACGGATGCCGCGTTCATAGGATTTAGATTAACTGAAAGATAAACAGTTGAAGAAGAGACATCTTTGGTCAAATTGGAAATATCATTCCTTTTTGTCTCATGTTAACCTTTCGACGAATCACTTCAACATTGGATAAAGCTGTTCGATTTTATGCCTTAACGGTCAAAAAATTTAGTGGATCAGTGGGTTTCTCATAGTTGGTGCTGCTGCACATGCAATCATTTTTATAATAAGAGACTACGACCCAACTACTCGATGTAATGATTCATTAGATCATGTCTTTGGCACTGTGATACAATAATATCACACCTTAACTGGGCATGTATTCATTGAGAAAATGCCGCCTCAATCAAAAAAAAAAAAAAAAAAAAAAAAAATCCTTGACATTATTCATTCAGATATTTTTTTGATTTTTCGCAAAAATAGTTCTTGAATCATAAAGGCCAAGTATGCTTGTTAATGTTGTTGGTTGACCAGAGCTACAACTTCGATAGATTGATACAAAGTTGACCTAAAATCTGCATGGTTCTTCTTTTCGTGAGATACCATCTGGACTCATACGCTAATATATATTGCATGACGAGTTTCTTACTAACCTCCTTTAAGTTACGTTTCTTCTTAAAAATTGCAAAAAGAAGAAAAATAAGAAGATTATCTTGATAGATGCAGTATTAATTAGATTATGAGAAGTTCCAAATTACAGTGAAGCTGAATGGATAGGCCTCCAACTGGACCCAGATTGTGTCCTAGGACGATGTCATGCTATGTTGGACCTCTATATAATTATTTTATTATTGTTATTATTTTAAATCAATTCTTTCACAGGTCTTTACGCGGATTCTAGTTGAATTGGCTTTTGTTTGAAGCAGCCAACAAATCTTTCTCCTTCAAACTTCAACTGTTGCTAGTGCCTTCGTAGCCAAGTTCCATTTGGATTTTACTCGCAAGAACCCAACCAGTATATAACAAATTTAGCTTCTTTTGCTTCTCAAATCCAACTGCCTTCACTTGTTTCTTTCAGCTATCGTTTCTGATCTTGGTTATCTGAAGCATGAAGAACGGTGCAAGAAAGCAAGGAGAGGTACGGATTGTTAGTTACTTGGCCAACTTTTATCAGTTTTATTTTATGTTAAACCAGAGGTTATAACTTAAAAATAAGAAAACTTTTTTCAAGATTATATGATTGATTTTTTTGTTCTTAGCCAACTTTTATCGGGTTTATTTTCTTTTCTCATGAGTGGCAGCATTCTTGGCCGAAGACTCTGTTCAAGAAATGGCTCAACATCAGCAACGACGGGTCCGACTACAGTGCTGACGAAGGCGATAACGAGACTGATTTTGATGAAGAAGAAGGTTAGAAATAAAAGATCACTTATCCTTTTTTATCTGAATTCTCGATTGCTGATGGATTTTGTAGTTTCTTTGCAGGCTGGGAGGGTGGATTGTGCGACAAGGAGAGGAGAAGGAATGGCGATCAGGCTGAATCAAGTGGTACATGCATTTAAAATTTCGATTATTTTCCCTTTAAATACCTAAAACTATTCTCAAATTTCGAATTTCATGCACTGTCTTAATATCTTTTTTATCTGCACATTACTCATGCAGATAACCACACAGAGAGCATGCCTTGCAAGCTTCGACGAAGAAACTCGGAGACCCTTCGTGCGCAGTACATAAATACCGAGGAGCTCAGGTATATGGGCAATTTCTCAACTTAGTATCAGGCTCTGAACATAAAAATATTGTTGGGAGCAAGAGATTATGTGTATCTTCGCACAGACGTTCATAGTTTTTCTGCAGGGTTTGTGTAGGGACATGGAATGTTGGAGGAAAACTCCCACCAGAAGATCTCCAGGTTGAGGAATGGCTCGCTCTGCAGCAGCCAGCTGATATCTATGTAGTCGGGTAAATTCCTCCTCTGTTCAACATGCAACACAATCAATTTAGAAACTTTCCATTTTTGGTAGCATAAATTGCTAGTTCCGTGCATCAACATAGTGTTCAGATTTACAGTAATTTATATAGAAGTAATGTAACATTTTTCGAGAAAAAAGGACAAACTTTGGATCTGCCAAATGACAGAAGACAACTTATCATTTACGATCTCCACAGTTCTTGATCCTGCATCATATTATTCCTGCCACCCTCTGAACAGAAGAAAGAACATTGACAAACCTTCTGCATGTTTACAGAAGCAAGAGCAATGAATCAAGTTTCATCTGTTATTATCATACATAACACGAATTTACTTGTCATCAAGAGTTTACTGCATTGGCATGATCTTCAGTTCTTTGTGTCACAACTGGCTCTATCTTTTGCAGGCTTCAGGAGATTGTTCCTCTAAATGCAGGCAATATTTTCGGAGCAGAGGACTACCGCCCAGTTTCAAGATGGGAATGCCTCATTCGTGATGTGCTGGACAGGATTCGACCAGAGAAACCAAAATATAAAAGTTTCAGTGATCCACCATCTCCTTCGAGGTTCAAGCCAAAAGGTAGTGCTGATCACACTACTGTGGAGGAGCTGCTGCCCGAGACTGCCAGCGACACTGATGATGAAGTCCATCCACTGGACGAAGAATTTTTCAGTCTAGCTACTGAAACTGATGGATGCACTCAGGATGCAGATGATTCAAAATTTGATTTACCTTCCACTAATACTTCAGATACAGATGCTGTGCAATTTCACACTCCTATAAAACAACTACAACGGTTGAACCACTTTCCTTCAGTAATAGACTATGAGCCAGTTGCTGAAACAAATATTACTATTACACAACAGAGGAAGCTAACTAAAACACTTACCAGCTCTGAAAGGATTGGTCTGGTGTGGCCAGAACAGTCACTGAACTTGTTGGCTAAATGCAAGGAAGATAATTCAAATAATTTGAATCCTCTGCGATCAGTGAAGTCTTTTAGAGCTTGTCAGTCAATAAAGCAAGATTACTCAGGGATTGGTTTGATCTCTGAATATAATTGGGATGCTCTTGTTTTCAAGAAGAAAAAGTCATCTTTTGTGAGGATTGTAAGCAAACAGATGGTCGGGATTTTTCTTATGGTATGGGTTCGTCGAAGCCTGCGCAAGCATATTCAGAACTTGAAGGTATCTACTGTTGGTGTTGGTATTATGGGCTACATTGGAAACAAGGTCAGGTTCTCACTTCATTCTCTCTTCATCTAGATTGAAGGTTTCTTTACATCAATTGTTTTCAATTTTAAGTTTTTTTTTTTCCCTTAAACTTTTATAAATAAAGTTTTTTTTAAAAATAAAAGATCTTTCCAATTTATGGGCATTCATGATTGATGAACAAGATCCTAGATTGTGTAATTATATTGACACCCTTCCTATGTATTTCAGGGTTCGGTTTCTGTCAGTATGTCCATCTACCAAACACCCTTCTGCTTCATATGTAGCCACCTATCCTCAGGCGAAAAGAATGGAGATGAGCTCCGCAGAAACGCAGATGTGCAAGAAATTCATCGCAGAACGAGATTCAGTACATCTTCTGGTACCGGACTGCCTCAAACAATCCTTGACCATGAGTAAGTTGCATTTACCCTTGTATATGTTGCATATCAAGGGACTTGTTCTTTTTCCCCCCTCATTTGCTAATAGTAGCAGAAATGAAATTTTCAGATGACCTATAATCTCTTCCCAATAATTTTGGAAATTTTCACATGTTTTTTTATTTCCTTTGAATAATTTATTTGACTTGAGCACATTTTAATTATTATTTTAATTATTTGCAGAAGGATATTTTGGTTTGGAGATCTAAATTATCGAATCAATTTACCTTATGAAAGAACACATGAACTCATCTCAAAGAGGAAGTGGTCAGAACTAGCTGAGAATGATCAGGTGAGCAAGTTTATCTCGCAAGGTGTCATTACAAGTAAATGTTCTATGCAAATTGTTTTACCTTGACAGGATTATGATTTAGTGTCATTTTATTCATAAACACTCAATTTTATGGCAGCTAAAGCGGGAACTAAAGAAAGGGCGAGCATTCGACGGTTGGTCAGAAGGTGTTATAAAATTTCCGCCAACCTATAAATATGAGTTTAGTTCAGAGAAATATATCAGAGATGACCTCAAGGGTGGGAGAAGAACTCCCGCATGGTATGAATATAAATTTCTACAGTGTTTTTCTTTAGGTAATACAAAATTGCTTCAGTTACGAGATATTTTACACAGGGATCATGAAACCATCCTTACCTGTTTCAGGTGTGACCGAATTCTCTCATTTGGAACCGGCATAAAGCTCTTGAACTACAGAAGAAGCGAGCTGAAACTCTCAGACCATCGCCCTGTTACCGCCACATTCATGGCAGAGGTTGAAGTGTTCTCCCATAGAAAGCTTCAAAAGGCTCTGACTTTGACTGATGCTGAGGTAGAAGATGGAGATATCATATCAGATATTGACATTGCTGCTGGTATGGGAAGACTGCGACTAGAGGTTTGTTTCCCAGACTTATTATTCTGCATCATTCAGCAATCCAATATCAATACTGCAACAAATTAGCTGGAGTACCATAATTAACTACTGTAACAAATTGGTTTCTTCATGCAGGAAATTTCAGAATGGGGGCAATAGAACTGACCAGCGAGGAAGGAAGAATCTAACTGCAACATCACTCCATCATGCTCATCCGCTCATGTGATAATTTTTTCACCGAGTAGAAGCCTATCACTTTTCGTAGTTCAGATAGGTAAACTGTAGTTGTAAATATATCGTCCATATGCATGCATCAATCTTCTTAAAGCCAGTTCTCAGCCACCTGATGTTGCAGATTTCCAAAACTCAAACAAATTAAAAGAAAAATGTGTAGCAGAGAGATGAACAATCAATTTTCCCTAATAATGAGATGTATTCACTTTTTCTTTATTGAAGAATAAAGAGTACATATACAATAAATACTGTATCTTAGGGCAGGCCGCTGCATTTCACAACGGTTGTATGCAAATCTCCCACATGAAATCTGGTATAGTCTGTCTCCTTAATTGTGTAGACTATAATCTTCTTCCTTGCTACGAGATGTGACATTATCTTTGAGAATCTTCACAGCTTGCCCAACTCCATCCTTCAAAATATACATGATATTGGTGCAAATTAATAATGTGTAGTTAAACATGTCGTATTCACGTATATACAACTCACTTTTACGTCATGTTAACATCCTACTAAACCATCCACTATATGGCTAGAGGCTTGGGAAAATTGGGAATAAAAATAAAATGATAAATATTGATTTGGGTCTTGGCACTGAGGGAATCTCTCACCCATATAACAAATCAACACGAAGAGAAATTTAAGGATCGATTTAGGTCACGACACCGATCTCTCACCCACTCTCAATGAAACAGCATGAAGAGAGATTTAGGAGTGTTAGCAAATCACATGCTAAACAAAAGGGTTCTAATTTCCAAACTCTCATTCTTCTCTTCAATAGTTTATACACAATTATTCATAAAACAAAATGTGTGCATTACACATACAAATAAACCAAAATCTAATAATAAAATAAAATTCTAATCAAATCAAATCATAAAATTAAATCTTAATCAAATTATAATCACATCAAATCTAATAAAAATAAAATCCTAATCTAATCAAATATAAGCAAAACTCCAATCAAATCCTAATCAAATCTTAACTTTTAATTGTCCTCAGCAAATTCATATTAGATTACATAATGCAAAATTTTCATGATAAAAGAACTGAAAAACATCAGATGGAATAGAATTTTCAGATTTAGTGACATAGCCGTTATATGAACATGTCATTTTCAATACATGATAGCCAAACATCCGGAATATGCTGATCATGCAGTTTATTCCTTTCAAAATATTAAATAAAGACATTTTTTAAATCACCAAAACATAGAAATTCCTGAATTCATCCATAGCATACTGGAATTCCTACCTCACAACTTTATTTAATGGACACTAAATTCAAGATAAAAGTACCTCAGAAGAAATTCTCTCAGAAACTCGAGATGCTTGATCTTTTATTCCAGGAGACAAGGCTTTCTTTATGGCCACTGAGAGAACATCTACAGCTTGCTTGATGCTTCTAGTGTCCTCACTATCTGGAACCAGGTGTTCTTTCCGTAGTGGTTCTGGTGCAACTCCAAGCCAGAAAAGTCTCTCAGCCCAGTAAAACTGATCTAGTAGAAATGGGCATACAATCTGACGACAAAAAATAAATCAATCATCAGTGCCACAATATTAAAAAGCTGCATTAAGGGGACAGTAGCAGATGAGATGAACGAGCATCAATAATATTCATGAACAGTTCACCTGGACCATACACAGTTAATGAGGAAACATAAATATACTACATTTTCTAAAGAACAGATTCAGCTGGGCATGTACACGTGAACATCTAATGAATCAAAGGAAGTCAGGCACTTTCATGTTTCCTGAAATTTACACAAGCTTTATGAAGAAAATGTTGATAGAGAGATAAACCTGAGGGGTGCCGGCACGTAGTGCTGCAGCAGTTGATCCACTGTTGACAATTCAAAAAAGAAAGAAATACATTGATCAACCACAGGTTTCTTAGTAAAAGAAAGGGATCATGTGAATATTGCTCTATTAAGTTGCTCACCTGCCCCCATGATGAATTACCACTGAACATCTAGGAAAGAGCCAGCTGTATGGCATAGCGCTGACCCAATAATAAATGAATAATTTATAATTCAATAAGTGTTGCAGGAAGCAGGTCTAAAAGAACAACCACTCAAATTAAACATGCTTACCCAGAAAAACAAAAGAGTCGATTATTGAAGAGAATAGTTATGTGGTTGCTATACACTGAATGTGGCAGCTTGTTCAAATTTGATGACTCATAAGCAATCAATCGGATGGCAGCATCCAAAGGCTCATATCCGGATGAGAAAAGAATAAATCTGTAATCTGTGATCTGTATAACAGCTCTAAGCACCAGAAGAAAGGCTCGAGGATTTCCAAGAAAGCCCATGCTGCAAAAAGTAAATAGTGTTTCATCCAGATAACAAATATCTTTGCTGACAACACATGTAAGAAGAAGACATACCAGGAAGTAAAAGATATCTAACTAATCTATAGCACTGATCGTGAAAAGAATCTTTCACTAATGTTATGAAATCAAGCCTTTGTTAATAAAAATCCAACATAACATGCAGTGCTATCTTTTGGTTCTTCCTCATGGAAATAAACCCTTACAATTGTTTGGATGCTGGCAAAGAATAATAAACCAGAAAGTATCTCCACAGGTAACTGCTAAATGTATTTTCAGTGTGAAAACGTGAACTCTGACCAGGTAAAAGATAGATTTATCATCATAATTGACTTTATTCGAATGTGTGGAATAACAACGTAATAAAGAGACCTTACAGAAGAAAATTAGTTAGAGAAGATTCAGCAGGACGAATCCAAAGGGGGGAAAATACCATATCCATCGAAAAATAAGTCTGAGTGCTTGTCTTAATCCTAGTCATGTAAAAATGAACAGACTGCCAGCTACATGCTTAAATTTAGAATTACAAAAAAGTAGGATGGGAAACCTCTTCCACGTTGTTACATGTATATTCTGTCCACTTCAGCCCATTGACATTGGTTGGTTTTCTGGATTGTATCAAATTAAAATCATACCTTAATAACTTAGCATCACCACAATATTTATTATTTTAGACCGACCACTGAAGCATTTATGCAGTCATGTATTAGGTGACGTTAACCACTTTATTCAACTCTAGTGCTCTCCTTGTTTGCCATCAGATTCAGAAACTAGTCAGTAGTTCCCTTAAGTTTCATATATGATTTGTAGACTGGAAGGCGTGTATGGTCTGCTAAGGACGTGGGGTGCCAACTACAGGAGTCACCAAAATGCAGACAGGACCTGCCAGCACATCTCTCTCTATATATAATGTTGAAAGATTTTTTTTCAAGTTTGAATTAGCATCAATGTAGCAAAACCTCAAAGTCACAAGAATAACAAGGCAGATATGTATATGACAAAACAAGGTGCAAAATTATCCTCGTGCACATTCTTTAAGTAAATTAGGGTGGATATATTTGTTACTGTGAAGAAAGTTTCGGACATGAGCCAAGATAGGTGTTCAGACACATAAAAAATAATTCAGAAGCAGAAGTGGCCTAATTCTAGAGAGAAAATAGCGGTAAGAAACACTGTTTTGGTGCTAAGGTTCCAGTTTTATGGCATGTATCAATGACCAACCAATAATTGACCATTGGGTTAAAAAGAGATGCACTTACCTTCCAACAGAATTTAAACCAACAAAGATGGGTAAACATGGACTGGAAGTGTTCACAAGGAAATGTTGTAGCTCACTATGATGAGCACATAATGGATTCTTCAGGATTGGGCACTCATAAGAATATGAAGACAACATTTCCCTGCACAGCTCGCATGAAAATTGCCAGTCCATAGGAAGAAACCAGTAACCACATACATGAACATTCGATGGCCAGTAACCTGTCATTTTACTTGTTAGACATATCAATTTAATCATCTAAAATGTTAATAATAATAACAATTTTATAACAATGAGAATGCCCACTAAAATGAGATTAAAAATGAAAACAATAGAATGTTAATCAACAAATAAGAAGGGGTACGAAAATGGCCCAAAGACAAGATTAGTCCTAATTATTAAGGGTTACCCTCATGACTTCTCCTTTCCCAATAACTACCATACATTTCATTTACATGTGAAAATAATAAAATTAACTGTTTCCATTGGCCATAAACTAAACAAATATCCTTTTTCTATATTTTGTAACATTATCTCTAGACATATTCAGTTCATACTAAAAAGTTGTCAAGAATCTCTTTTGAACAAAAAAGAATATTCAAACTTGAAAATCTCAAGAAATACAACAAGAAAAATAGTACAATCAACATAGCTACAGCTGTTGCAGAAGTGAACTTCCTAACTGATTCAGTGAATCAGATAGATATACCTAATTACTAAAAATAAAACAGAATATAAATTGTGATGAGCCATTAATTACTATTGAAAAGCTAAATAACTATGATTGACAAGTATCAGCATCTGTGGTGCACTAGATTTGCCATCGAAAAGAAAAAAAAAGTTTCCAAAAATCATGTATTAATTAAAAAGTTGGAGGTAGTTTGCAAATACTTGCAACAGTTCTATTCAAAATGGAAGACAAGGCCACACCTGGGCACTCCACAATCTCCTTGCTGAAGCCATATCTGTACATCAGAAGATAAACAAATTTGTCAGTCATGGTCCCAGGAATACTAAAGTTTCAACCAGGAAAAGGAAATAACCATATTAATGACCAAAAAACATTGAACCTAGGGAGTAACTTGGGTTCAGTTAGGATTGAAAAAACCAGTATGGCGCATAGGTAGGTTGGGTCATGGCTGATTCATAACCCAGCCCGAACAACAACTGAACCCAACCTGAACTTGTTCTAATTAGTCTATACATATTCTTGCAGAGCTACTTGACAGCATACCAATACTCAGGTAAGGTATGGTGCCATTGGACGTTTGGTGTCATGACTATTTCAAATTTCACACAGAATCCATATGTTGTATGTTAAGTTATAGTCAATGTAATGTGTTGTACAGTGTTATTATTTTAAGTTCTATTATCCTCTATATGCCGACTTGTTGATGTTGAATAGATCATGAAACCATCTCTTTAGAAACACGTGTGCATGCTTTAGCTTTGATATTTGACATTTTGATATTTTCATAGAGTTTCTATACTTTGCATAACTTAAATGAGAAGGTACTCTTTTCATAAATTTGACTTACTTAAGTCTATACATATTCTTGCAAACCAGAATCCACCAATACTCACCCAACCCAACCCATGTTTTTTTTTTCCAAAGCTTGTATTAGGTAGGTCAGGTCTGGTTATTTCCCTACTAGAAGGCAGGTTGGGTTGGGTGGACTTGTATAGCTCGAGTTGGGATAGTGTTGAACCTTAACCCAATCCACCTGATTTGGTTCCATAATTGAATCTGCACAGGTGCAAATGACAGAAAAAAATGTTGTCATCATGAAAGGATACAATTGAGTAAACATATATTACCATGCCTTACTTTGATGACCAGGACCGTAAACTAAAATTTATGCTAAATCTACCAAGATCAATACATGGTAATCTAAGCACCATAGACATAAACACGAGAAACCTGCACAACCTGGACACAGATACAAGACATGGCAATTCCTCAAAACGTAGGACATGAATATATATAAGTAAATAATGAGTTCACATAGACACATACACATGCATTTAGAGAAATGTCTGTGCACCCAAAAGCCGAACACATTTCTGATTATATAGCAGCACGCAATAATCATAACCACACAGTAATTTTAACCTTTTGTTCATTTTTGTGACTTTGCATAAGAAATAGACATTTGCTATGTCTATAGACTAGCTCAATATATATCACTTCATATATTGAAACACATTGAATTGTAGCCTTGCGAGCCAATATTTGGTCGCCTTTTCCCATTAACCTATAATCTTTGGTATATGGATGAATGTAAATATATATTGCGCACATTTAATGTGAATAAGCAAGTGTAGAGAAGTGCAGGATATGTGTGCAAGTTGTGTTTTGTAGTTGTCATAAATAAAAAATATAGCATTTTCTAGGCCACATTTTTGAGGTTTCTAACAGCTATCCAGGATGTCCAAGGAAGTATTGGCATTGGACATGGGTGTCTATATGTTTAACATGGATGTGGCTTCCTGATAGAAGTGCCACTGCTACTTAACTGGTAGCATATACCTTTCAGCTCTTGTAGGAATTTATAGTTATTGATGAATAAACTCACTTTGAATTTCTCGGCAAGAATCAAAAAACCTTTCAGCTAATCCATTAATCTTTAAATAGCATCCAACTTGATGGCCAGAAAACCACAACATTGGATGACTATTTGTTTCAATGGCTTGGAGGCTTCTCAACAGAATTACTGGGATCCAATTTCAAACCAAGTAGTGAATCAATTAGTGAGTATCCAACCAAGTCAATTATCTATAATTGAAAACTTGGCCTGAAAAAAAAAAACTACTAGTACATGTGTAAGATTATGTAAAGATGAATTAAATGAGCTAGATGAATAGATACTGCTCATAGAAGACACTGATAGAAGACGGTGAAAGAACCAACTACAAACTCCCATTCCTTGAGCAAGCAAGGAAAACATTTCATTGCTGCAATTATATTGACAGATAAAATTTTACCTATGGACTATCGGATGAATCTTAATGACAGTCACTGTCCATGATAAGCGTAAAACTAAAACTGTATTTCGCTAGTAGAGATCAATGCTTCATCAATTGATTAGCTGTGATCATGAAATAGTCAAGATTACCTAATACATATCTTCTATAATCAGAATGTAGTCATCTAATATAGCATCCAAAATATTCAGAGTATTTGAATCTTACAACAACAAGGGTGATTGAGCCCGCAAGTGCCACATGGGAAGACTTGTTACAGGATCCTGCACTTGTGAAGGAAATTTCTTAAATTTCAAAATCAATGAGTGACAAATATGTTTTGAATGAACATGTTTGCAAACATTAATTAGCAGAATTTGCTCCTCCACAGTTACGCACCATGAAAGGTAAAGGACTAAGATATAAACAGTCACTTCTCCATGATGCCCAATCTTCCGAAAAGAGTGGCCACATCCAGTGGAGAACATCTTTCCAGCTGACCTATCAACATGTGAGTCATAAAGAAATCCTTTCATCCGGGAAAAAAAAACATCAACTAATTTAAATTATACAACAATAACAAGAGACTTGTAAGAATCAAAATACTGGAAAAGGACCAAGACAAAGTCAAATGGGTGTCAAGAGGCACACCTCAGAATTATTTACCAATAATTATGGAAGATGATAATAGCTTAAAAAAAAAAAATTAAACCACGATTATAAACGACTATGATATGTAGGATATTTTTCCGTAAATCTCTACCAAAAGATTAGCGCGTCAAACCATATCAGACATACCATATGTGCTATCAAGTACAATGCCTATAAATGTCAAAACCTCTATTTTGCATAAATACATTCACATGGAGTATGTTATGCAACCTTTTTTTATAAGAACTAAATATTATATTGTCCATTATTGTTCTATTCTTCCATATGTAATACACACAGACGAGCGCGCGCATGCCCGCCCGCATCCACATGTGCGCATGCCTGCCAGCATGCATGTGTGCCCGCGCACAGCCATGCATGCACACACACACGGAACGCATGCACACACGCACACACATATATACGTGAGTGTGTGTGTGTGTCTATGTGTGTGTGTGTATTTTTTAAATATATTCATATCTATATGAATATATATAAAAAATACATATATATACGTGTGTGTATTTTGAGAGAGAGAGAGAGAGAGAGAGAGAGAGAGAGAGTCATTGTCCTTGTATCTAAATATTGGAAGGTTGCAAACACTTTGTGTTCATTTTGGAGGAAGACACCTGTGTCCCTAGTTACAAATCATATAGATAAATTGATTGTCTTCAAGGATAAGAAGGATTCCTCATCTAACTACATGATAGCTCCATATTAACTATAGCTTGCACCTTGAAATGTTAATCTGGAAGTGTAAAATCTTATTTTATAAAGTGGTATCTTCCTTTCATGGAAGAGAATCTTGTCATTCAATAGTATTCCAGAATTATGCTTTTTAACTACATCTTAACTTTCAAAGTGTTATGGGCATGGAGAACTTCTAGATAACACATGTAATTCAACTTGAAGGATCATTTTGGACATCTGATTCAACCAGCATTTAACCTTGAGAAACAAAAGATAGCCAACTTGTTAGCATGCATTAATCATTGCTCCAATAACAAAAGCAACTGAAATGTTATGATTTTTGAGTTATTCAATAGCTAGCATTGCAGCTTCATATGCATCTAAATTGTTATTTGTGTTGAGTGCTTTCAGTAAAAACAGGACAACCTTACCTTTAACGAAGTCAAAAGTTGTTATATAGGCTATAGAGCTGCAACAATATTTGGCTTTCTATACATTTCTTTGCCCTGGTTTCTATGAGATGTCTACTCTTTAGTGCAGTCAAATGGTTGGATTGAGTTTACAATATATAACACTATATTTTGTTATAAGTTCTTCCACAAGTTCTGCAGACATAGCTAGACACAAAATAACATTGAGTAGGATATATAAGAGACTACAAGATCACCACATCACTACCTAAGGTTTCTTCCAATAAAATGGAGCAACTCATAAAGCAAAGTAGCATTCAGAGAAGTTTCTACGGGAATCCTGAAAGAATGATTTAGCCATTGGACCTTTTCATCATGGTAAAATCTTATGCTCAAAACATTACGAGAATGAGCGGGTGTGCCATAAAATCCAATAGGCTAAATGGCAAGTAGGAAATCTGCCCTATCTAATTTTGAAGTTTAAATTCAAGTGACCAAGGAGTGTCAAAGTCGCATATTTACAAACATGTATGCTCTAAGAGTAACTGAGTGATATTAATATTTTGCAGTAAAGCCTGAAGAGAGGTTTATAACTTTAAATTAGTGTTGATACATATAGCTTATAAGTGACACAAACAAGCTATAGAAGTTAAAAGGAACTTACATGTGAAGAAAAATAGAAAGAAAGAAATCTATGATTCTATATAGTTAGGAAGCTCAAGAAAAGTTAATCTTGTTTTGAGGTTCTATGTCAATGGGCATAAAGGATTGGTGGGCAAGAGTGGTTCTAAACTAGTTATTATATTATAACACAAAAGGAACTCATGTATGAAAAAACAGAGAGGTAAAACCCTCCATTATGTCTTAGAGGAGCTCCACAAAAACCGAACGACATTTTGATATTCCATGTTGACAGGTGCAAGGAATTGGTGAAGTTGACAAAATTGTTTTCACCTAAAAGGAGCTTGAACATGAAAACATTAGAAAAGCTTTCGCTCTAGCATGTCTTACAGAGGAGCTCAACAAAACAAAATTTTGCTCTGAGGCTCTGCATGAAGTATAATGGATCGATGGAGAGGATCCCATGAACGGTATGAAGAAAAGTTCTATCCAAGAAACCAATGATTTAACCGGTCTCAGTTGAACTTAGTGCTAAAGGAAGGATGACTTGTTGAAGCTCTTTTAAGTCCCTGTGATTTGTCCCGAAGTCAAAAGCCATCCATGGTAGCACTAATTTGCGAGCTTGACAAAATTGCCAATCCCTTCAGCAGATTTTATCAATAAATTTATAACAAAGTTCTAGCATACAGAAAATTCATCCTTAATCGTGTTACAAAACCCCAAGTCAGTGACTCAAGATGTCTATTAAATTTCATCAAATTCCAAGTGCAAAAGGAGTTGTAAATAATAACTGCAATGTTTATCTGATGCACAGAATTTCCAGGATGAGATCTCAATTGCAAGCCATAAAATAAGGGTGGAATAAATACAAACTAAAGAAATGCAATCTGTATGCACATACAAAGTACTCATTGTAATATGCAAACAATAGAAGGGGTGATGTCCAAAACAGAAGAGTAAATGGCACAAACCTTGTCAGTAGGTGCTTCTTGAAAATACTTGTATAGAAGGGGAAATTCATGTCTAAACTGGCGTTCAAATGATGAAGGCGCACTGTGAAGAATAAATAAAGTGTCAAAAACAGATATATGAGAAACATTTAATTGTTGAACCAAAAGATTGGTCTTTTGGACATTAGACCCTAAATCTTCATGTCTCCAAATTAGACTCCTAAATCCTTCAAGTTGTTTGAAGGGATCTTTTTATTCCCTTTTCCTATTTCATCCTCATTGTCCAATTTGTTTTGTCGCTTTTGAATGTAGGAAGAGGAAGAAATATAATGATAAAATGAATGCGTTTGGAAAAATATTAATTGAAGATGGAGAAGAAAAGATGAACAGATAATGAGAGACCTGTGGTTCATAGGGATAACCTGGTTCAAATTGATAAATGTTAAAAGTTAATAGAATATTATGCTTCAAAATGGTTTAATTGAACAAGAGGGTAACTTCAAACAACTTGATGAATTTGGAGGGTCTAATTTGGAAATATGAAGATTTGGGAGTTTAATATCAAAGTATATTTAATTATGTGGTTTAATATCAAAAAAATACAATGAGCCCTCTAGCATGAGGCATGGCATCTAAACATTACCATTGGAACTGAAACCGGAGAAATCAAGAATGTCCCAAAAGAAATGAAAAAAGAACTAGAGTTGCAGTAAAATTCATGTACCAAACACTACAGTGATTGAAGAAGCAATTGAAGTTTTGATAGTACAAACAACAGAAATAAAGACTCACAGACAAGAATAAATATTTGGTGGTCCACTTTTCTCCTTTTCTGTTCTTCAATAACAGCTTCCATTTCCAGGAAAGCGAAACCAACAACCAGGACGCTATTTGCCTCATCGACCATCCGGGCTCCACATTTCCATGTCCATTATCCTAGCCATCTCCTTGCTCTACTAGGAACCTGGCCGATGATGATTAAATAGTCTAATTAGCCATGCTGGGAATAAGACATGGTACGGCCTCCTTCGAAACGAAAGAATGATGAAAGTATAGGAATTCAAAGTAATTGACAAAATAGTGAATGGGGGAGGGGCGGGGCGTTTTGGGTGTGTGTGTGTGTGTGTGTGTGTTTGGGGGGTGGTCTATCTCATCGTTTGATCTTCACTATAATCTTCGGCTATTAAAATATTGGTAGAGTCTGACGCTCACTCAGCCTGGTTCAGCTTATCCATCAAGTATCTTTCGCCTTGAAGATGCAAACACTGATTCTGACCAATTTTCCTATTACTCATTTGGGTGGTTAGATAATAATGAATCCATTCTTAGCCAAGTAGGTCCATTTTATATCATTGACCAATTATGATCAGGTTCATTACACATGATTGTTTTATCTAACTTAGTAAGCCCCTACGACGTGCTGATCAGTTGTTAGCTGAGTTTGTTTAGAATTAGACATGTCTAATAGAAAGCGAAATTTTCAGCTCAAACAGCAAAATGTTGCAATGCAATCAAAGAAAATTAAACAGTTACCCCTAAAATTAGCAAAAGTATGCACACCTATAAGGGACAACATAAGGAGCAGCAACAACACACTGAACTTGATATAGCTCTGCAAGACTCCATCCTTCCTGGATCATTATGCCAGAAAATTCTAATAAAGGTGATTAATTTAACTAGAGATCGGTCAAGAACACCAATCAAGATTAATAGTACCAGGGCAAAGAAATTAATCACGATAAGATCACCCTCCACAGTGGGACCATCTCCAAAAATCCTCTCAATTGTGGACAAACACTTTTGTCTATGCTGCATTTGGGTCGTCGTTTTGCGCTTAGAAAACGACTGCATCCCAGAATCTGACCCTGATAAACAAAAATATCAAACTTTCTTACGATCCAAACAAACAAATCCAAATTCATAGAATTTGCTAGACTTCAGTTCAGTTCAACCTGAGCAGGCACCGAATTCACTAACGGAAAGCACCGGCGGAGTTGAGATCGGTATAAAAGCGACACCTTTTTTAGCGAGATGGGAATCCAAACTCTGCACCACAACCATCACATCACAAACATCAAAATTCAAAATCAACAGCCACAAACAAATAGAGTGGCAAAACTGCAACCTGATGCGCTGAGTGAGTGATTAGCATCACATTATAGTTCGATTGATCGCTCGCGAAAGCAGCAGCAATAGCCTGACAAAGAGTAAATAGAACAATATTTGAACATTTGAACCCTAGAAATCATGAAAGTATAAATAAAACCTTAATTTAATTGATGAGGAGGGGGGAGAGAGAGAGTGAGCGGCGGGTTACTGCGATGGGAAAGACGTCGCCTTTGGTGCCAAACGCCATGAAAATGGCTCGAGGTCTCGAGCTCGCCATTATTCCAGGGGGGCTGAAATTTCAATCCTCCCTCCTCGTTTGTTGCCGGAGTTGGGGGGGGGGGGGGGTTCCAGAGTGGGGGCCGAGAGAGAGAATTTATTGGATGGACCGGGACGGGCGATTAATGGGTTGGGCCCTTGTACAATCCGTTAGAGGGCTAAAATACAGAATGAGGAACGATAAAATAGGTTTAGAAAAACAGGTTAAATGAAAAAGGTATTTACTGGTTTGTCTTTCAAATCTTTATATATTATGATTTAATACTCTAAATCTTCATATTTAGAAGTTAGTCTCCAAATCTCCTAAGTTACTACAATTTAGTCCCCCTCCCTAATTTCCTTTAATTTTTGACTTGATATTACCATTTTACCCTTTCTTATTTATTCTTTCTCTTTTCACTCTGTTCTCCCCCTCTCTTCTTCTTCTTCTCTTTTTCCAGTGAAGAAAAGAGGAGGAAGAGAGAAGGAAGAGAAAGAAGAAAAAAGATAAGGAAGAGAAAGGAGGAATAATGAAAAAAAAAAAAAGAGAAATGAGGAATAATGAAAAAAAGAAAAAGATACGAGGAAGAGAAAGAATAAATAAGAAGGGTAAAATAGTAGTATCAGGTCAAAAATTAAAGAAAGTTAGGAAGGGGGACTAAATTGAAATAACTTAGAAATTTTGGAGCACTAATTGTCGGACTAAATCATAATATATAAATATGTGAGGGACAAACTAGTAAATACCCTAAATGAAAAGGCTAAACAAAAAAGAAATTTGGGAGCAAAAACGGTAAAAACCCTAAATGAAAAGGCTAAACAAAAAAGAAATTTGGGAGCAAAAACGGTAAAAAAGGAGCAAATAAGTAAAAGGGTAAAAAAAATTGCACCAGCCGGGAATCGAAAAAAAATTGCACCAGCCGGGAATCGAACCCGGGTCTGTACCGTGGCAGGGTACTATTCTACCACTAGACCACTGGTGCACGTACAATAGAAAACATAAAATATATCATTACAAAGAAAGGTCTCGATTCCATTTTAATTTGATTTAATTACAGCTGAAGGCAGAAGCTCTAGTGACTGTCACCAGACATGGTACTTCAGGCCACAGTGCATATTTCCATCAAATATCAAAACAGAATATTATCAACCTGCCACCTACTAGTAATAAGATCGATACGTACTAGGATAACATAGTTTATGCTCACGTAACTGAAGATCAATTAAAAATGCATAATATATCAAACAATTTAGCTCTGCCAAATTTTACTGTTCCTTCATCGTAACAATAATATGATCCAAGATGATCAGAAACTTCTGCATCAAGAAGTGAACATCAATTTGACCTAATCACTTTCAGATTTTGAAGTATGGTAGCATATTTCTGAGGTCCCATTGAGAAGAATTTTCAAGGTCGCATTCCGAAATAATATCATGAGGCATAAGACGCACAACGAACTGCACTTTCAATAAAATTTTACTGAGAACTGCTTTACAATATCCACAATTACGTAATTTTATTTGCTGACATGGACATATTCACAGCTGCTACGACAGAGGCTTTGACGTATTCAACCCAGAGAGTCTGATCCAGTGCCCAGAGAGTCTGATCCAGTGCCCAGTACCACGGGCTTCTTCAACCAGTACTGCTGGAACCGTTGCCTTGCATACTCCATATAATCGAAGTCAATCTCATTTACATGTTCCTGTTACAATCAATAGCTTAATGTCATGTCGGTAACTGATAGATAACTCAAACACAAAACATGATAAAGTGGCTTACTGAAATTATTCCCCAGAGGCCCCAAACAAGATGGCTTGCCAGGGCATACTTCTCAATATATAGGAGCAACTTCTCAACTTCCACATCTAGGGGTTCCTTGCCTGAACAAGAAAATAATTTAGACGCAAACACGAAGAGAGGGTTAAGAAGTTTGAAAAAGAGAGTAAATATGTGGCAGTTGCATATCATGCCTACATTTGTGGGAAAATTCTGGCATGAACATAAACTAAGCAGATCTACATAATTCACATATTAAAAACTCTTTTGACTAGCTATACATAGAGCCATGACAAACATAATGAACTAATATGTTTCTACAACAGATCGACTTCATAAATGAATGGGGAATGCACAAACAACAGCTTAAGTAATTTGATTCTGAAGTGTATCGGTCCAAGATTCGTATCAGCTATCATTAAAATGTTATGTTATATTTATCAATTTCTAATTCATATACCATAGTTTTATACACCCTGTTTCTTCCCAAGCAGGAAGCCCCTAGCCTGATGAGAAAGTTGACTGTTGTATGGTGACTACGGTCACCTTTGAGGTTCATTGCCACATTTATATTGGTAATAAAGAAGCATAGAAATACAATCCATCTGCAAAAACTCACTTATACATATTGCAGATCAAATATACTGATGGGCCAGTGCAAGGATTTATTTTTGAAATTTAAAATCTCAGAACTTCAACCCATTTCATTATTATACTATTTTTAAGACTAATATACATCCATCCTGGCAAGTGCCACTGTGTCTTGGTGGTGAACCCTCTTAGCAAGTGTAAGAGGTCAGGTATTCAAACCCCACTTACAAGCCTTTTTTCAAAAATAGGGGGACTGGGAGTAGGGATGGCTACAAGCATTTGTTCAAAAAATATAATTAAAGAAATATGCATTCACAGAAATAATCCAATGCTCAAAGGAACCCTGATTAGTGAAACCTCATGGAATAACTCAAGGCCCAGTCCGATTGCCTAGTAAAGAGATCCCAATAGACTCCAGACTCCTGTGTTCTTTTTAACTGCTCGCTTTTCTGCATATGGTTCCAGGGCCATACTTGTGAGACAACTAGATTGCCAGCTTACTTTATATAACTCTGTCGTGCAACAACGCTGAGGGATTTCATTTAGATTTCCAAAATCTGAATTGATCAATTGGTATATTTCAGTTATCTACAATGTTAACTCTTGATATGCTTGTAAGATCACCATATGCTTCTTCTTTATGGAATCATCAATCAATTTCAAACTTGTATGCATATCTGAGAATAGATAATGTTGTGAAATTTTATATTTCCAATTGCAAGTACTGCTAACGAATTACAAAAAAACTAGAAAGACAGTATTGATAATTTTCTCTAAGTTTTTCATGTGGCTTACCTGAGCATGAAGAACTGAGATAGATCTGAACAAATCTTTTGCGCTCTTCAAGGTCTGTTACCAGTTAAATGAAAAGATCAGGCCCAAGTACAACTACCAGACAGTTGATTCAGGGTGACCCTGAAACTAGAATTTGCAAGACATGCACAGCATTCTGTGCAGCAATAATCACCAACCTGGATATTTACTGAAATCCAGAACATGGGGTGTTTCTGTATGGTAATCAGCAGCCATCTCACAGAAGTGATTAGCAATATCATAGGCGACAGGGTTGAAACTTGCATACTCGTAATCCTAAAAAAGTAAAATGGGAACAATAACAACTTAACATACATGCGCCATAAGCAATAAACAAATTTAAGATGCATGCTTCCTATTATAAGGATAAAAAGATAAAAGGCAGAGGTAGCAGAATGCGCAGACAAAAAGAATGGTTCCGATTCAAAAAATCATGAAGATTTGTAGAAATAGCGAAACTTACAGACATGCAGAAGAAGAAAAACAATGAAGATTTGCTTACAGAAGAAAGTGTATCTGATTCAAAAAACTCAATTACGTTTGCAGACTGTATAGTTACTACAGTGTACAGCAAGGAGCATGCTGCTTGCAGTTGATCACTTCAACAGGCACATGTGCAACACTGTCATTAGCAACACTTGAAAGTTTATGATACCAAGACACATACCATCTCGATTCAACTTGACAAGTTAATCTCTCTAGGCTTACTGCTTGCAAGCATGTGAATACAACTAAGCAATTGGACTGTTAGGATGATGATCTAATTTAAAATAATGCTTTTGCCATCACAACGGCCCCTCTTCTCATGCTCAGCAAATTTCTACAACCTAAAGTTTCAAAGCTTTATTTGGAGATTATTAGAACTATAAAGAACAATTCAACAATCTAAGAACCTTTATGATGATATTGAATACATGATAAGCTTAGAACCTAATTACTTACATAGCTTCTATTATCTCATTAATTGAAGTAACTTTGTAAAGTTTCAACCACATTGCCCAAGCAACTGAGGTATTTCACAACATCAGCATTAACAAAGCCTCAACCCAAAATTTTGGGTTAGACTACAAGAATCCTTTTCTTCCACTCAGCACAGTTAAGTGTCATCTCCGTAATTAAGTTAACTATTTTTATGACCTTTTTAATGGACTTTAATTGCTTCCATCCACATTCATTTAAGACTACCTAACTCCATTACCAAATGAAATTGCACCAGTCAGAAATCTCACAACCAGATTGCAATTATGAGACCAAAATTTAGGATGCACTTTCTTGACATGCATAGTTCAATCCTAGCCATGTCCTACTGTGTTCAAAATTTTCATTTATAATTCTAATTATAATTATGAAGAAAGTTTGAATAAATTAATAAACCAAACCATTAAAAGAAAGAAAGGCCTCTTAAAATACATGAATGCATGCAGACACACTTCTTCGACTTTTCATTTCACTTCTGGAAATGGTGGAATTATATCTCTCAAGAATACTTTAAAAAACTCAAAACTACAAGCAAAAATAATGATTAGTGATAATACAATGCAGACAAAAACCAACGGTAGAGTCCATTGTTATTTAGAACCTACCACTGTGTCTTTTTAAGCAACAAATGCTAATTCATTTATTGAAAAAAGAGAGAAAATGTTAATGATTGGTGATAATACAATGCAGACAAAAACCAATGGTAGAGTCCATTGTTATTTAGAATCTACGACTGTGTCTTTTTAAGCAACAAATGCTAATTCATTTATTGAAATAAGAGAGAAAATGCAGTAGGGTTTGTATAGAGGTATGCCACATGTCTATGAACTCACTATTAAGGTGATCTGTCTGGTCTCTTCATCAATCATTATGTTGCCGTACTGAAGATCATTATGGCAAAATCCTAACCTCTGACATTCCCCTGACAATAAACTTTCCAAAGAATTGATCTCTTCCCCTATGGCATCCAACCGGAACTCTGCAGCTTCTTCAGAAGAACACAGGTTCTGGGCTGCTTTAAGCCAATTCCTGAAGGAAGGAAACAAAAGATAACTATTCATAAGATGGCTATTTTACATGTGAAGCATGAGTTATCGTAAATATTCGAACACTACCTTAATCTTTCCCACAGGAAGACATTATTTGGACCAGGAACATCAAGGTCATGAAACTCCCTCAGTTTTAATGCAATGAGAGCAGATATTTCTGGATCCCGTAAATCAGCTGCTGACAGAGTCTGAAGTTAGAAAACAACCAAGAAAAGATCAGATCAGAACACCTTTAGACATTATGACGACATGATAAATAGCATCATTACTTTTAAACTAATGGAATCAACCTTTCACTCTTAAAATCCAAGAAAAGCCTGAACCTTAGGTCAATCATATGTGATACAGAAGAGAATCATCAATGCCTTACCAGATTAAAATGTCAAATCCCTAATTGTACATATACACAAATCATATGAATATAATTTCTTGTATTTTAGCACAAGATACAAACTATTTTAACATACTTCACGCAAAATAAGGCAACACATAGTAGCACCATAGTAATTTTATTACTTTCACAATAGTGTTTGAGATTACACCTTCATGTGCTATCAGAATCAATGTTTAAAATAGCAATAATGGTAACGTAACATTTTGCCTCTGTTAGGTTATATCGCATATAATGTAACGCATAACGTAAGTTATGCAATTTCCTATTTATTTAATAAAAATAATTATAAACTATATAAAATAACTTTTATAAATTGAAAAATAAATTTAAAATATCAAAAAAATATAAAACCATTTTATAATCATAACTTATTTTAATTTTATATTAAGTTTACAATAATTTTCACATTTATCTTCATAAATTATATTAATTTTGCAACCGTAATTCCAGTTATCATTTAAATAAGAAAACAATATTCTAATTTTTTATTTCAATTCCATTTATTATTATTGTTGTAATTTATATTTTGTAATGTTCAACTTATCTTATTTGTAATTGTTGATTTCAGTTCAGTTAAAAATTCAATAGAATCAACAAGAAAGATATTTAAGCAACCGGAGAGGAATTACAAGCAAACAAGGAAATAATTACAAATTAACAAGCTAGCAATTCCATAAGCAATCAAATAAGGCAACAACTAATCAAGTAATAAAATTACAACAATTCACTAATAATCAAAGTAATAATCAACAATGATATAGAAATTACTAGAAAGATAATTGTAAATAACATAATATAACGTAATGTTACGTAATATAACGTAAAATAACATAAAAAAACGTATTGTTACGGTGCACTGAATTATTTCCAATTGTTACGTATTGTTGGGGTTCCGTTAGGTTACGTAACGCAATATAACGGGTTTCATAACACGTTAGTTTCAACATTAATTAGAATGCTTTTATTGGCACTTGAATTAGTATTACTCAGTTAACTTATTGTATAAGTTTCATTAGCATAAGCCAAGTTTATTTTCCCTGATTAAGCCTCGAACAGTTAGTTCATTTTTATGAATTACAACTTCAATTTCCAATTAAAAAAGTTAAGAAATTAGTTGTATATTAATGATATTGTTCTATCAACAGCATATCACTAACAATAATAACCACATGAACAAAAAAAAGCTCTATACGCCATATTCAATTGCTTTAAATGAAAAGAGAACTCATAGTTACCTGTTGCCACTATAAGTTCACATTTGAGACTCTTAGCTATAGGTCCATAAAATAAAATGATCGCATAATAAAGCATAAATTAGAAAGCAAATAAGAAAATAGAGGACTATCGGCAAGAAAAAGTCCATCAGCAAAGCAACATCCTTGTTCCTATTGATCCTAAAAAAACCAGTAATCTTCCCTTTATCAAATAAAAAATATAATTTTAATTATGCTCGTCCCTTTTCCTCTTCCTTCTCCTTCTTCATTTATTCATCATTTATGATTTTTTTCAAGGATCAATTACATGTGTAAAAGAGATGAAGTGCAAGACAAGGTGATTTTTATATGTAGACTCTAAAATATAAACAATAGGAAATGTCACCCCATATAATCCACTCATAGGATATCATTGCTGAGAAGATAGTAACTGCCTTGCGAACAATAGCTAAGAGTATGCTGCGTAAATGCTAAAAATAAATGATAACTAACTTACGTTTTACATGCCAAACAATTATTGACTTATTACCAAGAAAGTCCCCCAAATTTTTACATAATTTCAAATATAAATGAAAGTTAGGCAACAAAGAATCGCACCAAAAGTTCCTTCTTGCTAGTCAAAACTATTCTCTCTTAGCACAGGAGACAAGAAAAATAACAACAAAAGTGCCTGTCAAAGGTCTTCTTAATTCTCAGATTTCTGGACTTTGCAATATTTAACAGAACACCTACCTGAGAGAATTTTTGCAGAAGATACCATAAGTACGATACCTTTTCAACTTCAAAAAAGTAAATCTGTGTACTCCTAAGTCAATTTGTACCCTCAGAAACTAGATTAGTCAAGCTAGAGGCAGCATTAAGCATCTAGCCCCACAACAGTGGAAGTTCCCAACCTTTTCAAATAGACAGTACATAAGAAATTGGTAGGAAACTCCCAAACATGCTGAGATGCTTCCAGACTTTTCCACTTAGCATCTCATGCCAGCCAACTCGGATACACATTACACACATCCATCAGTAACAACGAACGAAAAGAATCCCAAATATATTAACTAAGCATGACCTGCTGACATGTGATGGCTCACATGGGGGCCCACCTGCTGCACCTATTCCTTGAAATAATGTGCTTTTTTTGGCCCCCTTCTTGGTGGAGATTACACTATCGTGAAGCATGTCATAAGATAGGGAAAAGCTACTATGACAATTGAACAACTAGGATTAACTCTACTATAAATATCAATGTTAAGACCAGCCATAACCCACTGCTGTAATTTCTATCTGTTTATCATTTACACATATAATGAACTTCTAATCTTCATTATATTTCTCATTCCTTCTGCGTTTTCTTTATATTAGGGTTTTCTAAACTGTCTAACATAACGAGATGGAACATACCCATATTTACAAATTATAAATGAACGTCCAAAAATCAAACACAAACAAGGATTAGAAGGAAGATGAATCTTTTACCCTAGCATTGATAAATTCTTCAACCCGCCCATTGGGGAACCTCCCAAGCAATCTCGGCCCCTGCCCATGCCTCGACATGCACTCGAACGTCCTGATCTCGTTGTTCCGATCAAAGAATATATCAACCCCTTCGCCGTAAATCCGAACCAAAACCTTCCGCGATCGCCCCTCCGTCGGCCACTTGACCTGATAAACCTGGTTGGTCATCGCCCCCTTCAGCGGAATCACCTCAAGAGCCCTAGAATCCGCCACGTCGCTCCACTCTGACGCCAATGCGTGCAGGATCTTCTTCGCCTCCTTCGGCATTCTCGCCTGGTTATCGATCGTTTCGCCGCCGAGCTCTGTCACCATCTTCGCAGTCAAAGCGCTAAAGTCCGAGGAGGAAGAAAGCGCTGATCTTTTATTTAAAAAACCCAACAAAAAAAAAAATCGATTTTTCACAGATCTTCTCCTCACTTAGCAATAAAATTCACAGAATGAGCCAACCAAAACCCTAATTTCAAGGGAAAAAAAATGGTTGAAACCCTAGAATCTAGATCGGGAGACGAGATCGATTTGGGATCGACAGCGGATCCCCTAAGATTTTAGAAGAGAGAAGGGCGGGCAGCGCAGAGAGATGTTATCGACAGATGCACGGACCGAACTGAGCCACGCAGGGATCGAGGGTGGAGATCGGCCGTCCGATCAGTGGGCTCGGCGGTTGAGCAGGCGGAGGGAAAGCGTTGCCGGAGTTTCTCTGCTTTCGTTATTCTAGAAAATAGAAAATGGAGGGAGTTTTTATCGGACTCGGTCCGAGGAGGCCGCAGGTGGCGGGCAGCCCGTTTATTCTGGGAATATTTTGTAGGACCCAATTACACGCACCCAAAGTTCACCCGTTTGGGTGGGATTATGCTCTGCATTTATTTAATGGGGTATTTACTGGTTTGTCCCTCATATCTTTAAATATTATGATTTTACCCCCCAAATCTTCATATTTATAATTTTGCCCTTCAAATCTCATAAGTTACAATAATTTTGCCCATCTCTCTAACTTTCCCAAACACAGTTAATTTTTTGACCATTTTACCCCTTATTTCCTCTTTTATTTTCCTCCTCTTCTTCTTCTCTCTTTCTCATTTTTTCTTATTTTCTTCATTATTTCTCCTCTCTTCCTCCTCTCTTCTCTTTCTCTTTTCTTCCTCTCTTCTCATTTTTTTCATTTTTTTACTCTTTCATGTCATGCATTTTTCCTCTAGTTCACTAAATCAATTATCTCAAGTAAAAAAAGAGAAGAAAATAAGAAGAGAGGAGGAAAATATGAACATGAAAGAGTAAAAAAAAAAATGAAGAAAATGAGAAGAGAGGAGGAAAAGAAAAGAAGAAGAGAGGAGGAAGAGAGGAGAAATAATGAAGAAAAAAAGAAGAAAGGAGGAAGAGAGAAGAAGAAGAGGAGGAAAATAAAAGAGAAAATGAAGGGTAAAATGGTCAAAAAATTAACTGTGTTTGGGAAAGTTAGAGAGAGGGACAAAATTGTTGTAACTTATGAGATTTGGGGGGCAAAATTATAAATATGAAGATTTGGGGGGTAAAATCATAATATTTAAAGATTTGAGGGACAAACCAGTAAATACCCCTTATTTAATTAAATAAACAACAATTATTATTATTGTTATTATGAAAAATTGTTTTGTTCACGTGACAATCCAAATTAATTCCGTTAAATCCAAGGTCGTATTCACGGCTGACAACCTGTGGAGTTGTTAGCTAAATTGTTTAGAAAAATAAAATTTTTATTTCTAATGATTAATTATATTCAAATCTTATATAGTATTGCAGGTATATAATTTATTACTTTTTAATTGTGAAACTCTTGCTTATTTTCTAGATCATTATCAAAATTAATCAACAGTTAAATAATGTCAATTATTTTCACTTTTTATATTTAGTTCTTATTTTGTTTCACTCACTCTCTCCCCCTCCCCCCTCTCTCTCTCTCTGTATATATGTATATATGTATCTCTTTCTCTCTTCCATCTTCTTCGTTGAAATTGACCAACTTAACCCAACTACTCATTCAAACCCGACAACTCAACTCAACTCCGAACCCTGCAACTCAACATAAAAATTCCTGAAATTCTCTCTTCCCTAAGAACCCTACAACTCAACTCTTCGTTCAAACCAACTGCAAAAAATTGACCAACTTACTCAAGTAATCGGAATGTTTCTTTTTTAAATGAATCATAATTATCCCATCCCAAATCCAAACTTTTGCATCATTCATAAAACGAAAAAATAGTCAAAAAAATGCAATTTTGCAGTTCGCCCCCTACCCAAATTTGAACAATCGAAGCACAACAAGCATATCGAGGCCCCTTGTCAGACGATCTCATCCTCCGACACTCTAAGCGCGCGGTAGATCCAAGAAACCGATGGCGGAAGCCTATTAAGCGAGAGCCTGCGATCGAGTGGAAAGTTCTCGTGGGCGGCCATCTGCGCCGAGAAGTACACTAGAACGGTGCACGGTTGCTTCTTGGGACCGAGAAGAGCGAAAGAATGACGAAAACAAGATCTACGTTGATCGCTACGGAGGTCACCAGCTCGGGCTCATCTCTGCAAAACTTTGGAGGATAAAACCGATATTTCACTGTACGCGCGCATCATATCACCCAATCCCAAACGGCTACTAAACTTCATTAGCTATCCAAGAGGCTAAGTGAGAGTTTCATACTTCAAAAATAATAAATTATATACTCCATATTATATGAGATCTTAGTGTAATTAACTCTATTTTTAATTTAAAATTTTGTATAGGACAAATTAAAAATTGATATACATACACATCCATTATCCTAAGAAAGGGGTGAGTCAGATGTGGCATCAAGAACATATGGTTGTTAAACTAGCTTTTAAACTAGCTACAAAGCTCCTAGGCTCTCTTCCTAACTTGAGACAAAATTTAGTGGTAGTTTATAATAATTTTTAGTTTTTAAGTGGAAAGCTTATAATAAATTATAAACTATTTCAATATTACACATTCCACTGTCCAGTTTTACATAGAGCTGGTACTAAATCTAGGGCATCGTGCTCCATCTCGATACGAAAAAACTATTTAGAAAAAAAATCTATAATTCCCAAAATCTGTGATTTTTATCTGCTAGCTGAAAGAAGTCCTGGTGCAGATGAAGATAAAGGGACTGAACCCCTAATTTCGTTATAATAATATGGGCATCTTTGTTGTTGGAAAATTCATTTGCTGGCAGAACATATACTTTATTCTCAAATTAAAAGAAAATATAATGTTCATTTTTTTAAGAGTTAATTATACTCAGACCTCTTATAATATGAAGATATATAACTTATCACATCTAAAATTTCAAACTCTCACTTAGATCTTGTGGACCACGAAAAAAATATGTTTCGTTTGAACGGTCCTGTCAGTTTTTTCTGCGGTCTAGGGGTCTAACTCAGTTTTTTTTTCTGCGGTCCAGAGAATCCAAGTGAGAGTTTTAAATTTTAAGGGTGATAAGTTACACACTCCCCGTACTACAAGGGGTCTGAGTGTAATTAATATTTTTTTAAAATGCATCAAGTATGCACAAAGCAGATGCACTAAATGACTAGTTACTTAGTTTTATAATGATAGGAACCTATACAAATGATTCCGTAATGGTTTTTATGAACTTAGATAACAACCAATTGGTTGGATCAAGAAATTGTATACTCTAACAATAGTTTTAAGCCAAATATTCATTCGTGATAACCCATTTTGTGACTATTGGTGAAGGGTCAAAAACATTTTTATTTTCTGGCACCACAAATAATGTAGGTTAACTTAAACAGTATGGATTACTCATATGAATGACCAAAAATTAAATTTGAATGAGATAAATTTCATAGTATTAAGTTACAAATCCTTCTAAAATAAGCTAACTTTGTCTCATTGTATCTCTTATCATTTTGCGTAAGTATGCACGCTAAGTTCCTTTTAAATAACTTTTAGAAAATGTTATAAAATCCTAACACAACTTTCTAGCACTCAGAGCAGCTGTTATTACTATAGTGATAACTTTACCATGGTCCATATATTATCCCCAGTTTGAATAGTTCCATATCAGATATGAGATAAGAGTTAATATAGTTTATAATTATATATGTGATTTTATAAATAAGTAAGAATTCATTGTAAACTATCTTAATGGACAGAAAAGTGTTAGTGTCTTAGTATACGTGTTTGATTATAAACTATTAAACCATCTTAATTAACTATTAATATGCACGAAGTGTTTAATTATAAACTATTTTTTATTAACTATTACTATGAAATATGTTTTTATAATGAGGAAACGGGAAATACACTAGCGGTGAAGGGAGTTCCTTCACCGCCGCTTAGATGGCCTAATAAAATTATTACACGTGGCGTCATTCAAGATAACAAATAAATGAATTCACTTAACCAGCCTTTTAGTGGTGCCACATGTAATAATTTTATTGGGCCACCTAAGCGGCGGTGAAGGGAGTTCCTTTATCGCCGGTAAATTTCTCGTTTACTCTTTTATAATTCAACTACCCAGTTTTAGTGGATGGGAGCGTTACAGTCCTGCACAATCAAAATGATTTTTTTAATTTTTTTTTTTCAACTAGATCTATAGAATTTGTCCAGTGCAATCTTAGAATTCATCAACATAATGAATCAAACAGATCACTTACAATAATAAGTTCATCACATCTAATTTCTTACAGACCTCTTCTCCTATTCATGATCTCCCCTTTCAAATCTGAACCAAGGCCATAATGGCGCCAATCAATACAACCGCCACCGAGCCAATGCTCAGCCCAACCTTTTCCCCTGCGCTCACTATTGCAATTGGGAATCGACACCCAGAAATCGAAACATTGTTGGTAACGATCTTCCCTAGCCCGCGGAAGTCGCATGCCCTCACATCCTGATCCTGCATCTGGAAGTAGATGTTGAATGCATACGAAATTAAATGGTTGGGCTCTATGTTGCTGCACGACCCTCCAGCTTGCAGCGGGGTGCAGTCCGCAAGCTTGCACGCGTAGTCAACGTCTCTTGAGATTTCCTTCTCGATGGCCTTGGCTTCTGGGTCCAGGATGCACCATTGCTTAGGCATGTATTCGACTCCCTCTGCGGCGATCAACATTTTGTCGTTGCCTTTCCCTGTAAGATCCATGGGGAACTTGGGTTGTCCGTCGTAGGCAAAAATTCCCCAGTGGCGCTCGAAGTTCCCAGGAAGAATGCTCTTCATGTTCTCATCGAGCAGGCCGAAGAAATACACCTCCATATCTATTCCAGGTCTCAGAGGTGTCCCTGATACATAAGCACTATAAATTTATTGTTATGGACGAAATGAAGATGCGATTGAAGATTCCTCGTAATTTAGAATAAATTTTTTAGTGAAGGACAGATTAGAAATTACGACTGAAAATTATATTCAGTTCTAAGAACAAACATATCAGAATCCAGGTATAATAAACTAAAAAATGATGTACCATGATTATTTTTATGTGTGGCTCATTTTCATGTACAATAACAAGACTGATAGAAGAAAGATAATTTTGACAGCTATATTTTGTTAATTTTCGATTAATGGAATGCCGGCAGTTTCGAATATTTTTCTTACTAACCAAACATTAAGAGCATAAAATAACAACTTTAGCAAATGTGTTTCGTGCACAAGTATGATCTCATATATTTCTTTTTTGAATAACTTTTAAGAAAGAAGAATAAAAAAAAGCAGTGGACATCTTCGCAGTTAGACAGAAGGATATAACAAAAAACAAAGGAACCTTTCTTAGCTGCCAATTTCTTGAAGAACCCGTCATAAAATCTCTTAGCCTGGGCCATATTTGCGTTCTTATCGCCGTCGGTCGGCCACCCGGCCTCCCCGACTATGATCTTCATGTCGCCCATTCCGGCCTTCCGCAGAGAACAAACAAGGGTGTCGTAGTTGGCATCGAAAACATTATCGTACTGCAAGTTCTTGTCGCTGATACCCCTATTGTTGCCGTCGAAGAACGCGTAGTCGATGGGGAAGTCATCGTTTTGCTGCAGGCTGAGGAAGGGGTAGATGTTGACGACGAAGGGCGCATTGTTGTCGTGGAGGAACTTGCATACGTCGACCATGAGGCTGTGGATGTCGGATCGGAAGTCCCCCGCAGAGGGGACAGCGTTGTTGCTGGGAGAGCCGTAGACGTCGGCGTTGAGCGGGGTCACGGCTTTGATCCGGTCCCCGACCCCGGCCTCGTTCAGAGCTCTCTGGATGTTTTTCATGGATGGAAGTGTTGTCTTCAGGTACATGCCTTGGTAGCTTGTGAGAAAGGCCTCGTTGCCTACTGCTACATACCTTAAAAAACAAAAAAAGAAACACAAATAAATAAATACATAAACAAGAGATTATATAATTACATTTCTATCTTAAAGTTATTCCATGATTTTTTTTCCCCATTGAGAGTTGTCCAAGAACACTGTACTTCATAAGACCATCATGCATTCTTCTATTAGCATTATGAATTAATGTATCATGGTCTTCATGAATTAATGTATCATGATGGTCTTTAATTTTTCTTATTACATGACATAGAATGTTGGTTATAACAAAACATCATTCACTCGAGATGTGCATATTTCGTTGGATGTGCGTCTGCAATAGAATAAATAAAATAGTAATAAGAATATTCGTGTTAAATTAGGTGTAGCCCCATCGAAGATAAGATGCGAGAAAATTACTTATGATGGTTTGACCATGTGCAATATAAAGCTACAAATATATCAATTCGACAAGAAGAGTTTATCAATATAAAGCAAGTTAAAAGAGCGAAAGGAGTACAGAAGAAAGTATGAATATAACTAATACGAAAAGTTATGAATGATAGAGATTTAAATTACGACATATTGCTCGATAAAAATAAGTGGAGAAGAAACATCTATTTGATTGAGCGTATCCGAAGTGCTTGAGATAAAAGGATTGGTTGTTGTTGTATGAATGAATTTCACATGACAGCTATCATAAATAGGGCACTGCTAACGGGCAGCTCGAATAGCAAAGAATTGAAATTGGATTTTGGGTCTATGAAATGTTCGATCAAAAAACAAACTTGCATACTTGATATTGACGCCTCCATTGTAATCGTAAGCCGTAACGTTCTCCTTCACCCAGGCCTGGGCATTGCCGTAGTCTTTGCTCATCCTCTCGAGTTCGAAATTTGGGATGCCGACCATGACCTCGAGGCCGCTGCCGGCGAGAGCATTCATGGTCCAGGAGTCGGCATCGAAGAGCTTCACCTTGTTAATGTTGTTGGCCTTGAGCATCTTGACGACGATGGACGGGTTGAGGGGCTGCGCCATCTGGGTCCCCCAGTTCACGCCGATGGAGATGGAGGTGGCCACGGCCATGACGGCTGTGACACAGGCGATCAAGAGGTGGATCTTGGTCGCCATGTCCGCGGGTCACGAGTTTTGGGATGATAGAGAGATGAGAAACGGTTTCTTTTTTTTTAAATAAAAAAATTTCCTTTTTTTTTTTCTTTTTTTTTTTTTCTGGTTCTTTTCTTTTTAGAATTTTGAATGGAAATTGAAGCAGAGGAAGGCCTCGTTTTTCTGTTTGGCTTCAGTGGTTGTCAAGTAATCAGGGACAGAGGGAGGTGGGAGCCCGTTGATTTGTATTGATTTTCACAAGAAACTGGAGTATGGAGCCTTTTGTAACGGTTATTCTTCATATATATATATATATATATATATATATATATATATATATATATATATATATATATATATATATATATATATATATATATACATATGAGGAAACGGAAAATACACCGGCGGTGAAGGGAGTTCCTTCACCGCTTCTTAGGTGGTCCAATAAAATTATAACACGGGGCGTCATTCAAGATAACAAATAAATGAATTCTCTTAAATGACGCCACGTGTAATAATTTTATTGGGCCACCTAAGCGGCGGTGAAGGACCGGTGTATTTCCCGTTCTCTCTCTCTCTCTATATATATATATATATATATGGGATTACTGTAGGTGAGCTGCTAGCTCAGGAAAAATTACGTGAGTTAGCGTCAAAACTGTAATCATCCAATGATTTTTCTTCAATTTTTTTTAACAATCACTGTCTCTATCTCTTTAACTTATTTCGGATTAAATTTCATAAATTTTGGATTTCATTTACCCTTTCATCAAGTACATACAAAATGTTTTATTCATTAAAAAAACCGTTAATTTTGTGTTAGCTTGATGGAGGACCAAATCAAAACTAAAACCCAAGAAGTTGGGTATGAGTGAACCCTAGGGGGTCGAGATCATAATCCAAAAGAATTTTTTTTAAAAAAATTATTGGAGATAGTGATAATGAACTGCAGCACAGGTAACTTGTGTGAGCTGTCAGCTCATTTCCATCTCTCTCTCTCTCTCTCTCTCTCTCTCTCTATATATATATATATATATATAGCGGCGAAGGTAGTTCCTTCACCGCCGTTTAGGTGGCCCAATAAAATTATTACAAGTGACGTCATTCAAAATAACAAATAAATGAATTTCCTTAACCGCCGTTTGAGTGGTACCACATGTAATAATTTTATTGGGCCACCTAAGTGGCGGTGAATGAACTCTCTTCATCGGTGAATTTCCCATTTACTCATATATATATATATATATATATATATATATATATATATATATATATATATATATATATATATATATATATATATATATATATATATATATATATATATATATATATATATATATATATATATATTACTGTTGATGAGCCGTCAGCTCAGGAAAAATTACGTGAGCTAGCGACAAAAATATAGAAATCTAATACTTTTTCTTCAATTTTTTTCTAAAATTAGAATCTTTACCTTCTTAACTTTAGCAACATCAAATTTTATAAATTTTGGAGTTCATTTACACTTTCATCAAGTGAGTACAAAATATTTATTCATTTGAAATCGTTAAATTTTGTGTCAACTTGATGGACAATCAAATCAATACTAAAACCCAAGAAATTGGGTATGAGTGAACCCTAAAAGGACAAAATCATAATCCAAAAGAAATTTTTGAAAAATATTTATTGGAGATAATGAAAATGAAATGCAGCTCAGATAATTTGCATGAGCTGTCAGTTCATTTACATTTTTCTTTTATATATATATATATATATATATATATATATATATATATATATATATATATATATATATGAGAAAAATGGAAATGAGTTGACAGCTCACACAAGTTACCTGAGCTGCAGTTCATTTACACTATCTCTAATAATCTTTTTGAAAAATTTTCTTTTAGATTATGATCTCGACCCCCTGGGGTTTACTTATACTCAATTTCTTGGGTTTTAGTTTTGATTTGGTACTTCATCAAGTTAATACAAAATTAACTGTTTTAAATGAATAAAACATTTTGTATGCACTTGGTGAAAGAGTAAATGAACTCCAAAATTTATGAAATTTAATCTAAAAGAAGTTGAGTAGGTGTAGATAGTAATTGTAAAAAAAAATTGAAGAAAAATAATTTGATCATTATACTTTTGCCGCTAGCTTATGTAACTTTTCCTGAGCTGGCGGCTTACCTACAGTAATCCATATATATATATATATATATATATATATATATATATATATATATATATATATATATATAAGGATTACTGTAGGTGAGCCGCCAGCTCAGAAAAAGTTACGTGAGCTAGCGGCAAAACTACAATGATCCAATGACTTTTTTTCAATTTTTTTTTAACAATTACTATCTACACCTACTTAATTTCTTTCAGATTAAATTTCATAAATTTTGGAGTTCATTTACTCTTTCATCAAGTGCATACAAAATGTTTTATTCATTGAAAACCGTTAATTTTGTGTTAACTTGATGAAGTACCAAATCAAAACTAAAGCCCAAGAAATTGGGTATGAGTGAACCCTAGGGGGTCGAGATCATAATCCAAAAGAATTTTTTTAAAAAACATTATTGGAGATAGTAGAAATGAACTGCAGCTCAGGTAACTTGCGTGAACTGTGAGCTCATTTCTATTTTTCTCATATATATATATATATATATATATATATATATATATATATAGACACACACACACCCCAAAAAAATAGAAAATGTTTACATAAGATACTCTAAAAGACTTGGATATGATCATAATGATAAAAAAAAAAGAAAAACATTTCTAACTCTCAATTAATAAATCCACGTGAGCTTCATATATGCGCAATACAAAATTTACATATATTAAATTATAAAAAACGTTAATAAGTAAAAGCATCTACGTTTACAATTTGAAAACAAAGAAAATAAGAAGTATGGCTTTAAATAGAGCCGAAAACAAAATTTACCTTATATAAAAAAAAAAAAAATCAATGTGACGGGGGTCTCTGTATTGAATGTGAACTTTATTAGTTAAATTTGTATATGATCCCATTCACAAAATATGAAAATATCTGGGCAATAAATACTTTGTTATTATATAAACAAACTTATGAGAAAGGCATGATATACAATTTATTTTTTGAAGGAACATTAATACAATTTATTGATCAGAGTAATTTTTCACAAACCACTGATGTGATGCTTTATCTCCTTTTCGTTTCCAATAACATGAAATGAGGTATCACTAACTATAAAAACAACCTCAAAGTAGTAACACAAAGAAAATGCAGAAGATGTATCATAACATGATAAACTAATCTTATGATAATCTAATCTTACGTCTATCATGCATAAAATTAAATTTTGATATAAATTCTATTACTCTAGACCTGAACTAGATTCGACAAGGATTTAGGGTTTTACTTAAATTGAAAATATATAATACATAATAATATAAATAAGTTACAAACTCATATAAGTTATCAGATCTAGTTACAGTAATATAATAATTCCATTATATATATTTTTATTTTTTTCAAATTATAATCTCAATTTTCTAAGGCAAACTTAACCAAATTTAGTGGTTTTTATTTTTAAATTGATTTTTTTATCAAGTGTATACAAATTTAACGATTTTTAATGAATACAAAATTTTGTATCTACTAAAAGGATAGAATAAACTTTAAAATCTATTAAATCTGATTTTAGATAAACTAAAAGGTGGAGAACGTAATCACAAAAAAAAAAAAAAATTGAAAAATATATTTAATTTGCTATTTGAACTAGTTCATTTATAGTAATCACAAATAAATATTAAAAGAAAACATTATAAAATCCAATCGAATACAGTGGTATTTATCTTTGAATTCGACCCATTTGCAGCCAAATTTAGATCCTCTCCTTACTGTAAACTAAATTAATGAGTAATTAAAATATATCTTAAATTAATACATACCATATCCCTAGTGATTTATTAATATATACTTTTCATTAAAAAATTATTAATCATCCAAAAATTCAATGGACAGATGAGATTATACTGAGCTCTAGAGTCTAGATTGCTTGCAGCCTAAGAGCTTGGACAAATCTATTAAAATGTCCGGATCCAATTCAAACCCGATAACAAAAGAGTTTATTTGGACCCGAACCCGACCCATTCATGGTAAGCTCACCAGCAGTTGACGGGATCCCGCTGCTCAGAGTCTTAAACCCTTGTTGATCCCTTTTCCTTCTTCTCCTCGCTCGTCTCGACTCTCTTTCCTTGGCGGTTCCTGTAATTTTCTTTAATTTCTCGATGCAATTTTTATTTTGCAAGAAGAATAAAATGTGTTCTTTCTCTTTAATTTTATTCTTTAATTTTTATTTTTCCAGGTAAATTGGAAGAATTTTGCATCGAGATGAGTCCTCCGCTTCTATCTATTGATAACGGGAAATCGCCTACAATTTCGACAGGTTTTTTTTCTTATGATCTACAAATGCCGAAAATTTTAGGGTTTTGGATATGTTTGTGGAATGGAAATTGATTGGATAAAGGATATGCTTTAAAGGAAAAAAGAGAGAAGTTCTTAATGGGGGATTGAACACCTCATGATTCTATCATTGTTGGAGATTAGGCAAGTTTTATTTAAAAAATTTGGCAATTTGACTTATTTCTCCATTTTTTTGATTTTTTAAATAAATAACTAAAGCGGAAATTAAAATGCTTGATGCAAGGAAATCACAAACTTCAAAGGTAAAGGCATAACCTGTGTAATTTATCTCTCTCTCTCTCTCTCTCTCTCTCTCTCTCTCTCTCTCTCTCTCTCTCTCTCATATTATAGTTCTATTGAGATGCCTTTTACTACGTCTAAATGGCAAAATTTTCTTGTCTATATATTTTAGGGTTTAAAAGTTAGGTATGAATTACCCATTTGCAATTTGGGATTCAGATTTTTGGGAGCAAATGGCAAAATTGCCACATGTGGCGCCTGACATGTAGGGAACTCTAAGACTCTACTTTTCGATCTGACGTGTGCAATCTGCAACATCTAAAGCGATCTCCATGCCCAACAATATGAATGGGTGAAATGTCATGAGGTTTTAAATGTCAGCTATAACGAATTATATCAGTTAGAAAAATTCCAAAGTTAATATCGTTATCGGGGAAATAGCAGAGATATTAGCAAATATCGGATGTCAGTAGCAAACTATAAATACACTTCTCCATCTTAAAACAAATATGAATAGGACAATACATGCATACATCATATAAAGTTACATAAAATATCATATATATATATATATATATATATATATATATATATATATATATATATATATATATATATATATATATATATATATATATATATATATATATATATATATATATACGCGCGCGCGCACACACACACACACACACATTCATACAAACATACATACATATACATGTTTAGAATATACTTTATCTCGATAACTTATATTAAGTTAGTCCATAATCACTAAAACACTAGCCAATAAGTTTTACTATATCTTTATCTTTACTATAAATTTGGTATAATTTTTTTTTAATTATATTGCAATTCAAGCATGTAAGAGTAATTTAACCTTAAATTATTGACAAGCAACTCCTAAATCAATCTTTTAAAAAAGGTAATAAAAAAGAATAACTAATTTGAAGTTTTAATAGAGATACCCAATTTATTCAAATAACCAAGAAAAGATAAACTAGAATAAATGGACCAAAGAAATTAACAATTTTTCACCCAATAGCATGGGCTCCAATATCAGTGGATGTCAATCTATATTTTGATCTCGATATTATAGTCGCAATAATGGGTTAGACCCAGTATATTGTTGATTTTTCATGAAAACAGTAAAATACATTGAGATGTTCAATTTCGTATTTAGGTCTCTAAACTACAATATTGATAGATATTGCAATATTGCGGCCGCTATTTAAAACCTTATTCATGAGTCGTGGACACCTTTTCTACGTGCACTAAGGTCAAAATGAATGACTTTTCAACAATAGACCAAATGGGACTGCTAAGAAGTTTCCATGTCATGTGATTTTTTTGTGCAATTTTGTTTTAGGCATAACAATCATCATGCATGCTTGAATCGCTGATTTTGCTACACACACATTGATACAGGCTTGTAATCTGATTGACAACCGCAGAAGTTTAAATTGGTCACTTGTACAATGTAATAAATAAAATTAAATATTTTGAAAAGTAAAAGGCTGGAAAAGCTTTAGCACCTAAAAGGTTAAAATTAGAAGATTGAAATTGGAACATATGAGCATAGCAAACTCTTACAAAAGGCTAAGCAACAAAACAATAAATTCTGATGTGCTACTTGGAAAGTCTACCAAGGATTTGAAAATGGGATATGCCTACTGTATTGGGCAATGATATTTTCAGAATATAAGAATGTATATGCCAGATAACAACTTGACTGAAATGCTTAAGCAACTACTTTCTTAGCTAATTTAACACTCCCCCTTACATGGGCCTTCAGGCCACCTACATCTTGAATGGCCGCCAAAACTCCAGCGAGATGAAGATTGAGGGATGTATTCTCATATTCTAGCAGATTGTAATAGAGAAGATCATTGTGTTATCTGACTGTGGATGGAAATGCATGTATGAACACAAATTTTTGGAGTCTACGCAAAGTATATTATGAGAAGAATTTTATGTATTTTCCGTACCAACATTGAGCTGTGTTTTAACTGAGTATGCCCTTAATTAATCTTATCACATGTCCTTCATAAGGGAAAGTATGTAAGTGCATTTAGTTTTTTATTCCCGATCTACCATGAATACATAATATGGGTTGCTTAGAAGTTGATACCGGTAGAATTAAGTAAGTTATATGCTAGGATTATAGATTTCTAATCATATTATAGTGTATACCTAACCATTTCCTTTCTGAGTAAATAAACTACCATGTAGACGATATATATTTAATGATTTATTAATCTAAACTTTTTTCTTTGTTAAATATTATATGTATGATTAGGCTATAAATCTACAAACACAAATTTGCTTTATTTATCCTTTGCTTTTCCCTTAGCAGGTGTTTTGGTTTTGTAGATGCCTATAGAAGTAATTCTCGCAACTCCATGGCTGCATCTTCAAAACCGTTTGCGTCAGTTACCATGGAGGAAACAAAGCCATTTAATTTTGTGCAAGTACTATTTGGTATGTTGTAACTGTTCTTTTTGTTTACCTATGCTTTCTTTCTTTGGTTAGTCGATCTGAAAATCAACAGTTCGGAGACTGGACTAGTAAATTTTTTTGGTTGGGGCATAAAACCTCATATTTCATTTGTACAACTAAAATTAATTACCGAAGGTACATCTTAGCATTGGCTAAGCTGTTTATTATTCCTTAGCAATTTTAAAGTCTTTAAATTGTTATCAATTACATTAAAATGTCGCTATTTTTTTTCTTAATCAGTTATATCTAATGCTATCATTTGGTTCTATGGGATTAAGGGAAATACTTTAGATGGGGGATACTATTTTAGAGTGGAAAAATTAGCATGTAATATGTGGTACTATGTGAATTCTAAAGAATTCTGATGTTAATAGTACAATACAATTGGTTTCGTGAAGTTTTTGGGATTTGAGAGAAGGAACATTGTTAATGGTGTTAGTGTCAGAGTGGAAATGTAAGCATGTCAACTGCACTGTTATTTCATTTCAATTATGATTCAGTTTTTTTATTTTTGATGGTGTTAGTGTCAGAGGGGAAATATATGCATGTCAGCTGCATTGTTATTTCCTTTCAAATATGATTCAGTTTTTTTTTTTTTTGTGGGTGTGTGAATAATTAAATATTTCTATGTTTCTTTTAGATGGTATTGTAGCAGGAGGTGCTGCTGGTGTTGTTGTTGAAACAGTTCTATATCCTATAGATACAATAAAAACTCGGCTTCAGGCAGGTTATTCTTTCTGAAAGGGTCTATCATGTTCATATTATTTTTTACTTCATTTTGTCCATTGCGCACTTGATTATGAATGCTTAATGTGAAGTATATCAAATTTTCAATCTTTCCGTTCTTTAAATTCTCTTAATACTAAATCATTAAACTCTTGTTTATTAGTAATTGCATTAGCATATGATGACCACCATTATCTTTTAATCAGTTTGATCCTGTGCACGTCTGCATTGAAGTATATATGCGTATGAGCCCCAACACTTCATGCTTGTCATTTCTTTTAGCTTGCTGGATTCATGTGCACTTAATTCTTTCAATATTTTCTCATTCAATGCTTATTATTTCGTTTCTTGATTGTAGACTGTCACTATGGTCCCAATTTGCAACCTTGGTTTTTCTGACTGGTGCAGTTAGTTTCGTGTTTTTTATGAGAGTCAGGTATTCAGTCCTTAAAGGCAATTCATTTCATTCCAGGCTGCTCGTGGTGGGAACAAAATCCAATTTAAAGGCTTGTATTCAGGATTGGCTGGCAATCTTGCTGGGGTCTTACCGTGAGTCTTTCCCTTATCAGTTTGAAAACCATTTTTATGCTGCAATTTATAATTTTCTTATGTATGCTAGTAATGTTCTTGCTTCATTGGAAAGTATTAGTTATTCGTTTATTAGTAATGATATTGGGTTGCAAATGAATCACACTGTCATTATTTGTTTTCTTTATGTTGTTTCTTCCTAGTATTTATAAATTTATGTACATGATTGCATCCTACCATGCTTATTGAATGTCCTGTCTGCCTTGACTCCTGATTGCATCTTATCTAGCATGCATTTTTCTGCTACAACTTCTTCGCTTCCCTAGCATCTCAGCTCTTTATACAGTTTGTGGGCTGTAATGCTTAATATGTGCATAATCTTGAATTCAACTGGATGTCTTACTAATGGACATACTTGTCAGATAGCCTTGCTGAGCATTTGCCTTTATTTATCTACATTATGGCTATGGCTGAATTATTTCAAGCCAGGACCTAGTGGCCATTAACTGATGAACTAACAATCTCATGACTCCTTGAGCTTCATGTGTTACCAATTATATCAAGTTTTACACCCCTGTACCAACAAGTTGGCCTTCTTCATTTCCTGCTGTATGGCCATCTTCAACTGGCATTTACTTCCTGCACGTTAGAATTTAGTCATCCTCCTAGTGGACAGTTGTGCACACCCAAACAACTAGAGAAAAGATGGAAGTTGGAACATAGTGCATGGGTGCAAGAAGTTGGGGAATGGTGGATATAATTTTAGTAGCTCGTTTCATGATCAGACGACATCTGTTAGCTTGTGTCAGTACTTCTTACAGGATTCTATGTAACACAACATATATGAAAATTACCCTTTAAAGAGTCATTTTGGCCTCATTGAGGGTCATCTAGCCCTCGTGTTGATTTTCCAGTTGAAACTATCCTTACAGGACGTGTACTAGGTATATGCCCAAACTATTGGCTAGTACCAGGTTGCAAATGGAGTGGATATATGTATTTCCATATTCATCTTTTGTTTTCTCTTAGTGGATATAGATAGAAATGTTAGTATGATTTGGATGTTAAAGTGATATAAACATTTGATTGGAACAAACATGGTGACAAAAGGCAAAAGCCAAATTAGGATTTATTGGTGAAAATTAGGTGTTTGGATGGATTTGGGAAAGAACAAATTAGGCTTTTGGAAAAAAATCAAAATAAGATAAAAGATAAAGATTAGTTTGGGCCTCACACAAAGATGATCTTTCACCCACTCTCAACGAATTCATGATAAAAGATTTAATTTTTGTTTAGCATATCACCATGCTAATAACAAAAGGGAGCTTTTTTTTTTCCTCCAATTCTCATTCTTTCTTCAAAATTCTGCTTAAAAACCTCATTACTAGAAAATAATCAAAATCTAGTAAAATCCATAAAAAAAACAAATCTAAGATCTTCAATAGTAAAACCTAAATAAAATAAAATCTCTAATCAGATTTGGCTTTTATTATCCCCATTAATGCTTCACGGCTTCAAAACATTCATCTTCGATGTATGCAGTGATAAGAAATGTCGAACATGTCCAGATTGAACTGATCGATATTTTTGCATGAAACATTTTAATCGGGTTATGGTGGTGGTCGAAGAACTAGAATGTGATCTTCTATTCTGAGCCAAGGTGATGGAAATATAAGCAATCTGTATCAAATTAGTTTCAGATGATAGTAGGTCTGGAGAGACACTTGCATTAGAAATAATCGATGGTCCACATTAAAACTTGAGCAAATATAAAGATCGCATGAAATATCCAGGTCATTGGTGGTGGAAGCAATTTTTAATGAAACTTTATAAGAATCTGTATGTTGAACATGCAATTTCCTCACAATTCCTGAAAGAAACATCTCAAAGAGGAGCGAAACTATCACCTCATTATCAACAAATTATTGCAAAATATTATGTGGATGTGCAGTAAATTTGTACTCATTATTGTAAATAGCTATCTGTTTAGAGATCTCATCATGTGTAACAAGCAAATGCAACTGATTCGTTTAGTAGAACTTCTAAAAGTAATATATGGACTAGGAGGCTGTACATCACACTCCTCTAAAGATATAACTACATTATATCTGATAGGAACTTGATAAACCTTGGGAAGAAACTCCAAAAATATATTAGAAAATAAAATGTTATGAGTACCCTTCCAAAACATAGGAAGAATTTTAAAAACTTACCAGTAAAAATACTAGTATCAATTATCTTAAGCTTGGTCTCTTCTTCTATACTAAGTTCAGAAAATGAACACCCAGCATCATGTGGAAGTGCACTAGACTCCACTAAGGTATTTTGAACATTACTAATACTCTCCTTATGAACATGCATCTCAATAAGTGCATGTGTATTAGACTTTACTACATAAGAATGGGAGTATTCGCAACAAGAATATGCATATTAGATTCTAATCGTTAGTGACACTAATACTATCTTGATGAAATAAATACTCTAAGTAACTCTCGGTTCATCAACATGATCTATAGGCATGATATTTATGTATTGACACTTTGAGGGCTACTCATAGTCATAATGCTAAAATTCAGTATTTAGAATACTTAATCGAGGTACACTGAGAGACATTGTTTGTATCCCTCTCACTTAGAGCATAGTATTTTTACATTTTGAGTGAACATTCTTTCCAAGTTATAGTATTCTTCTATCCTAAGTTCAGAAAATGAACACCTAACATCATGTGGGAGTACACTAGTCAAGTTAGAGTTATAGAGACAAATGTTAGAATATATAAGTTTTAATTGAGTAGGTCTAAAACAGAGTATATGAAGTGTAAATTTAGTAAATGACGGACTCAAGACTATAGTGTTGTGACACTAGATGAGTAAGAGATACAAATGAGCAGTCAATTTAGATACTTGGGTTCTATTATTCAAAATAATGGAGAGATCGATAGTGATATCAATCATAGAATTTAAGCAGGCTGGTTAAAATGGAGGAGTGCAACGGAAATTTTATGTGACCGTAATATTCCGTTAAGGCCATGAGAAATTTTATAGGACTACTATTAGGCCAGCTCTATTATATGACACGGAATGCTGGCCTATAAAAAAACATCATTCACAGAAAATGAGTGTACCAGAGTTGCGTATGTCATTGGATGTGTGGTAACACTAGGAGAGATAAAATGATAAATGAAGATATTTGTGCTAAACTAGGTGTAGGCTCCATCAAAGAGAAGATGCGAGAAAATCACTTACGATGGTTTGACCATGTGCAATGTAGGTTTACAAATGCACCAGTTCGACGAGGAGAACTTATCAATATAGGACAAGTTAAAAGAGTAAAGGGAAGACCGAAGAAAACATGGATGAAGATAATACGAAAAAATATAAATTCTAGATGTTTAAATGAGGGCATATTACTCAATAGAAATGAATGGAGAAGGACTATCAGTGTGAGTGAGTGTGATTCTCTTTTGGTTCATGGAGCCTACCCCAATTACTTGGGACAAAAGGCTTAGTTATTGTTGTATTCTTTCCAACTTATCAATGAGACTATTCATATAATATGGAGGTGGAAGTTACTCTTCTATAATTATTTCTTCTCTTTCTATGAATCTATAAGATTCCTATTGGATGCCTCACAAACTATTTTTAATGAAATGCAAAAACTTTTGGCTTGTGTCACTATTCTTCTCCTAATAAATTGAAATTGATGTCTGCCAGATATCTAATAACGGTCAAAGTAGCACTCCATATAAATTAACCAATCAATAAAGATGCGGGGTGAGGAATATCCATTAAATATGGAATTTTTAAACCAAAACATTTCTTCTAATATCTTTCTAACAACATGCAAATAATAGGTATAATAGACCTATTTGATCCTATATGGCAACTAAATCATGTGGTAAAGTGGGTATATGTTTATGATAATATAACATAGAATTGATCATGCAATGCTAATCAACAAAATATGCAGTTGGTAGTGCAAAATTCTAGGCTCAAGCAAACTGAGTGCATGCACCAAATGATATACAATCCTAACTTGATAAAAGATAGCAAATAATTATGCAGATCACTATAGAGAAGCAATTGACATGCTTTTAGCAAATTATTGTAGTCCAATAATATTTTCAAAAAATTTAACAATTGAAAATTCAGTTCAAGTTGGATTTCACCCGAGGGATGATTAGTTCACGTCAAAATGTAGGATCCTATAAAATTCTTCAAAAGATTATTTAAAATGAGAGCTGATAATCTCGTATGGAAGTCTTAGAACAGCTCTAACTAGTGCTGGGTCTGACTGGAAGTTGACTATTTAAAAAAAAGCTCCAATTGGACTCGAAAATCATAAACTAGGATATGGATTCAAATTGCAAGCACTTATTTTTAACAACATTCTGAACAGACTGTTGTTTATTTATATTTATTAGAGTATAATAATGGGCTAAAGCGGGTTAGGAACGTTGCATCTTCAATTCTAGCAGGGGGTGGGGGGATTTAATTTGTCTAATCAATCAGGCTTCGGCTTTATTCTCGGAGAAGTACAATTATGGATGCTTCCCTATGTATCACACCTGAGAAAATGACAACCTGGTTCACAAACTCTCTCTTTGAATTATGGAAAACACAAGTTCATGTATCGACACTATCCTGTATACAGCTCTTTGCTTTGGAAGAAGTCCTTCTCTACCTTCCGCAGGATAAAAGTTTGATATCTTGTAAATGGTTTCTCTCCACATTCACTAAAACTATGTATGGGATGGCATTCTCATTTCTCTCCTCAGTCATTTAGTTGTATACTTATGCATCTGCATTCCTCATATACTTACGCATATGCTTTCTTCACTCACCAAGTTAGTTGTTTTAAATGGAACTTACCATCACTCTTTAGATAGTAAATAAGAATTACATTGTTTTTCAAAATGTCTTGAACACGGACGAAAATAGTATGATAGAACGTGCTTGAAAAGCATAGTAAAAGAGGCAAACTCTGAATGTTTAGTCACGCTTATGTAATTTGCTATTGGTTCTTTATACCTATTTTATAATTTTTAATGGTATTTTCCGTTGAGCGACCTTATACTTGAGAAATGCATATTTATAATTTTAGACCTTCCCAATTTCCTTATTCGAACTGTTCATCCACAGGGCGTCGGCTATTTTTTTGGGTGTATATGAACCTACAAAACAGAAACTGTTGAAGATGTTTCCAGAAAATCTTAGTGCATTTGCTCATTTGGTAAGTGGAATACAAAACTGTTCTTAGCTTATCTGATAATTTTATCTAGACCTTGAGAAAAATTCTCTTGTTTGAAGCAATCTGGCAGAGATAATTTATTAATATTTTATGCTCCAGCTTCGAATTTATTCATAATTAGTAAATCTTATATGTTGTTTTTGAATTAGTGAGCTTATTTTCTTAAAATCTGCCACCACCTTACCATTTATAAAAAGAAGACAATCCTTTATAATACAAAAGTCTTGATTATGTCTGAAAAACTAATCCTAAATATATCTCAAAAGAAACTAAAATAAATCTAAAATTGATTTGCCTTTATCTATTGAGGATGGCTTTAATGCTCGTAAGGCATAAGTAAGATAGCTACACCCACCCCCAAAATGCACGAGACAAATTGAAATTTGATGATCCGTTCCTTTCACCTTGTTCTACATATCTTGAAACAGCTACAGGCAAAAAAGCATGTATTTTAATTACTGTTTAGCTTTGCCAATGCAGAATGATGTTTCATAGGTTCTACTGTCTGAAAACTGTCCATTTTGCAATCATTTGATACTTAGGCAAACAATCTTTAAAATGAATGATTTTTGGTGAATAGATCTTAGAAGACGTGTAGATCAAACTAAAAGGAACAAATCATCCAATTTTACTGTGCATCACACATTTCCGTTAGAGGGGAGGGGGTGTAATAGAAGTAGTTATGCCCCAGGAGCATTAAAGTCGCTTCCTTATCTATTAGGCATACAAAAAGATTTAGATAACTAAGAGATATTACTAACTCCAAATAGTTAAAATGGAACTCTCATCTAGAAATTAATCAAACCAATCAAGACTTCTAAAGCTATCTAAAGGGATAAATTTGAAATTGGAGGGAGATGAGACAATTTGCTTTATCACCTAGTCCAGGCCTATCTACTTTCATCATGAACTTAAGAAGACATACTGCGTCAGAGGGGAAATTGTTACCTGGTATAAAGCTTGGCTGTTCCTTATCGTCGCTTTTTCAAGGGGACTTCCATATTGATATTCTACTATTATCTATTCATCTAATCTATAATTAGTTCTTGCTCCATGCTTCTCTTTCATATTTTTTTGTTTGTTTGTTTTTCTTCCATTGTTCTCTGTTATCTCTCTATGTACATGCATTTCTCTTTCCTACAAGTATTTCATGAAGATGCATTCTTCATTATCAAATAAATAAATAGACCAATACAAAAAGAGAGAAAAGAAAAAAATTATGGAAAAAAGAAATCATCATAAATGTTTCCATATAATTGACTATGTTCGGCATCCATATATTGGAGAACGTCTTTGTAGAAGTCTGAGCTACACTTCTTGTCAGGCATTTGATATGCGAATGGAAATGAAAAAAATTTGAAATTCTCCTTCTTCACCCTTTTCTTGAACGATGCCCGTGACTTGTATTTTTAGCTTGCCTGCCCCTTCACACCACATCTGAATGGGATTAGGTAATCTTGGTTTTCCTTCAGCTTTATTATATGTTATCCTTGGGACATTATCCACTAAAGTATTTGAATTCTAATTTTTACTAGTTTTTCCCCATAAATCCATTGTCAGCCAGTACATACACAAATTGTAAATTAGATGTTATTCTTGTCTTTATATCCATGGCCTGTGGGCTCAACATGAAGTATATGAAATGTCATTTACTGTCTCAAATTCCTCAGTCTGATATCAGCCTTTGAGCCCTTTCTTTTAGGACAAGATTTAAGTCTGTTGGTCGAGGAATAAATTTATTATTTAATTTCAATTCAACTATGACAATGTTGGATTGAGTATTTCTTCCTTGCTGAAGTGTTCCAAAACTTGTTTAGACTGCAGGTGCTATTGCAGGTGCTGCATCTTCACTTATTCGTGTCCCGACGGAGGTAAATGAACGTGTACTTCTGGAGATTCTGATATTCCGTTATTTTTATACATGCTATATCCGATTTCCAGGTTATCAAGCAAAGAATGCAAACAGGACAATTTGCCTCTGCACCTGATGCGATTCGCCTTATAGTTGCTAAGGAAGGGTTCAAAGGTCTTTATGCTGTAAGTAGTGCCTTCTCCAATAAACTTTATGATCCATCCGTATTTTTTATAATTGGTGTTTTTGGTCACTTTACCATGGGAGAGTCATTAACAATACTGGTCCTTTTGCCCATCACCATGTTCCTTGGATGCTGGTGTAATACAAATAATCCTGTTATTTTTCTTGAATTTGCAGGGGTATAGTTCTTTTCTTCTGCGAGATCTTCCATTTGATGCAATCCAGTTCTGTATATATGAACAACTTCGAATAGGATACAAGATTGCAGTGAGTTTGCTACTCTCTTTATTTCCATGTGTTCACTTGATGATGTGTTTCCATTAATTAATATTGCTATGGCAGAACCCCCTAAAAGTTTAGAAAACCTCTCGCAAAGGACAAAATAAGGGATCACATTATTATTTTTCGTGTTTTCCTTCCTCTTGATCTTTAAATCTTTACATAAGGCTGATATATGAGCTTGTAAAATTCAACTTGCTGAGACCTTGGTTGGTCTCAATAAATTTCTAGCGGCAATAGTAGGCATTGTCAGAGACTGCATTTGGGACTTTCTCATCCAGTAGCCATCATCTGAAAGTAAGTTCTTGCTTTATCTGTGAACTGGAATGGAAACTCTTTGAAGATTTAGAGTTATATGAACTTCTTGCATTAGTATCAAAACTAGTTAGGAAAAGTTTCTGATAAAAGTTGAGTTTGACAACTCAAATCTTTCTGTCACCTTTTTGGGTTGATTTGAAAGATGAGACTTTGTTTATGTTCATACTATCTATTAACTAAAACCATGGCTACCAGCAGAGCAAGCATTTTTCAACTGCAATACTGTCAGTGAAGTGGTAAATTTATTCTTCCAAAAGGTGGCTATGTACATTCTATCCATGCTTGCTAGACCCTGGAATCCCATGCTTGTTTAACCAAAGAAAAGATCGGTTCAGGTTTGATTTCAGATATGCTAGTCTTGAATTAAGCAATTAACATATGTATTCCAATATCTAACCTATCACTGAAGAAAAGTCTCAAACTCTAGCTTGCTACTAAAAACTCCTATGCTAAGTGGAATGTGGAAAAGGGAACTAAGGAAATACTGAAAATGTTTCTTTGATACAATAGAAAACCATGTAAAAGATGCCAATATTGCCTAAATACTGCAGACACTATATCTAAAAAAATGAGATAGAATATCCTTTAATTTGGAGTCAAATCCTTCTCATTGGATATCCATTGCCATGATCCACTCTTTTAAAGTTGATTTATATACTATTTAAAGTGTCTTAAAATCAAAAGTCAAGGTTTTAAATTTTGTTCCTCATAAATCAGTTAGGCACTAAATAGAAGATTGGAAATGGTAGTTTCCTTAGATCTACGTTTAAGACAAATTCTCGTTCCAACCATTTGGTCATGATTCAAACACTTAAATATGTTTGCACATCAACTTTTGTTAAATTTCGAACACTCTACACCATTATACTAACCAACTCACAAATTAGACTGTCCATTTTACATATTTTTAAATTTTAATGCATGAGTGAGCATTTTTTATGCATGTTATGAAGTATGGACACAGACATGGGATACGAATACGATACAAGCATGAGAATGGGACATGACAAGATCCTAATTGGTCGGATAGAAGGACATGGCAAGCAATATTTTATTATTATATATAGATAAACTTATAATAAAATATAAAATATCGACCAACAGATATTCATTTATAATAAGCATAAGTATGTTTATTAACTCAGTTTCATTCATCAAATTGCTTAATCAAGAAACAGTAAGAATACTTGAGCAATAGAGTTTTCTCAATTCAAACAATAAAGATATTTAATTAGTATTTAAGTTTCTTCTTCTTTTAAACTTTTTGTAACCATGAAGAGCTCAATACAATTTATTGGTACAAGTGGAATTATAAATTCTAGGATTATACCAATAAATGACTATCTAAGCACCATAGGTCAAGGTTAAATCTAAGTCACAAGGAAAATCTCACTACAACAGAACTAGTAAAACTAATGTGCATTCACGTTCGTAATTAAGATTTCCTATCTTGCTCAGACAAATACATAAAAATAAGGTTATGAAACTACTTAGTTACATCTAAATGTCAGCCAAGGTAAACTAAACCTAAAAAATTTTGTATAAAAATATGAATATATGAAATAATATGAAGTAAACTGATCGTGTTGTCATGCGTTTCACGTTGACCACAAGTCAGATACTGACATTTCATATTGGCCATAAGTCGGACTTGGACGTTTTGCTTTGACATAGGATTGGATGTGATCATTTCGTGTTGACCACTAGTAGGATATACCAAATCTGTATTTGACACATCAGACATGTGTCATGCATGAATTGTTCATGATACATGTTGGACACAAGACACGAGGACAGATTTGGCGTGTCTATGAATTCATAGGACAAATTAGCAAGCAAGAAAAATCTTAACCTCTTGATTTTTGCTTTTAGGTATTTTAGATAATATAGATCAACTTTAATAACGTGGGTTATCTATATAAATGAACTATGGACTTTGAATGGAAAGGATTAGGCACCCGAATCCTTTTGGAAGGACCCAAATCTATCTTCTAAATTCACATCAAAGTTTCTGCAAACAAAATAGCAATTCATGTGATTCCATGGGATAGTATTCTCAAATATTTTTCACATGAAGAGTATGCTGCACAATACTTTCCCCATTTTGCTGCATCTCCATAACCTGATTTTTTGACTGCCTACCCAGCAATTCAAGGCTGCTTGGTTTCTTAGATGAAAGATTAATTACCACTATGATTATATGACAGATCAGGAGGGAACAATGTTGGAGAGAAAATGAAATGAAAGAAAACTTAGGACAAACGAGAAGGAATGCAATAGTTTTGGTCAATGACAATGAAGTTATTAAACATTAAGCAAATGATTTATGATTTTATCTTGAATATATTAATCTGAATGTTTACATGACAAATCAGGAGGGAACAATGTTGGGGAGAAAATGGAATGAAGGAAAAAATTAGGACAAATGGGAAGGAATGCAATAGTTTTGGTCAATGACAAGCAAATGATTTATGATTTTATCTTGAATATATTCATCTTCATGGCTTATAATAAATTTTGTTTCATTTCTTTCGTAGTCGCTGAAGCTCCTAGCTAGCATCTGCTGAGTGACCCTTTATTTTCCTTCCTAGCATTCATGCTCTCTGTATCCTGTGACAGAAACTGTTTCTTTCCAAATTAAGTTGGCAAATATTGTCATTGAATACCAATTACTGATAGTTGTTTAAGGAACTCCAATCCAGAGGTATCCATCTTTTCGCTTTAGTTCTATAGTCCCACATGTTGTCGGGTATTGAGTTCAAAGCTATATGTGTACCTGGAGCCAGTTTCTTTTATTGTATGGTGAAACTTAATAGATTGAAAATAACTTTCCATGTGTAATAAGCTTATCCACACTAGACATGCCATTTTTCTCCTACATAGAGAGCTTGCAATTATCTTTCTTTTCTGTATTTCTCAGTTGAAACTAGATTTGCTTTTTTAACGAGACGTTGAAAATAACTTTCCATGTGTAATAAGCTTATCCACAGTAGACATGTCATTTTTCTCCTACATAGAGAGCTTGCAATTATCCTTCTTTTCTGTATTTCTCAGTTGAAACTAGATTTGCTTTTTTAACGAGACTTTGTTGATACAAGGCTTACATGTGTTTTACTTTGCACTTGATTAAATGTGAAGTTCATTATATAACCACTTTTTCCTTTCCTCTTGTTTTTTCGTGTGCAGGCACGTAGGGAGTTAAATGATCCAGAGAATGCAGCCATTGGTGCTTTTGCTGGTAATTTTAATTTTGCTGACACCTTGCTATCCCTGCCCTGCTTGCTGCTTTTTTCTCCTTAAATGTCTGCATGCTCTTGTTGACATAAATTTATCATCAGAAGGTTTCTGACTTTACAATTTAGGACTTAGAATATAAACTACAGGCAGGAACCTGAATTTACTGTTCTTTCACTACGCCCTTGTCCATTTTGTTCTTAATGTTGTGCAAACATAATGTTCTGAAATAGCCTACATTTTTGTACTAATTGCAAAATTTATGTAAAGGTGGAACAATGGCACGCCTAATTTTTAACCATCTCACAAAGTGCGATACTTGTTCTTTTAAAAACTTAAAAACTGCTCAGAGTTTATGTTATGAGATCAGTCACTAAGCTTCATCAGTTTCAGTTACTTATCTCTTATAGTGACAATTAAATTATTGTATAAGTTGCCCCCAGAAGCAACAAACCATCCACCCATCTGGTGGTGTAGATTTATATTATTTTGCGTCCTCCTTCCTTTGCAGGTGCCATAACTGGAGCTATAACTACGCCCCTTGATGTGCTGAAGACGAGACTAATGGTTCAGGTTAAATTTCCGATGCTTGCCCTTCTCCTTATTCAGGAACCCTTTCTAGCCTGATGCATTCCTAAATTTGGATCACACTGTTACAGGGTTCAGGGAGTCAATACAATGGACTTATTAGTTGTGCTCAGACTATTGTTAGAGAAGAAGGCCCTGCTGCTCTTTTGAAGGTTGAATTTTGATGATTTGTACTTTGTTCCTTCACCTACTAAAAAAATAAATAAATATCCGATATTCTATTTAATTGGCAATAATCAAGCCTGGACTTTCGCCCTCAACAAAATTATTTAATTGGTCAAACAATTCTGCTCTTTTTAAACATCCAAAATTGCAACTATTTCCGCTCAGATATATCCATTGAAGTCTCAGAGTTATCCAGTACTATTATTTCAGGTTGCTTACAGTAATAACGTCCAATGTATGACGTGTTTTTCACTCATTACAGGGTATCGGACCGAGGGTACTATGGATAGGCATTGGCGGTTCAATTTTCTTTGGCGTTCTGGAGAAGACAAAACAACTTCTTTCTGAGCATCATTCCGCCAAAGAGCATAAAATCTGAACTGTCATGTTAATTTTCAGAAGATTTGTTCTGAAGTATGTTGCGCAGATTGTCACACAGCCTAATTAGACAATCGAAGCTCTTGATCGTGCGTAGGTATGATTTGCTTCTCTGGGTCTGGAGAATAAGAGGAGAGGATAAGCTATTGCTTCCATGGTTTCAGTTTACTTGGATGGATTCAGTTGCCTGAACACTTGATTATTCAGTTTACTTGGATGGATTCAGTTGCCTGAACACTTGATTATTCAAAATTTTGTATGAATTAATTAGCAAATGTTGCTTTGAGTTGTTCAGGTGTTGTATGTACATTTTCAGGAAAACTATTCTGATTCTAAATTTTAAATTGTATACCTACAAGTACTAACGATGATGCATAGGTAGTCTTAGCTGCCTGTTAAATCATACCTTACAACATTTTATTTGAAAGATATAGTTACCTTTGTGGTTTGAAAGACAAGTTGAACTTATTTTTATTTTTATTTTTATTTTTTTGAAGGGAAGAAGATATAATTCAATTGAGCAGTAAAACTACCAGTGAACATCTAAAAGAAAAAATTCCCTTATACAGATGCATATGCGAAAGATGAGAAACAATAATATTAGATAAACATTATACAAATCATAACACATTCTCAACAGCAATCCTTCCAAATGTAACTAGCGCAAGTCCAGATAATTCCCTGATAAAAAAACACTAGGATTTTAACAGTTGGTGATTGCAACCTTTATAAGCATACTGATGATAGGAGAATTCCTTCAACGAGGTGCTTGCATCTTTATATAAAAAGGTAGAACGCTGGAGTCCACTCTGTATATTCACAAAGCACGGAGTAGCTGACACAATCATCCTACAAATGTGTAGGTGTTCAGTAGCTCAAGCCATAAAAGAAAGAAATATTTCGCCCTTTTATACATGACAAAACTGTTAAGAGTGTATGATACAACAAGAAATGAATACAGCACACAATTTTTTTTTTTTTTTTTTAATCAAAGAAAGAAGCCTATCAACAGCGCCAGGACAACTTCCTCCGGAGAACAACTCAGGCCAAAATGAAGTTAAAAAACTCACCTCACTCAGCACTGGGTTCCAATACATATTTCCATACAACCTATAGATATTACAAAAACTTGATAATGGCAAAACAAAACTACCCAGACCGCAACCTTTACAAAAGGGGAAGTCCTGAAATCTATTTACTCCACAAAATTCCCCAGCCAATGCATCTCCACCCGACTTTAATAATCATCGGTATTGACAAAATTCCTTTGAAATAATGATAATTTTCACATCAGAGGAAGGTATGCTCCACCATGACCTCTCCTCAAGATAAGAGGGCCTGTGCTCTCTGGAAGCCTGTCCAACACCTTCATGCACGAATCAATCACATCACCAAAGCCGGTAGCAATTGTTGCCAACTGCAGTCTCAGTCTCAAGTCCCTTGTCCTCTTCAGTAGGCTCCTGAATGACCTTCCCAAATGCTTCACCCACTCAGCAGGTAAGCCTCCTGGTGAAAGCCAGACAGAGAAATGTGATTGATCACCCCGCGCAGCAACTTCAGCTCTATAAAACCTTGCCAGCTCAAGAAGCATCGATGGCTGCAACGGAAGCACAGTCACAAACTCTGCCACAAACTCCTCAATCAGGTCAGGCTTCAGCATCAGGTTCCACAGAACTAGAGCCCACTCACTAGGCTGGTTCAGATCATACGCTTCTGCCACGATGAGGGCCTCTTGGAAACGGGACTGCTCAACCAATGCTCGCCGAGCATTGGTTTCTGTGAGCTCAAGCCAGTTGAGGTCTGGGATCCTGATTTGAAGGGAGAGGAGGGAAGCACGGGCACAAGCACGATATGTCTTGTGACCAGCATCAACAGTGGCATATACTTGGGCAGCTTCAATAATGTAGCGCATAGCCTCAAGCAGGTCCTCCGTCTGACGCTCCCTGTAGCGGCTAGAGAACCACTGGTGAACATGCTGCATGGACTGGGACTCAAGGAGTGCAGCAGTCTCATGCTTCATGTCAAAGTGGTGGTAAACCTGCATGGAAAGTAGCAATACAGAGCTTTTGATTAGGACAGTCTCAAGTACAAACTTGCATTCTTTGCAAGTTCAATCAAGAATAAAATTGTGTTATACACTACTTGTGTAGTTAATTTGGTCCTTGGAGTTGAATTTATTAACGGAAGATGATGGGCTATATTCCCCTATTTCCATAAAAAATAGGGGAAGTCCCAGCAAAGTAGGGACTCACTTTTTGTCGATAGCTCACTATTTATATATATGATTACTGTATATGAGCCGGTGGCGGCTCAGATAAGTTACGTGAGCTAGTGACAAAAAAACTAGTGATCTCATTAATTTTTTTTTGCATTTTCTATGAAAGCATAATCTCTTTCTCCTTACCTTCTTTATGATGAAAATTCATAGATTTTGAGGTTCAATTGCACTTTAATCAAGTGAGTACAAGATATTGTATTCACCGAAAACTGTTAATTTTGTTTTTACTCGATGAAAAAACAAATCAAAACTAAAATCCAAGAAACAGGACATGAGTGTACCCTAAGGGGTCGAGATCATAATCCAAAAGAAGATTTAAAAAATTTTTTTTATTGAAGATAGTGAAAATAGACTGCAGCTTGAATAACTTACGTGAGGCATTGTGCGTGTATGTATGTGTGTGTAGAGGGAGAGAGAGAGAGAGAGAGAGAGAATGATAGAAATGAGCTGACAGCTCACGTAAGTTACCTGAGTTACAGTTCATTTCACCATCTCCAATAATTTTTCTTAAGAAATTTTCTTTCAGATTATGATCTCGACCCTCTAGGGTTCACTCTTATCCAATTTCTTGAGCTTTAGATTCTTCATGTGCTTCCTTTTCGTATAAAAATGTAGAGCTGGATCATACAATATACTTCATTTATTACAGTAGAGAACTGGATTAAAAACCCTTTTCAGCTAAGTACATTAACATTTCATATGTTCATTGCTCAGCAGCTCCAACCAGGGATGCCTCTTGATGCTTTTGGGTCCTGGCCTTTTATTTTAGTTATTTTAACCATTTGATCTGTGTGTGGTTCACCTGACAACACATCCTACTATACAGTTCTTCTGTTCGTCCCCTGCTGACCATGTCTCACTTTGCCAAGTTTTCAATGTATCACGCTTCTCTTACTAAGTTGGGGTTAGATTATCTTTTTGAATTTGACATTTTGTTACTAGTCACTTGATTGGTAGGCACTTTCAATTTTTTTATTTTGTTTTCATTTGATAAATTCATGATGTTGAGTAATTGATCATTGTCTTTTAGTTTGCTGCTTCTAACAAGAGCTACCTTATCAAGCTACGCAGGTAAGTTTAAGCTTTAATAATTTAAACTATTCACTACTATTGTTTTGAATATCTAGTCCGGGAATATAGGTCCATTTATTCTTAACGTTTCTTTCCTATCTCTCGTGAGAAACCAAGTTTATGTTATTCTAATTGCATTATGTGGATACAATGACTTTCCTTTCTTATTATTCAGTTACTTTTATTACTTTATGGCATTCACGATACACACATCTTGTTCCTGTGCTTTGCATTTGGGTGTTCCATATATCCTTTCTTTTTGGCAACAGAAGTACCTTGTGAATCATTAAATGCGTATATTGGTCATCAATCAAATTGAAACAAAATTAACAATTTTCGGTGAATAGAATATTTTGTATTCATTTGATGAAAAGATAAATAGACTCCAAAATTCATAAAAATTAATCTTAAAGAAGTTAAGAAGGTATATATCCTAATTCCAGAAAAAATTTGAAAAAAAATCGTTAAATTACTATATTTATGCAGTTGACTCATGTAAATTTTCCAGAGCTGGTGGCTCGCCTACAGTAATCTCTCTCTCTCTCTCTCTCTCTCTCTATATATATATATATATATATATATATATATATATATGGGATTACTGTAGGCGAGCTGCCAACTCAGGAAAAGTTACGTGATCTAGCGGCAAAACTATAATGGTCCAATAACTTTTCTTCAATTTTTTTAACAATTACTATCTCTACCTTCTTAACTTCTTTTGGATTAAATTTCATAAATTTTATAGTTCATTTACCCTATCATCAAGTGCAAACAAAATGTTTTATTCATTGAAAACCGTTAATTTTGTGTTAACTTGATGGAGGACCAAATCAAAACTAAAACCCAAGAAATTGAGTATGAGCGAACCCTAAAAGGTTGAGACCATAATCCAAAAGAAATTTTTTAAAAAAGATTATTGGACAACTCAGGTAATTTGCGTGAGCTGTCGACTCATTTCCATCTCTCTCTCTCTCTCTCTCTCTCTCTCTCTATATATATATATATATATATATATATATATATATATATATATATATATGGAATTTGAAGTTTATTTACCCTTTCATCAAGAATACAAAAAATTGTATTCATAAAAAACTATTAATTTTGTGTCTACTTGATAAAAGACCAAATCAAAACTAAAACCCAAGAAATTGGGTATGAGTGAATTCTAGGGGTCGAGATCATAATCCAAATGATTTTTTTATAAAAAAATTATTAGAGAGAGTGGAAATGGATCATAGCTCAAATGACTTACGCTAGGCAGTGACCCATTATAATTATTACTACTACTACTATATATATATATATATATATATATATATATATATACACACACACACACACACACACATACACGGCTATCTTTCTTTCCCTCCTTTTTGCAAAATCAGAAAGTAATCAAATTCCACCCTCAGATGTTTAATTCCAAACAAGAATGGTTACATATCATCAACCGACATTTTCAAATAATGAAATGTTGCCAGGGCAATCAGGCCTTAATAGCATTTATTTGCTCGAGTCCCATTATCCTACTATAAATCCACTTGATATTTAGGGGAGGCACCAAAGCAAGAAGTCTTGTGTGTCAGTGATTTTGGCAGGTCATTTTTTTTATCTACTGAATTTTAACAAAAGAAAGATGTATAGGGGAAAGAGCTGAAATCTGCAAAGGCCTTTCCACTTTCCAAATAGCAACAATTTCTTAGCTCCCTGGATAGACATAATTGGACCATGCACGTCGGTACAGAAAACTGTCAAGAAAATATACTCATCACTAAGAAAGATTTTACTTCCTCTGGTCTCAAATAAATTATGATTTGGAGAAGTTTTTTCTGTCCTAAATGTGTGACATTAGTAATATCAAGCAACGTTAATTAACTAATGGACATTTTTGCTCTTACTCATATAGTAATAATGAGTTTCTTTTGAGACAGAACAAGAGGCATAATTGTACTTTCACTTCCTTTTTAGAAATGTAACTTATTCCGGACCAGAGGGAGTAAATTATAATCTCGATGAAGAGAAATGATTATGAAACAATTTAATAGAAATTTAAATTGCTTTTGAAATTTAATGCAGTTAATCTCGGGAAGAAAGAGGAGTAATATAACGAACCATAGCAAACGCGTCAAGATCATGAGGGTTAAAAAGCATCAACGATGTAAGAACAGACAATCGGAAACCTCTGACTTCTTCTGATGTGGCAGTTCCATTGTCAGCAGAAGAGTACTTCTGAAGTAGGAGATCCAGCTGGCCATTTTCTATAAGGATGTTGAGGATGAAATTCAAGGCATGGAAATTGCTAACACCAGTTATAAGGCGAGCCAAACATGAGAAATCTCCTTCTGACACATAAGATTCTACCCTGTTTGCTGCCAGGGTGACGAGAACATCAACTCCATCAAGGCAGGCTGAGGATTTGTAGAAATGGTGTGACAGAATTAGAAGTTCAACCTGAGATAATGTGTAGTTAGAGAAGGCACAAATAATAGTTGCAACCAGTTAAACATTACAGGGCAATTATTCCTCCTCAGAGAGTTGAAGTGCCAACAATACCATTTGCTTAAGAAAACAAGTAGCAGGATCGTTAGAGATTAATGTGGGAGGAAAATTTCTTTATGTAAGGCCCTAAGACAGCATCACGATAATGTGGTAACTTTTCATAGCATATTAGAGCATGAAATACTGGCTTCTGAACAACTCTACACATTTAACTGACGAGACCTTGAAGAAAGTAGCTCACTATAGCAAATTACAACATAAAACCATTGAAATCAAGTGGATACTAATACTTTGACCACACAAATCATTTTTGATAACAGATTCATAATGACTTCTGAAACTACAATCATCAACCTTTCCAACTACAGAGCCTTTGGACTAGAATAATTACTTCTAATCAATAATGTTCAGAGTCCAGGCTTAAAGATATGTACATATTTAAACGAGATCCACACAACTTGAGGGAATAGCACAACATATTATACAGACACACACACACACACACATTATATGACATCCAAAATTAAACATAAACAATGAATAGAGAAATCCAATCTACTGGTTGCATATGGTGAGATTTATACATCAATATATCAAGTTTAGAACTGGCATATTGCTAACAATCATTTCAAAGAACTAACTAGTAACTACAGCATAAAAAAAGTAATAACTGATTACTCCCACATGCCAACCTTCAAGGTCATCAACCTTTCCAACTACAGAGCCTTTGGACTAGAATAATTACTTCTAATCAATAATGTTCAGAGTCCAGGCTTAAAGATATGTACATATTTAAACGAGATCCACACAACTTGAGGGAATAGCACAACATATTATACAGACACACACACACACACATTATATGACATCCAAAATTAAACATAAACAATGAATAGAGAAATCCAATCTACTGGTTGCATATGGTGAGATTTATACATCAATATATCAAGTTTAGAACTGGCATATTGCTAACAATCATTTCAAAGAACTAACTAGTAACTACAGCATAAAAAAAGTAATAACTGATTACTCCCACATGCCAACCTTCAAGGTTTGCAGCTCTTAACTTTCAGTGGTTAATCCTTTATTATGCTCAATTTTTTAAATTCCATTAAAGGAATCATTTTTTTAGCTTCAACAAAAGGATAATTTTAATAAGTTTACGGGTCACACATATGAACTGTCCTCAAATATTTGTAAGAATGGGCCTGACAAACGTTACTGGTTCACTTCCATATAATAGCCATAAGAAACTTACTAGCATTCATAGCCCTCAAAATAGATGTATCTGATTAGTTCAACATGCCAACCTTCTAGTTCTACAATTCTCAACTTTCAAAGGCTAATCCTTTATTATGTGTAATTTCTTAGTTCTGTGAAAATAATCAATTTTTTTGGTCTCCACGAAAGGAACTAAGTTTACTGGTCAAACAGATAAGCCTCCTTAAAATTTCACAAGGACTGATCAGCTAAAAAAATACTGATTTGCATCCAGAGAATAGCCATTAAAAACTTGAAGGCCTGGCAACAACACCACCCCCCGTAGAATTACAAAAAAAAAATAGCTTCTAGTAAAAAGTTTTGTGCACAATAAAATGTGGTAGGGGAATATTAAATCATTCTGCTGTACAGAGGAAAAGAATCTAGTACCTCACACGCATGTGGTATTTCTTGCCCAGTCATCACTAGGCGCATCAGAGCATGACCAATTTCAGGTTCAGAGGGGCAAAGTTCTGCCCATTTCAAGAAGTCAGAAAATCTCCATAAAAGTGGGGCGGGGCCTTCCTCCCTTTGAGAATCCATGTAACCTCCACGATGTGCAGCCAACAGACCCTGGTCCAATATACAAAAGTTTACAAAAATTAGTAATTAAAACACCAAGTTTACCATAGTTAATAATGTCTTGATTGGATAAATCTTGGTTGCTATTTCTGTAACTTAGCCCATGCAAGAAAAGATCCAATATACATGCCTTCAGAAAAGATTCAGCAAGTATTCGCGCAATGCTCGGAGGAGACATGACATGAGTTTGCACCAAGAGCTTGGCTTCCTCAAGGGAGTCCTGTGCTTTGAGAGAAAGCAACTGCAGCAGTTCAATAGGTCGTTTCTCAAATGCTTCAGAGAATGTGAGGCCCAATACTTTTGCAGCTTTAACAACTGCTATAATTCTCATACATAATCCATGTCCGCAACCATGACCACATTTTGCTGCTAAAGATTCCAAGACCTATAAATTTGATCCAAGTATTACTAAATTCGGACAGGCCGACACAATTTCATGAACTACATCTATCCATCACAGATAATAATAAATAAATAAATAAACATTCAAACTTATGGTGACTGAAAGTGATAACAGAAACAAGCAAACTATGAAATATGGACAGGAAATCTCTTATTTCTAGCATAATAATTTATTTAATAGCACAGGATACCATTTCCTGTGCGAAGAAAACTAAAAAAGTAATTATGAATTCGGCATAACCAAACCTGGAGCAAATCAATACGATTGTTGCCAACTATAGGGTGTGATTGAACAACTGAAAGAACTTCACAATCCAGGTCTGTTTCACTTATTTCTCCACTACTATTGGGAGACGAAAGAGCAGCAACCTTTAAAGCAGCATCAATGAGTACAAGTTCTGGAGGCACATAAGCTGGGGATAACTTAAGTTGGAGTTGTTTAGCAGCTGATATCTGCCCGAACTCTAACAGAGAAAGGATAGCTCTCTCCACTTCTGCAGGCCTTACTTTTTCCTCCCATCTGGAGACAGATGCTTCTATTTGCATACTTTCCTCCGGCATCTGCAGAGTTTTAGATACTTCTCCATTGTTATAAATATTGTGAGGAGAATGGAGATTATCATCAGATTCATTAATAGTTTCTCCAGTATCAACAGGTCGTCTTATTTGCAAATAGGTTTTGGATCTTCGCTTTGTTCTTGAGCTGCTTGAGGCCGTGACTTGATTGTGAGAATCCCCAAAATGCAAGTGTCGAGTGTGAGGCAGGTTACTCTCCCTTGCTCCATTTCTTTCAGGAGCTCTTAACCGCATTCCATTTATATGAGCATCCATTTTTGTAATAACATTTGCAGTCTGTTCTATAATGCTAGCACTAGTTCCAGCTACTAAATTTTGGATAGAATTTGGTAAGATAAAATCACCATCAGCCTTGGACTGAGCTTCTGATTCCACAGCTAAGAGCCATACTCTAGTCTCAATCTCTCGTAGAAGATGCAGAGGATAAACCCTGGGGGAAAAAAAGCTGCTCAGAAGAAAACAAACGAAACGATGCAAAACAGGAATTACATCACAAAATCCCTTACGGCAGCGACTTGGTCATGCTCCCACTTAACCACTGAAGTGATAGTAGGAGCATTTCATGCAGTTCTCTTGCCGGAATCTCTTTCTCAATGGCTTCTGCATGTTTGAGGAAAAATAATCCTGCCTGTACAGGCATGCAACCAGTTATTGTACTATTTAACAACCGGACGTTTTCAGCCAAAAATGTATTATTACTGAAAGACAATACCTGTAATGGTGGGAAAGAATATCTAAGGAAAAGTGCTTGGCAATGGCCCCATAAAGCAGCTCTCTCTTCAGGAACATCCCAAAGATACTCCTTCCATTCCACCACCATGGCTTCTGCCTGCAAAGAAGATACAACATATAATGTAACCAAAATAAAGCCAACAATGCTCATGATGGCTACTTACCTGAGAAATATTATATAACCTGTTTATCATCCATCAATTTCAGGGATCAAAATTGCTATGAGAAAGTCTTTACAAATAAAATGAGATAGCAAGGTAATATTGTATAAGAAATGATATGTTAGCAGCATGAGCTCACAACTATGGTTTTGAGGATATAAATCAAAATTTAGAGATGGGTATCAACATTAAATAGGCGCGCTATATATCATCATCCTTCTCATCATGACATCTATCAAGTCTTTTTGCAATAAAACGGGTTTTCATATGGAGCACAAGTGGAAGCTAAGAAAACTCGTGAAAGAATTGACCAATTTTTATAACAAGCGGCCATCAACATGATATCACCGTGTTATGCACTGGTGCGATTTTATGTCTAAAGTAACTATTAGCAAGACTTTCAGTGGCCAGTTCGGAGGTATATAGACCTTTTTTTTTCTTTTTTTTTTCCAGTCATGCAGTCTAACATGCAATGATAGAGCAAGTCAAAATGAACCTCAAATGAGACATAGGCGCATCAAGGAAACATCATGCATTTGAGATGGAAAAAATCTGAGCAAACATTATGCATTTGAAATGTATGAAATCTGAGGAAGAGAACGGAAGATTAGCTTTTGAGACTATGCAGACTGGATACATGAAAGTGAGTCTCGTGTCTATATCGAACATCAACAGTTGCACACCATTTTCCAAACAAATTGGACACATTGGAACCATGCCAATTTTCAAAGAACAAAAAAACCAGGTGCCTTAGTTATTCAGTTTTAACAAACATATAAAAGGGATTATGACAAGTTAATCCCTTTTATTGGTAGAAATACAATTTAGTCCTTGTCTTTATTAAACACACAATATAGTGACATAGCCCCTCTATAATAAAAATAAACACGTAACAATCCCTATAAAAATTAAAATAAATAAAAGTCCAAAAAGTTGTTGAATTATTCTCATAATGAAGTCTTATGGTGACCAACATATAGTTTACATTAGTTCGATACGCTCCTTACCGTAGGAAAAATATTTATGCTGATAGATGAAGGACATATATTATAAGGAATATAGTAACGATTATTACTAAAACAGTATTAAAGTAAGAGTTGATTTTGTTGATAAGATATAAAAATTAACAAAAAAGTAAAATGATAATTGTTTTCATGCGAGATATATTGTTATCACAATAGATTTCTATAGGGCCAGACAAATTAATACAAACTACTGACACCATTTTGTCATTATTAGAACATTTTAAAATTTTTAAGGGATTCACTTATATTTGCATTGAAATGAAGACTATACTAAGTTTTGGTGACAAAAAGGACTAATGCATCAGCATCTTTATAAAGTTGCAGAGTTATGATCAGCTTAAATAAATATAGAAGGAACCTGACATAAGTTCATGATATTTTAATACAACCAATTGCCTTCCAAACTTGTTAGGGGCATCATGGGTGTACTGGCTGGAGATTGGGCAGCACGTGATAAATAAATATAGCTACCCAACAATTAAACCAAAGATAACTCCTAGACTCCTCACCAAAGGCAAATTTTACATAAATATTGTTAATACTCTAATCTGAAAGATAATTCAAAATAATCTCAAATGCATTCCAATCATGAAAAAATACATAAATCCACATCTAAATGTAGATATGATCCAACAAAATTTCTCACAAATGAAATGGAGACATTCTTGCTAAGAAATTGGCAGGAAAGGAGGGGATTAATGTCCTTGAACATCTTGTACAGTATAGACCCATCCCGTAACAACAGAACTTCGGGAATCACCATTTGATGAGGCATTGGATTAATCGATTATGAAAGATCTAGCAAACATAGAGGTCTGAGGGAACAAATTAACATTAGTGTTATTCAATGATGAGGAGAGCAGCCAGAGTTAACCTAAAATTTTGAAATGCATGAGCTCGGACATGGGCCTGATACTGCTTTTTTTTGGTGACTATATCAGCAATATCTCATGATTAGGCATTGCAATTGATTCAACGTGTGTCCCACTGTCCTGTTAGTAGTTTTTGCACTGTTTCCACTGATGGTTCTGACCAAGGATTGAAAATTCAGAAATGGTACTGGCTGAAGGTTTTGGGCATCCGAAATATCATACATTTTGTATCGGTTGTATTAGTCACTTCTTTGAAAAAGTTTAAAGCATCAAAAAATGCAAAGACAATTGCAGTGCTTTAACCCGTTTTCATTTGGCAAAATTGACAGAGGTTTTTAAGTCACATTTCAATAAAATAAATAGATTAACCAACATATATCTAGTAGGAAGTAAGGTCCATATGTGTGATTTTAATGAAATAAATAGATTAACCAGCATATATCTAGTAGGAAGTAAGGTCCATATGTTAAGTTGTTAGGCTAACAAGTTAGGTTAAATATCAAATTCATTAACTAATAAATGGTTAGGTTAAATCACAAATTCTTTAATGCACAAATCTGTTTCGTCTATTTGGGTAACAAATACTTACTATTAGGCTAAACACCAATTTCATCAATTAATAAGGGATTTTAGGTTAAATAAAAAATCCTTTAATGCATGATCCATTTAATCTGTCTCTGCTTACTAAAACTAAGTGGTTATCCACAATGTCAGACTCAAGATCTAGCCTTCGAAAGAGGATGTGGGTTCAAATCCTACTTCTAACAAAATAATTTCCTACTTTAATCCTAAAAAAGATACCAACTGCTTTGATATTTTTCTAATATATATTGGGTATCAGCCAATAGTATATGGTACTATCATATTATTGGGTCCAGATCGTGTTGGATATCTCAAAATCCAATTGACATCGACGATATGAATCAATATCAGCTGATATATGCAATCCTGGTCAGATAGTGGATAGGATGTTAGAGGTGAGAAATGTTGCACGAAAGGTTAGGACTTCCAAACTTGTAATATGGGGAAGTCATGAAGAAATAGATTTTGTAGCTTGCTCAAAGGCTGGAAATATATCAAAAGTACATTCATCTATGTCAATAACAATATTCATCTCTTCAGCATCTGGATAGTCATGATGCAGATTGTCACTCCTCTATTCTTGTTTTCTTTCCCCTAGGAAGAAATTAATATAGATAGCAACCAAATGAAGAGGCCAATCTACTAAAAGAAAAAGGATTGTGGGACAACACATTAGGGACTCGCGTGAAGAGGAAGAAATTGGTGCTTAATTTTCACATGAGTTTTATAGTTTTTGTACCACATACAGATTTTTTTCATATCAGAAAGACCTTAATCTCAAAAACGACTAGAACAAAATCCAACACGTTTGCAATCTGTTTGCAGTTGTGGTCAATCTTAAAAGGTGTTGCTGGAGGTCACAAGCAGACTAGTTCTGTAAGTTAAACTAAGATTCTAAGTCCAAAATTGGTATGTCTTCATGGTCTGCTACAGAGGTACCAAAGTAATAGTGAATCTTTTAAAAAGCAAAAGAATCGAGAAAGAAGAGCAGAAACAAGCAAAGAGGTTTGAAGCTTAGAGAGAGAGAGAGAGAGAGAGAGGTATGCATGAAAGAAAAAGAAGAAGAAACATCAAATTATTATTCAACTTTGAGGAATCTTGTTATACATGCTCTTATTTGTAGAAAAGTTTATGATCTTTGGACATGGATATGGATGTCGTCATCCGATGTGGACACAAGGTGTCAGATACGGGAACCTTCCAACATCTAGATACTAGGGCGCGCCTATATATATGCATTAAAAAGAATATATGTATATCTTCACATACAAATATATGTATTAGGTTATTTTTCACATATAAAAGAAAGTAGAATAGTACAATAAATAGAATAATTAGTTCTTATCAAAATAGGTGGCATAATATACTCTAATTTGTGAATATTTTTATATAATTTATAAGTGTCAGATGCATGGTTGTTGTGTTCGACAGGACTTAACACGCCAATTTTATGTTGGGGAGAAGTGTTCTACATATCATATAAAAAATAATGAAAACATGAGGATAGCTACCACTCGATCTCGACTTAAAACTCAAATAAATAAATCATATACTCCTATCAAATTTAAAATCTAACAAAAACATAAAGATAAAGAGACAAAATACATAATATTCTAATGTAAAATCTCTGAATATATTAAATTACTGTCCCAGTTAAATCATAAAGATGTGAACTACATCCACTATTTATGTGGATCAGGTCTCTACTTTACCATTACCAAATCTCGATTAACTGCTAAATTGCTTATGATGAGCAAATCAATAGTAACAAAGGAAAAAAAATTGTGAAACTGGTTATAGTACGTTTCAGAAGGTGCTGTATTCTAAGTATTATATTATCTAAATCACTTTAACTAGTAACGAAGTTTTATAACAAAGAAGCATCAGAGGAGGCCTTCAGATCCTTGTGAAGCAAACCATTATTCTCAATTTTTTTTTAAGACATAAGAATAATTGACTGCCTTTTCTCACAAAAAAAAAAAAAAAAAAAAACATTTAAGAAACATGATATATCATTAAGGGGTTCTGATCATTATGATTTACACTAGGGTTCAAAGTGGTATAATTAATCAAATTTGATCAGATCTGGAATTTTTTAAGAAATAAAACAGCAATTAATTTAAGTTAATATCACAAAATTACTAAATGAAGGGTACCTGTGCTTCTGTAACATGGTGAACAGCAGCCTTCCATGATGCACCACTTGACTCGAGCTGCCTTGCCCAGTTACGAGCTTGCTCCCAGCGGCCATTTGCCTCAAGTGCTGTTAAAAGAGAAGCATCATCCAGGATTTCATTTCCTAAATATGCATCCTCATCCTTGCGCAGAGATGGTTCAGCTAAATTTATTTTCCAATGGAGTCGGCGAAAATATGCTGAAGCAGATCCCCCATCACCAAAATCAGCCCCTGCCAGAAGTTGTAACAAACACCTTCTCTCGTATGGTGAGGGACATGTTGCAAGTATCGCTTCTGCAGCTTTTACAGCAGTGGAGCTTATCCATGATGTTCTCACTACACCATCTCTTGCAACACTAGTATACAACAGAAATGATTCTTCCTTTATTCTAGCTGAAAATGATGCAAGGTGGGCTGAAGCCTCGGACAATCGCATTTGAGAAAAAGCCTACAGTTAGCATTAAGAGAAAGAAAACCAGATAATATATGTTAATTAAGTAAATCAATTCTCTGTCGTTGTTTGGCTAAACAATAGCATTGTAGACAATAAAAGTACAAGGCTGTTGATCATTTAAAATTTATTCACGATCCGATACCTGAAGGGATCGTATGAAAGGCAGAAGGGAACATGATGGCAGAAACATTTCAAAAGCTCTTAACAAAGGAAGAAATAGATGTTGTTCACAAAGAACCGCTATCATATTTGAAAGAGAAGCAAGCCCTTCTTCAGAGTCAACAGAGACTTTGGACTTCTCAGTAAACATCTCATTTCCTCCCTCAGTCCCAATCTCTTGAGCAGTTGATGCTATTTTAGAGCTTCGCATGCCAGGGACATTAAAGGATCTGTCTAGTCTGGACACCCCTGATACAGGCTCCGTAAGACACCTCCGCTTTGGGTTCCTACGGTTGTAACGGTACAGAAGGTTTCTGCTTCCAATCGGTAATTTATTGGTGGCCTCCACAGCAGCTCCAACACTGCTTGCAATTTTGGAGGAAATATCATTCACCTTAATGGCCGATGTCTCCCTGAAAGAAAAAGGAGAAAAGAGTCCAATTAATACATGTTGCAGTACAAATGCTGACAGATACCATTTCACCCAAAAGCTTAAGCTAATGGTTTGTGGGCTACACATAATTTTTATCTTTACTTCTCAGAATTTGGAAGAAGAAAAAGAATCATGCAGAAAAAAAGGATAAGAAAGAAAATAATGAAAAACCAACATGTTCTTAAAGATAACTACATTTATTTTACCATTTCATCAGGCCTTTGTCAATGTAAGCTATATCTAATGAATTGAGAGGGGACCTACACGGACAGACAGTGAATTCTTTATTCTCTTTTATGACTGAGGAATAGACTGACACAATATATGAACAGATAAAATTAGCAAAAATTCTATTTGTTTTGTTAAGATCACTATTGACCTTTACAGTTTTTGTATTTGTTTTCTTATTTAATTTTTTTTATTTTAATGATGTCAGAACAGGTATGGATTTTTCACGTGCATGGCACATGCTTTTTAATAGTATGAATATATACAGTAAATATATCACAGCAACTAAAAAAGGAATAAAGGCATGCAACATCAAATTTTCTGATACTGGCTATATTTACAAGAGGCCAGCATTTCAATTCAATTCTTGATTCGGAAGATTCAGAGAAACATGAATTTACCTTGCTGCTGTAATCTCAAGCCAAACTGCCAAGCAAGAAAGCGGAGACACATCTGAGAAACAAGAAGCAATCATTGCCAATAGTGACCAGCATAGATCTTTTGCTTTTGTTAGCAGGGCTTCACCAGGATTTTTTTGCCTCTCACACTCTGCGAGGAGTCCGAAAAGTTCCATAGGCACCATAGTATTGCTATCTGGAATGGAGGATATCTCATTATTTCCCGAGGCAAACCCATTTGATGCTGAAGGACTTGTTTTCTTTCTGGCTAATTGCATGCTCTTCAGGACCGTTAGTATATGAGTCTTGAGTCGTGGATCACTGAACTCTTTAGATGCCTAAACAATTACGAGGTAAGGAAATCAGCATCATTTTAAATTCAACAATTAATTGAGAGCACCATCCTTGTATTAAAAAGAATTGACATTACCACTTCAATGGTTACATCATTTGGAAAACCCCCAATCTGAGCTTCTGTCAAGAACCCAACCTGCCAAAGGATGCCAGTCATTACAATTCAGCTCAGAAGACATTCATTGCATACCTAACATAAAATAAAAGAGAACGGAAATGAGAAGTACAAAAGTACCCAATCATTGTCATTTGCAAGCAGAGCAAGATATTTCGTACTCAAGGGAAGATGATGCATCTGACAAAATGCTGTAACTAGGTTCCACTGCAGGCTGGCATCCTTTTGCTGAGATCGGAGTTCATAACTATCACCATTGCCACTGGAAAGCCAGTAACCACAAGTTTTGCCTTCATCGATTGAGGGCAAGCTCGCTTTCTCCAGATGTTGTAAGACAGTCATGAGAGAACGTGGTGGTTGTTTCTCTTTTGAAACCTTATAAGAATCATGTCTCTGATCTATAATTTTAAGATGATCATGGTGGATGTTATTGTCTGCCAATGCTTGTGCAAGAGAAACTGTAATATCACCTTCATGGGATACTGCATGAATTGCAGAACCCCGTGGGGAAACTCGTCCGTATTGTGCATTATGCCTAATTGAATTGTAATATGAAGAAATACGTTTTAGGACTGCCACATCAACACGGAGCAGGCTAGCAGGCAAACCACAAAGCTCCAAAAGGAAAATACAAGATGCAACAAGCACAGAATCCTCAAAGTGCATCATAGCAAGTGGAACAACCTGACATCAAAGAGCATAAATGAACATCCATCTGAAGGAGATAGCAACATATCGCAGATCCACAGCAAGCATTACAATTGCAGAAGATAATAAATCACAAAGCTCCACAAGGAAAATACAAGATGTAACAAGCAAAGAATCCTCAAACCTGACATCGGAGAACATAAATGAAAATCCATCTAAAGAAGATAGCAACACATCGCAGATTAACAGCATTATAATTGCAGAAAATAATAAATTGCAAGAAGTAATATGGATAGTTTCAAATTAAGGAGATTCACAAAGTAATGATAGTTCTTTTCAGGGGCGAATTCAGGATTTTCATCCTGATTGGGCACTCCCAAACTAGTCACTAAAGTTTTCAAAGCATTAAAGTTTTTTATTTGCAAGAGTAATTACATTAGAGCTTTAAGAAAAAAATAAAAACATATATAGTTTCTAATTTCTATTATGTATGATGAAATTTATGAATAGGATTTTTTTTTATTCCCATCATTATTCTTATTTGACCTGTATTTAGGACTAAGTTTACTATCTCAAAGCATTGAGAACCAACAAAATCCATGTTGGGCACTTACACAACCTGAGCAACACGTGGCTTCGCTCATGGCTCTAATAACCATCTCGTCTACAACTGCATTAAGTATTGATAGGTTTTTTTTTAAAAAAAAATTCAATCAGTAAAGACATGAATGTACGTCAGTTTCCAGCTGATCTCACATAATAGACACAGAATAAATTAAGACGACATACAAATTGGGCTTGAGAATCTCAAACATTGTATGTGTGCGCACCCACGTTTGCGTACTTGCATGTTAAGGCCCTTCAAAACCTAGTCAATTGATTGGTTGAACGATCATTAAGGGACAAGAATAATTTACCAAGTTACCGAAAGTACGTCAGTTTTCAGCTGACCTCACATAACAGACATAGAACAAATAATGATGACATAAAAATAGAGTTTGACAGTTTCAAACATTGTCTGCGTGTGTGCACTTGCATTTGTATATGCGCATGTTAGGGCCCAATTAACCTTATGATCATTAAGGGACATGAATAATGTAAGCCAATGCATCTGTAAGGGGTATGATAGTCTTAGATCATGAATATCTTGGAAAACTGTGAGAAATCACTTTTGTCATGAGGAAATATCGTCTAGTCAGAAAGGAATTTGATTTCTATTTGGATAAAGCAAGAAAAAGGTGTTAGTGTCAGATAGCTGCGTGAAGATATGGACAATGAAAATTAGCCACTCCTAACACCTTGATTATAAAGGAATTCTCATTATGTATCAAATAGGTAGACTCATTGAATCGCAGTTTTGTTGATGGATTGGCATAGGACTACTTATCCAATTGTGCTTTGAGAAAATAAGTTAGACGTATAGATTTGAAATGCATTATAAGCGGCTATGAGATTTGTAATATTGTAGGAGGAAAGGCTTTTGGCAAAAATAAGTGGTTGATTTTGCCAAAAGGTCCACCATGAACCATCTCCTCCACTATTACTTAAATGATGCAGTAGGGTTGTGGAAAATCTAAGAAAAATGTTTCATATTGCTAGTCTAAAGAGCATAGACACCAAGCCATCATCGCAACCTCAAAAACTCTTTATTGGATGGGCTTTGTTAAATGACATATTTGGTTATTTTGGCAATGTAGGCCTTGTATATATCTATAACCACTCTATTATAATAATGTAACAGGTAGAGACTTGATTTTCTCCCTGACCTAATTTTCCTAGAACTCTTATGAGTCCAAAGCAGCAATAAAAATTTATTTAAATAAATTCTAACCTAGCCACTGCCATCGCTGTTAATCCCCATTTGTGTTTTCATCAACCTGTCTTTCTCCTCAATCCGTTGATGTAGGCAAAACCCTTCTATCTTCGCCACCATGTTTCGTGAACTTCTTGCTATGATGAAGCCATTGTTGGCAACCCAACCCCTTCTCCTTAGATCCCGACATTTTCGATTCTCCCTTTCCAATGCCTCAAACTTGCCTTTATCTGCCTTCTACCTGTCTCCCAGATTCTGATGTCTCCAAACGACTCTCTACTTACATCTTCCTTCACTCTATCTGAGTAGTTAGCCAATGCATTTACCAAGACTTTCTCCTCATATTTTCTCATTTTTGTGCAGCAAGTTAGGAATGATAGACAACTATGCTCCGACCTAAGGAGTGTGTTAAATATGATGTGTTTTGGTTGCCTTAAGTATACCTCATACCCATTATCGCTATATAACAGTATAATTGGTAGAGGTGTCTAACTTCCTCTTGGACCTAATTGCTCCTAAAATTATGATAGTGATAGGCTTGCTTTTAAGAGAGCAAGAAATATTAGAACTTTGCCCGAGATGGAAGCTGCTATATCTAAGCAACCCAAGCAATCTCAAGATAGTATCTCTAAGTAACTGGGGACGAGATCCACAAGAATTTTAGCAGCTATATTAAGCCTATATCTATATCTAGATCCATGAGGATTCTTGGGAAGCCTCCTAGTATGCTTATATCCACATTGATAGATTTTGGGTCATCCACAATGTTTTTTATCCCATTAAAAGCATTTGAATGCAAGCTATATGTTGCCAAAAATGAAAGGTTTGAAGTTAAGATTGCTAGTTGGGAAAAGGTAAACCATAATGTAAAGACAATTATCTTAACTTCAAGGTTGGAGTCTGTCCTCTAAGCAAAAAGGAATCAAATTTGTTATACTCCCATTGCTTTTAAAAGGGCAGGGTGCACGTGCTTTGCACGTTAACTGCATAGTAACCAGGCATGTTAGCTAGAGGCTGAGTGATTCAAATCAAGTATCAGGGTATTAATACTTGTATTTGATTAAATTATTGCTTCTAAATTTGAGTTTGCTTCTCAAATCTGAACATTTGCCGAATAAAGTTAAATATTTGTAACTCGTTTGATTAAAGTTTTGTAACTTATTTGATTAAAGTTTTAATAATTCAAGCATTATTTGATTAAAGAGCTATTTATACTTGATTAAGGGGTTTGTGCATATTATTTGGGTGTGCACAAGAATTATTTGTTTCTAGAGAGTGTGAATCCATAATTTGGATAGTTGTGAATAAGGATTTAGTCCCGATGGAATGCTGTCACTCTAGATCGCTGGATATAGTTTTTGAAGTAAGTTATTGTAAGCATTCACAAAAGCAACATTACAAATGTGGATAATAATATAAACTAATAGGTTAAATCATATATATTCTCAGTAAAGAGGGGGTGTTTAAAACTTAAACCCATCATCCATGGGAGCCAAATCAAACATCTCCAGAGCTCCAGGTGGATCCTTCTGATATATATTTTTTGAGAAATTAGGAAACCATGACTCGTACTTTAATTATACAAATTAAGGATCTTTCTGATATATTATAACGGTGGCTCGTGTTAGCAAGCAAAGTGCTGGTCGTTCCAAATGATTAAATCTTTTACTAATTTCCTTTAAATCTAATCAAACCATGTAAATAGTCATCAACCTCTACTCAACTAAATTCAACCACAAAAGCCTACAGCTTAATAAAGAAGAACATGAGAGTGCCAACAAGTAAATAAGTAGAACAGTTAAATGAACAAAACAGATTTGAAAGGATGGGGTTTCAATTTTTAACATCACGATGAGAAAGTACTTTTCAATATAAATGCCAATATCAACTGAGGCTATGCTTTTACACAGATTTCCTGAGACCAGATTTTCCAAAATCCCAAAGACCCATTTACTTCCTATGAATAAACACAAAACATCAAATATGTGACGTGAAAATTTTGTTTTTTGCTCTATAAAATGCAACTGAAGAAAATGGATACAAACTGGTTGCCTTTATATAAATATCATCCTCATTTAATTTTTCATTTTCAGCCTTGATATAACTAAGTCTCAAAGCTTTTAGGCAAATAAATCTTTGAATTAACTTAGTGGACTGTTTGCAATTAAGAATTTATGTGCTGCATCAAAAGGAAAGCCATACTCAGTTCTGGGTCGGACTTTAAGCAATCATGTTATATGCATGATCATGATGCAATGATGCAAATGACTTGGGAATTTGAGATGCCGAGTAAGTGTTATGATCAAAATTCCCTTACACACTTTTCCAAGTCAACCACATAAACCAAGAAAAATAGACCAAACAAGACTGATTCTCAAAACAAACATCACATGATCAAAACTCCATTGCATATACTTTTCCAAGTCAACCACACAGACCAAAGAAACATCACATGTTTGTTTCCTTCATTTTCATAAAATTTTCATGTACACACACACACAGTCATAACTGCTCTTTGATTTGAAGGAGACGAAAAAGTCATCATGGGCGGATTAAACATGGAGAGAGGGTAGCGTAACCAATAGTAGCCTGCGAAGGCTGCCGTGAGGGCTGCAAGGTGGGCAGCAGGATCAGGAAGGTTGGTGAGAGATAGGATGTGAGGATAGTTTCTTTTTATATGATGATAGTATGAGAGGATAGTTTCTTTTTATATGATTTGGTTTTGAATATGGGTCCGCAGACCTCTCTACGTGGACCATATCGACCCAATAGGCAGGCTTGAGATATTCTGGCAGAGCACATAGCTCTAGCAGAGGCAGGTCGCATTGCAGATTTGTGCAACGCAGACCCACCCAATATATTAGAAAAGGGTCTCAAGCCATTTTTTAGAAAACTGGTTCAGACTAAATTGATGACAATTAACAGTACTTTGAACATTATGGATTGAAGAACAAAATAAGAAAGTTCGAAAATAGAAAACAAAGGTAGAAAAAACCATACAGACGAAAGAAGTGATCCTTCCGTTTGAGTCAACGGTGCAAGAATGGCTTGCATATCTGACTGAATGTTAGGTTGTCCAGATAATTCCTTCTGAATGTTGGCTGATTTCAGTTTCGAGACTCGTACACCAAGGATATGGTTGAACGCTGCCAGTGCTCGGCCACGATGCAAGTGGTGTTCCACTCCAAACCCTTTTTCCTGGAAGGTTGAACATATAACAAAAACGTCCTAATTCATCAGAGATATATTTGAACATCTAGTCTAGCAAAAAAATAGTACCCAAAGACATGGTTATACATGAATTCATCTATGTAATGTAAGACCTAATAGATTTATTTTCCATGAAGAATACTTTGTGTTTGTTTTTCTGCATGCGACGGTGCCTATGTGAATGATAACAAAAAGATTATTAAATTTAACATCTAAATTAATAAAAAAAACAACTGATTCAAGTTCAAAAATAGTTTAACATGATAAATTTTCTTCCTTATCATCGGTTCTCGTACGCAATTATAAATCATCAGTTATGAGTTATAACAAATTTGCATTTAAATGTGAAACATGTCATTGCATTAATATGAAACACACAAACTTTCGGATAATAAGGATTTTACTGAGAAGAAATGATTTCTAAAAACAAAACGCTGCCTTATAGTTTCATCACTTCAGTGTTCTCTACACAATTACATACCAGTAATCTTAGTAAACTCATTTCTCAAGCATAATCGTAACCATGGAATCGGCATGGATGCACAGCACTTAGACAATTTAGGTAGTGAATAATCTTATGACAATGATATAACCTATTATATAACATCATAAAATCTGCTATCCTGCAATGCACTTAGGTTATAAGTACATGTGCATCAAGCAGTTATCCTTTCTAACGTAATATTTTGCAATTGCACTCGATGTGATGTGTATCCAGCCGTTACCCTTTCTGAGGTGATATTTGGCAAGGCACTGCTCATCCATACTTGAAGGATATTATAGACATAAAATTTCATTTAGAATGAAGGATTATACCTTGAGTGAAGAATATAGCTCTTCCACGCTTCTCTGAATAGCTGCCTCCCAATTTTTGGGACTAACACCAGCATTTCCAGTTGCATTAATGACATAACTGCTTTCTCTATAAATTGAGGACGCTCCAGCAGTTACTGCACCAGACAGTGATTGCCATCCCAGAGGACCCTGAAAATGAGAAAGAAGAATAGTCAAAACCAAATATTAAATCACCTACATATGCTAAAAAATGGATTGGTGCCACCAAGAATCAAGTGACTGTCAATTTAGCAATATCTTAGCCAAGAATTAACTCAATAAACAAAAAGGTTATGCTAATGGACAGAGTGGATTGTACAGTTCAATAGCACATCACGTAATTTGGCATGCATGATGTTCACACTCAACACACCAAAAAACAACATCAAAACAAAAACAATATAGAAGTGAATAATCTACTACATGTCAAGCATTGTTAACTTATAGTTTCAGCTGCATGTATTGTATTTCCTCTAATCTCCACCCATACATTACTAGTTTAAGTAGGAAACAAAACTAATTCCATTAAGGTGGTTAATTAAAAATCTTAACATATCTGATATTATCTTTTTATATGGTTTTATTAATGAGACTGAACCTATGAAAGGAAAGTTCGAAAAAATAACATGTGGAGTGATGACAACTGAATAACGGTCAATCTATACACGCATTCCCAGTTTATTTATCTGAAACATACTGATGCACTGAATAAATTCACTCTGCAGTGCATTGCTAATGATTATTATATAAGAAGGAAACTGTAAATCTCACACCAAATTAAATATTGATGATACATTGATATGTGTTGTCCCAACTAATTTCACGTATTTATTGGACCATCCGAAGCAAGGTATGAAATATAAGAATCAAATTTAGTATTGGCTGATGGTTTACAGCTTTACAGTATCAGAATTGCCAATATTGGTTGTTTTGTCTCGATCATATATGTTGCTACTTTAAAAATTTTAGATAAATAGAAAATAGTAAAAAGAAATAGCAGCTTTACATGTTTTTGCTTTAGAATAGCTGATGGAGTCTGATTGCATATAAATAAATTAACTAACATATATTAAATTAGATGCAAGATCCACATGTCAAGTGGTTAGGTCACATTAGTAAGTTGTTAGACTAAATAAAAAAGGTTTTAGTGCAAACGTTCACTTCATCTATTTTTGGGCGAGAAATACTAAGTGATTAGGTCAAATAACAATTTATTTCCTACAAAATCCAGTTATCTGTCAGTAGAAGAGTCGAATACTTAGTGAGGAAAATTGTAGAAACCTGGACAAAGAGAGTAACCAATCTTCTCATAGACTTTGAAAACCAGCATGGAAGCATTTGGATTAAAGAAGTATCGCCTCCAGCAGTGGAAAAAATGGTGTCACGCCAATTCAAATAGTCTGATAGGGTTGACTTCCCAAATACTGTTGAGAGAGGTTTTTATTCAAACATGAGAACTAAGAAAAATATTCAAGTAAAAGTATCAAACAACAACTTCTTGCAGAAAGAACACGCCTACTAGCTAAGGAAAATGAAAAGAACATATTATTTAGAAGTTTACCATTCACAGCATTTGAGTTCAAACTACAAGAATAATCATCCTGTCCGAAGCAAGCATTGACAAGTGTTCTCCAAATTGTAGGAAAGTGTTGTAGACCAGGTCGAAGATTCTCCAACGTGCACTGAGAAGAAAAGCTACAATGCCTATTCACACTTCCGGCGCAAAGACACTTTTGCATTGGGGCAGCAGCAAACATCAAGGTAGCCAAAGCAGCCATTTCACCTCCCCCTTCAGCCATATCATCAACAGTATGTATTATTTCATCAAGTTCCAAAACACTTAGGTTGCAGCCAAGGATCTTTTGACGAGACAAATTTGAACGGGCATTAGACAATGAAGCCTCATATTCACGCCCCTTGATCCTTGAAAAAAGTAACCATTTTGCCCATTGGCAATCTCCCTGAAACACATCAACATATTTGAACCATCTTATATAGTATTAACTTAGCATAAGGCTCACAGAGTGCTCGCAAAAACCAGCGGCTACCTAGTCAAAGTCAACAGCCTATCTAGCTCATTTTCATGTATTGATCTCCTACAATAATATACTCAATTAGATAATCACAAGAAAACACAAATATAATAATAAATATATCACTAAGAAAATATATGCAACAAGTGATATAACAAGATGTTAAGGAGATAATCTGAAATTTTTGTTCTCATGTTAAATGGCAAAAGAACTCACCCATATTTTATACTCAACTGAATCTCCCTCTAACTTCCTATAGATACACCCATACCTTCTCGATTTTTTAGATGCACCCATACCTTATCGATTTTTTAGATGCACCCATAGCTTATCGATTTTTTAGATGCACCCATAGCTTATCGATTTTTAACATATTCCCAACCATCCATAACAACGTTCTCCCTATACAAAAATAATAATATTAATTTTTTCAAAAGAAAATTCAACATTCTCACTATAGGTATACTCATTTTCGGTCATCATTTTCATAGATCCAGCATTACGATCCAAAAATCATGGCTGGTTCTATAGATAGCAAGGTTTCAAATATTGTAATTGGTATCTGTATCAGCCGATGATTTACCGCATCGAAAATCAACAATAATAGAAATATTGATAGCATATAGGCAGTATTGTACCGACATTATAGTTTCTATATCATGCAATCAAATTAGATACAATATACACAATACGCAACGGTAACGACTGAAGTTTAAAACCTTTATGCATATGTTTTAAGATTTCCTTATAATGCTTTAATTTTTATGAACGCTAAGATACTCCAAAAGCACTTATCCATTTCAATAGTCCAGCTTTGATTCTAATGGAAACACATTTCCCAATCATGATGAACACTGATCCTATATTGCTCAGACACTTTGATACCGGAGATGACACATATCTAATACTTTGAAACCAATGTTGAAAATAACACGTTATGAAACCCGTTATTTGCGTTATGAAACCTCACAGAACTTTAGCACGTTATGAAACCCGTTATTTGCGTTATGAAACCTCACAGAACTTCAACACTACGTAACAACTGAAAATAACTCAATGCATCGTAACAATACGTTTTTTATATTATTTTACGTTATATTACGTAACGTAACATTAAATTACGTTATGATACGTTATTTACAATTATTTTCTTAGTAATTCTATATTGTTGTTGATTATTATTTTAATTATTAGCGAATTGCTTAAAAAAATTATTTGATTAGTTGTTGGTTTGTTTGATTGCTTGTGGAATTGCTTATTTACTAATTTATGTTTGTTTTCTTATTCGCTTGTTGTAATTTATTTTCGGTTGCTAAAGTATTTTACTTATTGATTCTCTTGAATTGTTAACTGAACTGAAATCAATAATTACAAATAAAATAAATTGAACATTACAAAATATAAATTATAACAATGATAATAACTGAATTGAAATAAAAAAATTAAAATCTTGTTTTCTTGTTTAGATGATGACTGGAATTACGACTGCAGACTTAATATAATTTATGAAAACTATGAAGATTATTATAAAACTTAATATAAAATTAGAATAGATTATATACTACAAAATGGTTGTATATTTTTTTTAGAAACTTTATATTTATTTTTCAATTTATAAAAATTATTTTTTATAGTTTTATATTAATTTTTATTAAATAAATAGGAAATTGCATAACCTATGTTATGCGTTACGCTATATGCGACATAACCTAATAGAGTCAAAATGTTTCGTTACCGTTATCGCTATTTTAAACATTGTTTGAAACATTGATACTTAAGAGATATATAGCCACATAAAATTAAGAGATATATGGCCAAAAAATAAATACTAAACATAAAAGGCTACAGTTCCATTTGACTGTAGACGCATATATACAATTTGTTCACTTCATAATAAAGAAGTGTGATGGTTCGATAACTATTGATTATATATCCTGGCAATCTTTTATATTAAATGGGTTACTTTATTCTTTTTTTTAACCTTACAAATCCATGTTTTAAATAAAACAATCTATTAACACATATTGATTTACTATTGTTGTACCAATAAAGTAGCCTATCCTAGAATTTCAGGAGTTGTCATACATGCATACCTACATCATGTTGAGACTGTATCTTGTATTTGTACTACCATAATCTAACCCCAAGTATGAGAAATGACCAATCCTGGGTAGTTTCTCGAGAATTTATATGCACCATACCCTCATTCTTCTCATAACTAATAGTTTTGCTAAATTTGTATTCCATATGTCATGGAGTACTCGTTCCGGTAGCGAAAATGATATGCCATGGTGTACTCATTCCAGTTGTGTCTGTGTGTCTGTCATGTGCAGAATTAGATAACTCAGTCATGGCAGACACAACAACAAATCGATCCGATATGATTTCAAGGTGAATTTGTTTTGGATCAATTATTCCTATGGGGTGTCATGTTGTGACAAGCAGTCATTCACATTGCTAACAATCTAGTATTCCATTAGGGTCAACCAGATTGAAGGGACTGGCACCTTGTCAGATATCAAGGTTGCAGATACGAACATTATGAACGACATTCAGGGACCAGAAATCAGCATGCCAATTTGTTCACTGAGCTACTTAGGAAGCCTCAAATTGTATTTATCTGTATGAAGCTCTACATGTATGACACGCATGCTCTACCTTTGTGGGGTAGTGACCTAATCTGTTACTGTGTTTCCTGCAGAAGTGACATACTTTAATAAAATTGACTGAGATAAATTTTAATTTTCTGACCATTCTCTCCAATTAAAAAAACCAAACTGGTATACAGACACAATCATATCAATTCTTAACATTTGCTCAATCAAACAAATTCAAGGCTTAAATAAGGATACTTTGTATCTTCTTTAAATTCTTCTTTTTTATTAGGACTCATAATAAACCAAACATTAGCTCGATCTCCTTCCCTATAATCCCTTGGATAAATTATCATAAGATAGTATTTAACCCCCACTAGTTGTTTTCATAGCTTGTTTTTTTTGCTAACTTAAAAAAGTCATCAATTTTTTTATCATTTCTATACTTTTTTTCCCCCAATCTTTACAAGTTCATTAATTTGTTTAGTTGCCTTTTGTCTTAATAAGGTACCAAGAGAGATACTATGGTAAACATTGATGATCGACATCAAATATATTAACATAATTAAGTCATGTTCAATGGAGTAATATCAAATATCAACCTTGTGGTGGCCTAATAAGTAATTTTTTATTACAATTAGACTCCATCCAGGATATGCTTTGAGCATGTTCTTGTTTGTCATTGTGATTGAAGAGTTAACAAGAGTTATGCAGGATAAAATAGCTTAGTGTATACCATTTATTGATGATATTGTCCTAGTTGCTGAGACAAGATCAGGGATAAATGCGAAATTAAAACTATGGAGGCAAACATTTGAATCTCGAGGTTTTAAATTAAGTAGATCCAAAAAGAAGTATATGGAGTGCAAATTCATTAAATTAAGGATCCTAGACTAGAGTATCGTGACAATGGACAAGTGAGAGATACCGATACGTAATCAATTTAGATACGTAGATTTTATTATCCAAGAGAATGAAGAGAACGATAGTGATACCAACAACAGGATCCAAAACTAGGGAGTTGAAATGGAGTGTAACAGGAGTTTTATACGACCATAATATTCTGTTAAGGCTGAAGCAAAGATTTTATGGAACTACTGTTAGGCCACGCTCTATTGTATGACATAGGGTGTTAGATTGTAAAGAGACATCATGCACAAAAATTGAGCGTAAGAGTGATGTGCATTTAGATGGATGTATCATATATGGTAATACTAGGAGAGATAAGATGAGAAACGATGATATTCTTGCTAAAATGGGCATAGCCCCAAAGAAGAAAAAAATGCAAGAAAATTGCTTGTGATAGTTTGTTCATATGCAATGTAGAAATAAGGATGCACCAGTCCAATAAGCGGAGTTTATCAACATATTGCAAGTTAAAAGAGTGAAGGGATTACCAAAGAAAACATGAATGGATGTGATATGAAAAGATATGGACGCTAAGGGCCTTAATGACTCATGTAGCCTACCACAAATACTTGTGATAAAAGGATGATTCATCCATGTGTGAAAAACGATGATCCATGTGCTCGATCTAGCGTAGTTCCCTTTATGATTCATGTAGCCAACCACAAATACTTGTGATAAAAAGCTTAGTTGTTTTTGTTGTCATAGTTGCCGTTTGTCCTTCCTCACTGCAGAACAACTCTTATTGGTTAGCAATCTAAATTTTAGCTTCTCTAAGTAACTAAAACAGAAATCCGAGTAATGCTTAATTATGTCTTGACTGATCATATTCAAGTTAGTAATGATCTTCCCCTTTTGCTCAAGATTTATTCAGGAGGTCTATGTAAAAACACCCAAGCTAAAATTACAGATGAAATGCTGTTTTCATTAGTTGATTGTTAAAGAAAAATCACGAAGCCAAAAAAAAAATTATTCGAGATGTAGTTATATCATTTACTGAAAAACTTTGTTTCAGTTGGAAGAAAGAGGTTTAGGGATACCACTTCTTAAGGATTGGTTTTGGCTCACATCAAAACCCATTGTCTTAAGCATTATATGGAATCAGTAAAGGCTACAAGTAAACAATAATAATAATGGGGAATAAATTTTCATAAGTAAACTCATAAATCCCTTCCCTTTTAAACATCATTTATAGAGGTCATTCTATAACCTTCTTGTCCAAATAAGCACCATTAATGAATCTAGGAATATTGCGGTACACCTAAGCCCAAAAATGTTAAAACAAAAACCAAAACTTCCAAAATACTTATTTACACATCAGGTGCCATCACTTAAAAACTCAATTAGAAAAGAATGCAAACTAATGTACATATATTTTGCAAATGTATAAATAGTAAAGACAAACTAATCAGTAAAATATTTGCAGGAAACAATTGAAGAATAATATTAAAATTATGGGTAACTTACAGCAGCATCCAAGAGAGGTGCAATGGAATCATCATCTAGGACCAGATTGCAATGGTCAAGATAAAGGTCCAGCAGATTTGGCAAGTTATGTTGTGTACAATGGTGTACAACAAGCTTATGCAATGCCTCTCCTGCATCTTTATGAGTACCACCTGTGTCTAAAACAGCTAGATCAAGAGAATTCATAGAGGATCCAGCCATGGAAACAATTCTACACCTATCAGCAATCAATCCTGCACGAGCAAGAAGTGGCACAATCTCAGTCGTACTCTCCCAGTATTCTTTTAGGAAAATATACTTTTTGGCCAGTTCCTGCTCCACAAGCATTTTTAACCATGATGAGCATGTATTTACAGCTGACGACCTGAGAATCTTAACATCAGGGACATCCATGCAGACAGGCTCTATCTCTTCAGCAGCACAAATGTACATTGCATGATCAGGAAATTTGGAACGAGTTTTCATACTTGCAGAAGTTTGAGAACTACTCAAATTAATTTCAAGACTACCCTCTGATAACAGAAATGTAGGAATCACATCCAAGAGTTTGCGGACAACTTCCCAATTATTGTGAGCCATATGATATTCTAGATGGGATTCCCATGCTACATGAACTTCCACATGCAAAGTCTGATCGAGCACTATCTGCATTGAAAGATGCATTTAATATCAAGCCCGTGTGTTTTTCTAAGGACAATGTATAAGGGCGTTACATAAGTACAGTATGATATATAAAAGCTACACAAAAACAAAAGATTACATAGTATGTATAAGAGCTACACAAAATTGAGGTATGATATATAAATAGTCATCTAACACCATTTGAGCTATTCAGAACCAGGTTAATGGAGGAAATTTGCAAATTCTTTAATGAAACTATAAGCGAAAAACATATTAACTGGGACATTAAAATCAAATGAGCTTTGCTGTGTTCCCAAACAAGAGCTTCTCGAGAATGTTGCAACCATAAGAGATGTGCTGCATCAGGCGAGAACCCTCACAGGCTAGGACCTCTAGCATTTCAATTTGCTAACTGGCAAAAAACTAGGCTTCAAATTGCATCAACAGAAAACAGATAATAACCTCAACTACTTTTTTGGAAAGAGAGCTAGCAAATAAAATCTCAAAAAAAGAAAATTTCCTAGATTGCTGTTGTTAATCTACCATTACATATAAGGTGTCAAGCTGAAAATTCAACAACCCAGAAAAAGGGTATATATGGGGGGAAAAGAACAGCAAAAAAGAGATTTTGATCTCTTATGAATCCTCATTCCCATTCAATTCCAATAAGTGCCACCTCCTCAAGTTTCAAGAGCAGTTTAAAATCAAAACAAAACTAGGTTTAACATAGAAAATAAATAGCAGTTCTATCGGATAAAAGAGAGAGATAAGACCATCAAAGGACGTGATACCATACTTATTTGCTGAATGAAGACACAAAGCAAACCACCCAACTTCGAAATAATATGCAAGTAGCTAAACTTAGATGTAAGCATGGGCGAGCTAGGAAACATATCAACAACTAGAACAGCAAAAAGACATTTACCATTTGGCACACTTACATTGATTAGTTCTCCTCAATTGAGCTCTATCAAATTAGCAACCATTATACCCTTTTCTACTGAAGTTGGAAACATATATAATGAAGAAAAATAGGCTGCATAAAACATGAATATTGCAAGATAATGGAAAACAACATTCAGTAAAATCAACTGGCTTTGCCCTAAACATCTACAGCAATTCAAGGTCAGATGTTTCAGAATAAAGTCCGGAAAAGGCACATGCAGAATAATTTTTGATCAGCCTATCACTTTTTTCCCAAAGAAAGTCATGTGTTCTCCTATAAGAAATTCCGGTATCTAGCAGAATATTTAAGAGCTTATTTTCATAGTTGTTCAAATTTAAAGGTGCCAAGAAACCTTCAAAAAGAAAATAATTTTTAGGCGCTGAAAAATTGAGCATACTTTCATATAGAAATACGATGAGAACCTATTGTATAATGACTTTTCAGACACTGTGTAAAATGACTTTTGATCAGTGTTACCTACCTAATTCCTTCCACCCCCGCATCCCGCAATCCAATTTATGTGTACCGATTTGTGGTGCCTTCACAGTGTTGTGTGTCCAAGATCAGAGAACTTTATCTAGATCACTAAAATTAGCGATCCAAAAAATGAAAGAAGAAAACCAACAACAACAACAACAACTAAGCCTTTTATCCCAAGTAGTTGGAGTAGGCTACATGAACTAAAAAAGAATCCCGCCGAATTGATCACACTGATAATTCTTCTCCATTCATTCCTATCAAGTAATATATCCTCATTTAAATCTCTAAAATACATATCTTTTCGTATCACCTCCATCCATATTTTTTTGGGTATTCGCTTCGCTCTTTAACTTGTCATATGTTGATAAACTTTCCTCGTCAAACTGGTGTATTTGTAAACCTACGTTGCATATGACCAAACCATCATAAGCGATTTTCTCGCATCTTCAATTCGATGAATGCTACAGGTGCCTTAACATAAATATCTTCATTTCTCACTTTATCTCTCCCAGTATTGTCGTACATCTAACGAAGCATGTGTATCTCTATTATACTTATCTTTTGTGAATAAAGTTTCTTTATAGTCCAGCATTCCGTGATATCTAATAAAACTGACCTAATAGCAGTCATATAAATTTTTTCCTTCAGCCTTAACGGAATGTAACAGTCGCATAAAACTCTCGTTGCACTCCTCCATTTCAACTAGCAAGCTTGGATACTATGGTTAACATCACTACTGATCTCTTCATTATTTTGAATAATAGAACCCAAATATCTAAACTAACTGCTCATTTGTATCTCTTGCCCGTTCAGTATTACAGTACTATAATCTAAAGTCTGTTGTTTACCAAACATACACTCTATATACTCTGTTTTGGTCTTATTCAATCTAAAACCACTAGATTCTAATGTTTACCACCGTAACTCTAACTTGGCATTCACTCATACTCTTTCTCGTCAATTAAGACAATATTATCAGTAAATAGCATACACCTAAGTATCTCATCCTGAATAACTCTAGTACGCTCATACATCACTATGGCAAATAAGAACGGACTCAATGCAGATCCTTGATGCAATCCAATTATGATTGAAAAATCACTTGTTAGACCACTACAAACTCTGAATTGGCTACTACTCCATCATACATATCCTTAATTATGTTAATATATAGAAGAGAACCAAAGACTAATTAATTCAATGAGATTTTTGATGCACTTAGTTTTAGTATTTAGTCTTTTCTTATCCACATGTACACAAATAATAGGGTTAATTATGCTAAGACCCCCCATGTACTATGAGAGTTATAGAACTTATTATCCCTAAACATTTTTATTAGTACTTTGGTCCCTGGGAGAGTAAACATAGTGAAAGGGACTTTAGAGGTCAAGTGACTCGCGCGTGGATGAAAAAGACTTTTTTGCCCTCTTCTCAGACCATGAAGTCTAATACTGAGAGAACTCACTCCTGAAACTTTGAACATCATATCTCAATTCAGACCTTTAGTTCCAATGCATATGAACAAAATCTAGGGTTTGTCCCTTCTCTATCCAATCAATAAAAATCTATCCACTGCTTTGAATTGGAGCTTCTTGTTCATTCGATCGCACGCTCACTCCATCGATCTCTGTTCTCGATAGCATACGGAGATTTAGTGATGGCATTTGAGGACTCGGAGAAGGAGAGCGAGTATGGATATGGTCAAAAGGTTCAGGGATCTTTGTTTTTTATTTTGATTTTTTGGATTCTTTTTCTAATTTTAGTCTTTGATTTCTTTGATTGGAGTTCAAGTGAGCTGATGATGAGAATTTTGGATGTTGTTTGGGACTAATTTTTTTTAGGTTTTCATTTTGATCTGCTTAAGTTCACTTTGTTGGGATATTTTTGGGGGAATTTTATCGATATTGTTAGAAATCTACTATAAATATGCTGTGCAGGGAGAGGGTGTAATTGCTACAGGCTAAAGCTTATATTGGTCCTAGGCTGTGCAGGGAAGTCTCTGAGAAGAACAATGAGAAGAACAATGTGCTGCGGATGTTCCATGCAGTGTTGTTTTGTGATGCATGTCCTCTGGATATATGGTTGTGCACCTGATCATTTGTGCACACATGTTGGATAACCTGATATACGTTGGATAGTCATATTTGTGGATACATGTTGGACAACCTGATTTGTGGATACATATTTTGCTTGTACTCTGGATACATATGCTGTGCAGCATGTGTCATGCTTGCCAAAAGCTTTGATGTTTATGTTGTGGGGTATCTTGTGTTTGATTTGATGCTGTGTGCAATTTGTCACAGGCTAACTGAACCTGAATGTTGTTAGTTGTCATATGGGAATGTTGTTGTTCTAATTGTGGTATCAAAGCTTGTTTACTAAAGATTCTTGTTTAAGCTATATTACCTGATACTTGTTCTTCTCAATAGGTACATACCTGCCTATACGACTGAAATTTATGTCCATAAAATAAAGAACTAACTCCCATATACAAAGAGAGTGTTTGAAGATAAAGCATTCATATGGAATTACTAACAATAAAAAAGCAGAAGTAGATACATATAGATCCTGACAGGAAAAGAGGGAGAGGGACGAAAAGCCGGGGGTGGGGTGGGGGGGTCGGAGGTTTAGAGTGAGAGGGTGAGAGAGAGGAAGAAGTTTCCTGAGAAGTTAGAGTTAGGACTCTGCTAGCGGCCTCAACATCAGTCTTGGAGTTTTGTAAGAAAGTTCGGGTTTAGGTTGAGGGTATAAGTGAAGGAGAGAGTATTTTCGGATTTACAAAAATAGAGTTCAATTCAGTTTAAATAAGAGTGAGGATAATATACCGTTGCATAACACCTTTAAAAACCTAGGGATCAAATTGAAAATAAAAAAGATTAGGGTAACAACTTATACACCCCCATAGTTCAGGGGGTCTAAGTGTAATTAACCCCAAATAATATGTGCATACTTATTGAAATGACTTTGAATGCTCTCAAGAGTACCATGACTCCCACTCCCTATCCAATTAAGCCTACCGCCACATATTTATCGAAATGACTTTAAAATGCTCTTAAAAGAACGACCCTGAATACCTATCCTATTAAACGTACCCCCTTCATACATCTTACCGCTCAAAATTAGCATACTGTGTATCCGTACCCTTACAACAAACCAAACAATTGTGTGTCTAGTAACACTGATTTTTAGTACAACAGTAGTTGTAGTTGTAACCATGTCCATTGGTATACACATTCATTAAACCTTCTTGAATCAAGATTATGCCTGCTATGAGGCATGAAAATTGATCAAAAAACTAAACAAAACTTCACAATTCCAACTAACCATACCTTAATTATTTTGTACCAAATTTCTAAGAAAATATAAAGGGAAGAGTTAGCTTTCAAAAGGATTAGACATACAAACACACACAATCAGAGAGACTTAGACATCCAAAAGGATTTGGATTCGAGTCCTTACCATTCAAATTCAAAGTTGGGCCACTCATATAAAAGATCCGCACCATAAAAGCAGATTTCCACCATCCCAAGTGCTTAATAACTAAAAATCAAATGTTTTAATTTTTTTTCTTGCTCATGCATCGAAAGGTACTTACAGTGCAGAATGTTTAGACCTAACAAAAATTTGTATTCAAGTATTTTGAGTGGTTAGATGATAATGACATTGTTGGTTCAAGAATTTCAACGCCCTAAGATGTAAATCTAAGAAAAATACAGGTATCTGACTCTTCTATGCCTATTTATGTATGGCTAAAAAAAATTACTTGATTTTTGGTCTAAAACCACTTTAAATGGTCGGTTCATGTATGTCTCTGCATTTTAAACAAATATGTGCCCCGATGCACTTTTGGGACTGTCAGTTGAACTATTCCCTGGAAAATGATCCCTGTGAATGGGCAACATATAGGTATAGGGAATCATTCCTTAAATTGAAATTTTCTGGATTTGATAACTTAAATTCCCCTCCATCTTCTTATTAAATATATTTATATTATAACTGAAAAAGGACGGTGCATAAGTGAGTCCTGTGCATGAATTTTTTATGCAGATAATAGGAAAGTTTGCTCTCTATATCATCCAGGAACATCACAAGCAGTAGCAAGCCTTTACCCCACATTTTTAGGGTTAGCAACGTGAATCCATTTTTTCCATTTAGCTATGTTAAGGGTCGTCTCCTCAAATAAAAACACTACCATATCTTTTTTGCCTCCATTCAAGTTCATTGGGACCAGTCTCCAGTCCTCATCCCTCCATTGGGTACAGTTATAACCAAATTCACCATACAATTTAGTTCGTGGTAGGGGTAGAATGTACACTACTTCAAATGGTACAAATATGAAGACAGGGTAGACTTAATCAGATTGATAGTCAGGCTTTAATACACTCGGGAGCATTCACTATGGTCACTTTGATACCCATGCATGCATTACCCATGTGTTGACAGAGAATAGTCATACATATATATCTAGTCATATTAAATAATCAAAGTACAAGTTCCAAACTTTAAAGCTACAATGTAAGTCACGAAAATCACATGTTGTTCTACTAAGAAAACATAAATACTAGTGGTGAGTACTCTACAGGGTAACATTGAACCAACCAGACATTACTGTTCATTTATTTTCCAAAGTTCCAGCTTTAAGTATCCAAATCGAGAATGCACCATGAAACAGTACAAACGAACTAGATGGATGTTTGCAAGAAAAGGTTTTAAGAGATAATTAAGTAACACTAGTATGATCCTATTGCTCCTCCTAACCAGCGAACCGGCTAGCCTCCATGGCATTAGCTGAAACCGTCTCAATCAATTTCCACTTATTACCCTCGATTAGAGTAACTTTTAAATTCTTATGGATGCACTCATTTCTTATCCTATCTCTTGGCATATGACCACTAGGAAATCACAATAGCTAATGAAGGATTAAGATCATAATATGATCTGGGCCCTAATCCATCTTATCTACATAATAAGTGCAGTTTTTCAAATAAATTATTCATGTTCTACCTTTTAGAAATTAACCCTTTAACAACACTCAATTCACTTTTTTGTTGTCATTTCTGCTAGACGCATTTTTTAGACATGTTTCTTAATTGTTGAACATCATACTCATAAAGCATGCTAAGGAAGACAAAGCTAGAAAATTAGACAAAGCAAAACTGCGTGTAATTTTCTCCTCTCTTAATCCTGAAAATCATTCATGTTCTACCTTTTAGATATTAACCCCTTAACAACACTCAATTCATTTTATTGTTGTCATTTCGGCTAGACGCATTTTTTTAGACATGTTTCTTAATTGTTGAACGTCATACACATAAAGCATGCTAAGGAAGACAAAGTTAGCAAATTAGACAAAGCAAAACTATGTGTAACTTTCTCCTCTCTTAATCCTTGTTCCATAGTATGTTGAGCTTAGCCACATACCATCAACCGCAATGAAGTTGAGCTTAGCGATGCAATATTTAGCGTGATAGCTGAATTAAATAGCTTGATTAGTTATGATATGTAGAACATTTCCCCAACAAAGAAATTGGTGTCTGACACATCTGGACATGAGACGTGTCTATTGTTAAGCACTTACAAATGTGTAAACTGTATTAACATTAAAAATTATACGTAAGCCGGAGTAGAGTGTCCATCTTTTGAAAAAAAAATTACTATTTCATTAATCATCTTAGTATAACTAAATTAATCCATATATGATTAGCAAGAAATACAAATAATTATGATTCAAACATACAGTTATTCAAATGAAATACACATATAGGGTCCTCTGCTTGAGTCTAAATTTTGTACTATTTCCATGTCTCTAGTGTCCATGTCGAAGCATAACTGTGTCCGTGTCTTCTAATCATAGTTAGATAGGTACAAAAAATTTAAGTAATATTAGCTTATATAACTTATATAACTTATATAATTTAAGTAATTTATATTAGCTTATAAATAACTAGCTGGAGTATGTTATTAAACTATATTGAGTTGACCTATCAGATATGACCACTTTTGGGCATTCTATGACGAAGAAAAAAGGATACCCACCCCCCTCATGCGTTGACTTTCTTTAATAGGCTGTATGCTAACTACAACAATATATTAAGTTGAGGGTGTCACGCCCCGCTCCCGATATACAGTATACAAGTACGTGTGTAGGTACCAGCAACATATTCGGTTTGAATATGGTAAAACCTCCGGTAGAATTTGCCACAATAATACTTAATAATTACAATAGAAAATAAGCTTGGCTTTTCATTGATGGGCACAGAATTTGATACAGATGAAATAATAACATAATACAATGAATTAAATAATAGAAAAAAAAGCAACTCCTTAGCTTCAACCTGCTCTTCGAATTATACCATATTCTTTATCATTCTTTAATACATCCATCGGTAATTCTAGACATGCACACCCAGCTCGTCAGATTGCGACCAAAATAAGATACGCAGAAAAAATGTAAAATATATCGGTTATGTCCAAATATAATAATAACACAAGTTTTAGAAAATATATAATGAGATGTCTGCAATATTGATATCAATTAATTTAGATTATCTTAATGTCATTTTAATAAAGTCAACTTTATAACAGGAATATTTTTGTCAAGAATATCATATAATTGGAAAATCTAACTGATGGGATATCGCTATTTCGATTGTTTCTTGTACAAATCCAGAAAATGGTCACATGGATTGTCCGGTGCTGAGTCGGACCTGCCGTCCGGCAAATAGGAATTATAGTCAGGTATGATCCAGCAAATCACCACCCACCCATGGTGTGCGAAATATTCAATTGTACAAGTTAACAAGTTTACAGCCGAAACAGAATATATTTCCTTCATTCAGTTTCTCCCCCAACCCAGTGTCATTTAGGTATAGACCATGTAAGTCTAAATTTTGATTTTCGTAACTTATATATTGATTATATCAGGTACAATATTTCAATTGGATTTTGTTACTCTGTTAACAGCATGATTTATAGAGTCCATTCAGTTTATACTTTATTAAATTAATCACAATTAGTTATATCCAAAAGCTACTTATTTGAGACATCATAAAAATATCGGCCAGACAAATGTATGGATGCTGAGAGGTTTCCGTTCATTGCACGTTTCTTAATTAGAAAACCAGCATAGAAAACACCGACACAAAATGATACCACAAATAGTATTTTTCTATGATTATAGATTTTATTTGATTTATAAAATATTGTATATATGATTATTCTAAAATCTAACTTTGTGATTTAGCATATTTAATAACAACAATTATAAGCAATTGATGAATTCCAAAACAATTTAATAAACAATATAATTGAACAACAATTATATAGAATAGCATGATTAGCAAGTTCAAAATGAACTCACCTTGATTCATTTCATGTTTTACCCCATCACAACGAGACAATCTCTTTGTTAAAAGATGTGAAGCCAAAAATGAAGGTACCCATCTCTGGCGAAGTGGCGATGGCTCCGACAGTGGCCCCTATGGTGGTCCGGCAGCTTTGAAGGTGGCCCTGGCAGTGGCTCCGGTGCGGTGAGAGAGAGAGAGAGAATAATTTTAGATAAATTCTATGTTTGGAGTAGGTTAGAAGTATTTTGGTTTAGGGATTTATATAGCTTTCATATTGGAGTTTAGAATATGAAGAGTTTTTATTTAATTTAGGGGTTTAATTTTAGAATTAAAAAGAGAAGTTAAATTGAGAGTTTAATAGTTGAATGTGAAGAGTTGGGAATTTAAAAAATGTGAAAGGGTTTGGGGCTAGAGAAATGAATGAGTTAGAAGTTGAGAATATGAAAAATTTGATAGTTATAAAACATGAAAGGTTTAGGGGGTTAAAAAGGTGAAAGATCATATTTATTTTTCTATAGAATTATTTATGCCTATAAAAAAAATGAAGGGTCATTACATTCCACCCCCTTAGAAAAATAATTTCATTCTCGAAATTAAATAAAAGAAGGCAAGGAAATATTTCTTTTTATTAGGACAACTCCTTATCATTCTTGTTGAGCTCGAGCTTGATTCATGGATCATGTGAATTTTCTCAAGGAAAATTTGAGAATTTGAATCAATGGAAGGTTATAGAAATTAATTTTAAAATAAGAATAGATATCTAAGGATAAATATTTAAATCTTATCTAGGATGAAAATCTTTAGCTAGTAACGAATTCGGATATGGATCAAAATAAATGGGTCAATGACTAAGAACAATATACGCAATATGAAAGAGTCAAAGAAATGGGATTTTTAGATTTAAAAGAGTATTATTATATATGTGGCAAATTTCTAGATCAAGATCCAAATCAATTCAAGTCACATTAACTGATATGAGAAATCTGGGCTCTGATACCACTAAAATACCTGTCACACACCACTCCCGATATACGGTATACAAGCACGTGTAGCAGGTACCGGCAACATATTCGGTTTGAATATGGTAAAGCCTCCATTAGAATTTGCCACAATAATACTCAATAATTACAATAGAAAAGTTTAACAGGCTTTTCATTGATAGGAACAGAATTTGATACAGATGAAATAATAACAGAATACAATGAATTAAATAATAGAAAATCAAATAACTCTTTAGTTTCAACCAGCTATTCGAATTATACCAGATCCTTTATTATTTTTTGATACATCCATCGGTAATTCTGGACATGCACACCCAGCTCGTCAGATTGCGACCAAAATAAGATACGCAGAAAGAATGTAAAATATATCGGTTATGTCTAAATATAATAATAACACGAGTTTTAGAAAATATGTAATGAAATATCTGTAATATTGATGTCAATTGATTTAGGTCATTTTAATGTCATTTTAGTAAAGTCAACTTTATAACATGAGTATTTTTGTCAAGAATATCATGTAATTGGAAAATCTAACTGATGCGATACTGCTGTTTTGATTGTTTTCTTTACAGATCCAGAAAATGGTCATATGAATTGTCCGGTGCTGAGTCGGACCTGCCGTCCGGCAAATAGGAATTATAGTCAGGTATGATCGAGCAAATCACCACACACTCATGGTGTGTGAAATATTCAATTGTACAAGTTAACAAGTTTACAGTCGAAATATCCATTCAGTTTATAATTTATTAAATAAATCACAATTAGTTATATCCAAAAGTTACTGATTTGAGACATCATAAAAATATCGGCCAGACAGACAAATGTATGGATGCTGGGAGGTTTCCGTGCATTGCACGTTTCTTAATTAGATAACCAACATAGAAGACCACTTTTATAGACACCGATACAAAATGATATCACAAACAGTATTTTTCCATGATTATAGATTTTATTTGATTTATCAAATATTGTATATATGATTATTCTAAAATTTAACTTTGTGATTTAGCATATTTAATAACAACAATTATAAGCAATTGATGAATTCCAAAACAATTTAATAAAAAATATAATTGAACAACAATTATATAGAATAGCATGATTAGCGAGTTCAAAATGAACTCACATTGATTCATTTCATGTTTTACCCCATCACAACGAGACAATCTCTTTGTTAAAAGATGTGAAGCCAAAAATGTGGGAAGAAAAGGAAGAAGGTATCCATCTCTGGCGAAGTGGCGATGACTCCGACAATGGCTCCTATGGTGGTCCAGCAGCTTTGAAGGTGGCCCTGGCGGCGGCTCCGGTGCGGTGAGAGAGAGAGAATAATTTTAGATGAATTCTATGTTTGGAGTGGGTTAGAAGTATTTTGGTTTAGGGGTTTATATAGCTTTCAAATTGGAGTTTAGAATATGAAAAGTTTTTATTTAATTTCAGAGTTCAATTTTAGAATTAAAAAGAGAAGTTAAATTGAGAGTTTAAAAGTTGAATGTGAAAAGTTGGGAGTTTAAAGAATGTAAAAGGGTTTGGGGAAATGAATAAGTTAGGAGTTGAGAATATGAAAAGTTTGACAGCTATAAAAGATTAAAGGTTTAGGAGGTTAAAAAAGTGAAAGAGATTAAAAAAGTGAAAGGTATTATTTATTTTTCTATGGAATTATTTATGCCTATAAAAAAATGAAGGGTCATTACAGAGGAATTATGGGCTACATTTCATTTCTTTCTTCATAAATACAAGTCAGTACACTACGTTTTCAAGGTTTTCCAAAGCAAAATTTTGAAGCAAGGGGTATTTTGTTACCTCTATGAGATGCAAAGTTCGTGTATGAGTCTCCTTTGAGAACAAGATTTAGTATCATCTCTACTATTAAAACCACAACTCCTTTGGACTCGTGTTAAACTCACATCCTATTAATCTCATCAACTATTTTCAAATTTGAATTGATCGATCAAAAATTAGAATATATAATTGATCAATTAAAATATAGAAGATCAATAATTAAAAGCAACTAATAAATAAGTGCTTCATAAAACTTTTTTATTTCCAGATAAAGTGGTTTCTTCATCTAAATACTTCCATAATTAGGTATTTATTAAGAAAGTAAACACCTTTCTTTCAATCTCACTTGCATTTATATAAGTGGAGCTTATAAATGTACAAGTTAAAAGAGCAAAACGACGACCTAAGAAAACACGGATGGAGATGATACGGAAAAAAAAAAATGTTAAAGAGTAAAGACTTAAATAAAGACATTTCTCAATAGGAATGAGCATAGGAGGATCGTCCAAGTGACTGATCAAACATAATTCTCTTTTCGTTAATGGAACCTAGCCTCAAATACTTGGGATAAAAGACTTAATTGTAATTGTTGTTGTCGTTGTTCCACGGTGCACTTCTACAAGCCAAGCTTAGATAGGTACAAACTACCTTAAGTTCATAACATACAAACATTAGTTCAATACTGGGGTGAGGTGGAGATGGAGGTAAGTTCTCATAGTATATGAACAATGAGTTTGCCTCAATTTATGCAGAAGATAAGCTTATACAACTGAAGTAAATGGATAAAACCTTGCTTATATGGAATGAGTAATGGAAGAAGACCCGAATAGTGTATGCCTGTATGGTTCCGGTGAGAAAGAAGGTCGAAGAGTAAACAATTAGCAAAGCTGACAATTAGAAGACATTTTGGTAAAACTGAAAATAAGAAAGACGAATTGCACAGAGAAGATAGGAAGTTGCACCTACCGAGGACAGAGTAATAGAGAAGTCGTATGAACAGTATGTGCATCTACAAAGAAACCTGGAGTTATAATTCACAGGGCCAAGCCCCAGGCCCCAAATAATAATAGTGAAGGGTACAAAAAAGATTGATTCTATAAAAAAAATTGGAGAACTATCAAAGACAGTTCAAGGCTATGGACCAAAATTCCTGCACAAAGATGCTAGCTGTATGTCAACACGAAACTAAAACAAAGTTAGACATAGAAAAGGATCACTTCAATAAACTCAACTTCATAAGCTTAAGAACCAAAGTTAAAATCTATCCTAGAATAGATCGGAAACAGTCTTCAACAAAAAAATTCAAAATATTTCTTAAATAAAATTATCTGGAAAACAGCATAAAAGCAAATTAATATGGTAATAGATTACTGTTTATGGGTTATTTGTCATTTGTGCAGTTACATCTACAGAAGCCCTTTTTCTGTCCTCTTTTTCCATCTTTCTTTGACAAAAAGGATATCATATTTGCTCCCCCACTAATTCAGACTCAATCCTTGACTTGGCCCATTCCTTGTGAGTTACGATTCTGGACCAAGAAAAGCCTGTGTGTGCACCTTGTGTTGTACTGGTGTAAGAATATGTTCATGTACCAATTTACATAACCATGTACATGGATGACCAAATAGTTATTAGTTAGAAAACAAAATATATTTTCCATAATATTGTTGATAATTGGTATAATCTTGACCTTCCTTGACACTAGAATGCAATTTCAGATTTTTAAAGACTAATAGCTGGTAAACTGAAAAACAGTAACTTACACGATCCACAGTCCTTTGGTCCCAAGCATCAGACCATATAGCAGCACAGGCCCAGTACTCGGCTTGGGGATTATCTTCACAAACTTCAGGAGAGCCACCAGCCACATTTGCCCAAGAATCAGTAACAACTCCATCAATGTCACCACACTCAATGGTAAGATTGTCATAGACTTGAAAATTTAACTTCAAATTGTTCACGTCTGCCAAAGTAAAGCTTGAAACATCTCCAGAGATATGTTTTTGCCTTTCAAGAAATGACCCCCAGAAATTAAAGCTAGGATATAGCCTCTTCATCCACAGCAATAAAGTTCAGTTAGAAGAAAAACAAAAGTATGCCTAGACATGCAAGAGAAAAGCATATTCAAGTGGTTAATATAAATTAGATGAAGCATACAAGCAGACCTCAATAAGAAAGATTCTTTCCAATGTTTTCCACTCATGAGATCTCAGGTCTCCTTTCTTTTTCATTTCCTCAGCAATTTGCTTCCGAAGTGATCTTCTCACAGTACCAAACAACAATTCTCTGAGGATGACTTCAACATCATCTCCAAGTCTGAACAGTGTCTCCACAGCTAGTCCACTTTCCCCCTGTCAATCACAGTGCGTTAGGTATCATAACCACGAATTCAAAACTTGCCTTAAATGCTAGGTTGGGCTACCTCATCTTAACAACAATGAAACGAGATTATTTATAAGGACAACACATACCTTCAGAAAGAGGTCATAGGCAATTGCCCTTCCAATCTCACTAACTTCACTGAAAGTATCATAAGAATCTTTCTCAGAGACTAATTCCTTCCGTCGCAGAAGGTGCAACTGAAGTACTGCCAATGGGAGACGACCAGAGTCTAAGGCATCTTTAACCATTGCTTTTATGTCAATGTTATCTATTGCCCAGCGTGCAATCATAGTATTGGAATTTTCCAGTGAAGTTGCTCTCTTCCTCTGCAAAATGCCCGCCTCATGAAACTCATGCGATTTGGCTTCACTGTCTATGGGTGATAATACAAGTTTGTTGGGGTTATCAAATTCCAGTTCAGATGCAGTCAAGAACAACTCTGTCTTAGCCTGAGCTTCTGAGGTATTTAGAGGGTCATGCAAAACAGAATCCAGTGTAGCAATTGGGAGCGAATTATCATGCGATACATCTGTATCCACCATATCTGTTGCATCTGTACCTCCTGCCAGCTATAAAAACAAAAAGATATTGGTAAAGAACAGAAAAACATACTCATGGTTTTAATTGGATGACAAGTCAACCATCATACCGCTTGGTCCAGCCTCCGGGTTTTTGAGATCAGCCGGCTTTGGATATTTCTAATAACCTCCAAGAACCGAGCCATCTCAAGCAGCCTCCTTGAGTTGCTAATTTTATCCAAGTTATGCTTTTTCTGAAATGGTTGTAAATAAGACATTCCCATAGCCTTGTTTTCGTCATATCGAAGTTCTTCTTTTTTATACTCTGCTAACCCATATTGCCGAACCATTTTAGTTGCAAAGGAAGCAGCAAGGGTCAGCAGCCTGTATTCATATTTCATGGAAGAGAACATATAGATCAAGAAAGATGAATGGATAGAAAGCCAAAGGTAACCATGACTGAAACAATTTTCAACGTCAATAGAGAACAAGGATCTTGAGAATTTGTACGCTCCAAATTTATTGATCTAGAGAGACAAGAGAGGTAGACAACAGAACACATACATACAAGAAAATGCAATTGAGAATTTAGACACACAATCACAAGTAAAGCTTGTGCTTCTCATATAAGAAACGAAACCCCACACATTTGACGAGAATGATTCTGGATTATTTTCTAGGGGAAGCAGGGCACCAGACTGAGCAGTCTCCTCACGTAAATGGAGACATTGGCAATGTGAAACCCTGTTTTTCATCTTTATTATTGGGTTCTCTGGCACTTACTGGAATCACGTTATAATTCAAAAGAGTTCTTTCATAGGTGAATTAGCCTAAGCAGAATAACCAACAAGAATAACCAACAAAGACGATTCCTTACTTGGCTACCTCCCAACTTGATGTCTACGATTTATGATAAGCTCCATTCTTCAACATAGATCCTTGGCCGAAAATTTGGCTCCATTACAAAGATTGATGTTAGCTTGACAATCAATCATAGTAAATCTTTTCTTTGATCTTACTCGTATAAAGCTGGCACCCTTCTATTTATTAGATTATTAATATTTGCAAAAGCAATATCAGAAGAAAAACTTTCAAATTTATAGGAAACAAAGCTGTAGGAACCCATCTCCCCCTTCCAGTTGAACATATGGCATATGAAAGGCAGGCTCCTATGATCTTGACAAAAGATGGCCTCATCTCTCCTGGCCAGACCATGAAGAGGTATTGTTCTTTATGTCACTTGTCCAGGTATTGCAGCTAACAGAGGTGCGCAAACTGAAGCTTGAAGGGAATGGCTGAGGCTCTATATTTTTTGCTGGTGCACATATGTGCATGTCACATATCTGGATACCACAGTTAACATAGGAACCTACATTTTTTTTTTACTTCTTACTCCTCAAAGAAAGCATCCTTCAGTATATATTATAACAAAAAATAAAATTTAGCTTTATACCATAAGAAATAGTTATTGCATTATGCATGCATGAATGTGTAAAAACAAAAATACATATCCACTGTTTTCACATCAAGAAAAAAAGGAAACATATCTAGATAAGCATAAATATATAGAAACTTTCTCTTTAAGGCGTCTAACAATTTAATTCATCGACAGTTGGCTTCATAAAAGAAAAACAAAGTTTCTCATGCGAAGAGGCCATACCTAGATGCCAAAGCTACTTCACTGTCACTTCCACCTTTACAGAATATCCGGTAAACAGAAGTAAACAGTAAGTGCAATATGCCTTCTTCCGCCAGATTAACATCAACAAGCATATCCAAAGATCTGTTAGTCCATTAAGAAAGCAATTTTTTCAGAGTGAAAGAAAGATGAGAATGGATAAAACTCAAACATGTTTTGGAAAAATAATAACTTTTTACAACATTCAATTATGACCAAAGATTTATAAGCAAAGCCAGCATTTTAAAGGCATCAGCATGCAACCAAAAGCATTCATCATAAGTCAGCACAAATAACATGATTGAACGAATTCCAAAAAAATATATGGTATATGGTTAAAAGGCTGCAAGAGACAAAAAAATAAGATTTGACTTATTTGTGTGTGTGTGTGTGTGTGTGTGTGTGTATAGGGTTACTATATATAAGTCTGCAGCTCTGGCAAGTTACATGAGTCACTGAAAAAGTAATGATCCCATCATTTTTTTCAAATTTTTTTTAGGATGATGATCTCTACAACCTTAGCTTATTTAGGATCAAATTTTATGAATTTTAAAGTTTATTTACCCATTAAACAAGTGGATACAAAATATTGTGTCCACTAAAAACTGTTAATTTTGTCTCTACTTGATGGAAGTCCAAATCAAAACCAAAACCCAAGAAATTGGGTTTGAGTGAACCCTAGAGGAACGAGATTATAATCCAAGAGAAATCTTTTTAAAAAATTATTATAGATAGTGGAAATAAACCGCAACTCAAGTAACTTGCGTGTTGCGTGAGACTGCAGCTCATTTCCATTACTCTCTCTCTCTCTAGCCTAAACATATGTTTGGATGCCATGCTACTAAGCGTGAAAAAAGACCCAACCATACAGGACATGGACATAGATAATATACCCAATCACAACTAGTACAAGTAATTTAAATCTCTCATGATACAAATAAAATTCTGATGGTTCAGAAAGAAAAATAAATAAATTTTGATTTAGAATAAATTCTATTTATTCAAAAAAATAATAATAATAAATAAATCTAAAGCCAGAAAGTTGTACTAGCAGCCATATCTGTGCGTATATCTATGTTTATCTCCAAGGAAAATATAAATCCTGGATTGATATCAAAACTGCAGTATAAAAAGATATATTCTGAACAGAGTTATTTGAGAGAAAACCCTCTAATTTCAACTGCATAAAGCTTTGCTTCAGAACGTATACAATGAATGAGTAGCTTTGACAGAAAAATCCCAATCCAGTTTCAAATATTCGAATATTTTACTAATTAAGTTCCGTGGTAGAAGCACTATAACATGAATAGACATAACATTTTTTTTACTAGTAAGAGAAGGGGAAAAAAGAGGAGATACGAGAAAGCCAAAAGAAAAGGAAAATTGAAAGTAGAATAATCCTCACGACCGAATTTTCTTTCAACTCTTCAGTTTTGAAATTACTATTCATACAAAAAGGAGAAAGTATAGTGGTAGATTGGTGGTCAAAGGTGATTCACAGAACTGGAGGGAGCTTTGGAAACAGAGAGGCAGATAGGTTCAGATAGAATCCTTGCCTCTGTGTTTACAGTGATAGAAGTAGCAGGATCATCATTTAAGCACAGACAGAAGTAGCAGGATCAGTGTTCTAAAAAACGCCCTATGCGGGCGCGTATGCGGCCGCATAGGCGTTTTCGCCCCCAAAACGCGTAGAAAAAGAAGAATGCGTCCAATTATGCGGACAAACGGGTTATCGGGTTTCGAACGTTAAAAATCCGCCCGACCCGCACCCAAAACCCGACCCGTACCCGCAACTCATTACTTATTTCCCTTCCTCTTCGATCCCGAATCAAAGCTCTCGAGCCCAGCGGGGGAAAAAAAATCCCTAATTCTCTGATCGCCCCTTCCCCCCTCCAATCTCACCGGCGACCCGACGACATCTCCTCCGGCGGCTGCGGTCCTCAAGACGAGTTCTCCGGCGGCGGCGGCGGCGGCGACGCAGGTAAATTTTTTTTTTTTCAGTTAAAATTTTGGATCTCTTTAGGGTTTTGATGGTTTTTTTTTTTTTGGGTATTATCGTTCTTGAATATTTTTGATGATTATTTTGAGTAAACTGAGTTGATTTTAGGGTTTGAATTTTTTGGTGAAAGAAAATATTTGGAAAAATTAGGGTTAGGGTTTTATTTGGGGAAAATAAGTTAGACAATTTTTATGTTAACTGTTAACTGAGTAGAATTAAGGGTTTGAGTTAATTTGGAAAAATGGGAGATTCAGCCACTGCATTATTTTGATTCTTCACCTCCATTAGCCAATTTTTTGTTTTTTGTTCTTCACATTCATCGATGACCACACCACTTCTACAGTTCAAACATCAATAATTTGAAATAATATTTGAATTCTTTTGAAATAATTCTGCAGTACAAACTTTTAGGGGAGTTTCTTTTGATAAAGAAGTTGAATTTTGCTCAAAATTTATTGGATTTAGTTACTGATGAGTAATGTACTGTTTAATGACTTGATTAGCAATTTAATTTCTATTTGTACTTGATTATTGGTATGTATGTGCAGTAATTGCTGAACAATTTAGAAAGTTTTTTCAAACTTATGTGAACACAAACTTTTTTTATCAATTTTAATTTTTTTAATACTTGTAACAACCCTTCGTCTTTTATAGCTAAAAATAATTTTAAAAAAATAAACAAATAATAAATATAACATTTCCTTTTTTTTTAACTCTTACACTTTTCATTTTCTTTAACCTTCTAAACCTTTCATCTTCTCCAACTCCAAACTCTTCATCTTCTTCATTATTTAAACCATGAAACTCCATATTTAATTCTCAAAATTAAACTTTTTAATTAACTAAAACTTTTCATTTTTTGTAACTCTCAATCCTTTCAACTCTTAAAACCTCCCAAACGTTTCACCTTCTAAACTCCCATCCTTAACTCTAAAATTAAAATCTCTAAATTAAATTAAAACCTTTCATATTCTCAACTCATTACTTATTCATTTCTCTAACTCCCATCCTTTCATCTTCTCCATAAATTATCTACATTAAATCTCCAATTTAATTTTATAACTCCTCAAACTCTTTAGATTCTATAACTCCCTAAACTCTTCACATTCTGTAACTCATAAATCCAATCCTATATAAACCCCTAACTCAAAACACATTTCACTCATTCTAAAAAAATTATTCTCTAACATTCTAATCTCTCTCTCATCTCGCACGAACCACCTTCAAAACCACCGCAGGAGCCACTGCCAGAGCTGTCACCACTTCACCGGAGAAGGGTATCTCCTTTCATCTCTTTTCACATTTTAGGTTCTCACGTTTTGACAAGAGGTTGATATTATCTTTCTTTTTCTTCTTGAATTAATTAAATGAATCATAGGTTAGTTCCTCTACTACTCAATAATTCTAATAACCTAAAAAGAACATATATTATTTTATAAACCCAATAAAATGAAGCTAAACCTATTTCCTAATTTCAGACCCGCTTAATACTAAAATCAATTTAGAGTATGATATAAATATTAGAAAAATCCCTAAAAATTATCTAAATTCATATTAATCTGTTTTTAATATTCTTAGAATATTTTTAATGTGTAGATTACTCCATTGAGCGACATCGAGAAACAAAATCCAGGTGAGTTCATTTTTGGACTCACTAATCATGCTATTTTATATACATATTGTTTTAATTCATGTTATTTATTTTGTGTAAATTGATTTGTTATTCTGTAGGAATTTATCAATTACTTATTATGTTTCTTGTCATCAAAAATCTATTATCAATTGTCATTAAATTTAAATTACATAGTATAGTTAGATTTTAGAATAATCACATATACAAATTTGATAAATCACATAAAAGTTATATTCACGGAAAAATAATGTTCGTGATATCATTTTGTGTCGGTGTCTAGAAAAGTTATTTTGTATGCTGGTTCTCTAATTAAGGAACGTGCAATGCACGGAAAACCTCCCAGCATCCATATAATTGCCTGGCCGATATCTCTATGATGTCTCGAATCAGTGACTCTTAAATATAGCTAATTGTGATTTATTGAATAAAGCATAAACTGAATGGACTCTATAAATCATGTTGTTACATCCAATTGAAATATTGTATCTGATATAATCAATATACTGTACTATACCTAAATGACACGGGGTTGGGGGAGAAACTGAATGATGGAAATCAATATTTAAAATAGCGATAACGGTAACGTAACGTTTTGCCTTTGTTAGGTTATGTCGCAAATAGCGTAACGCATAACGTAGGTTATGCAATTTTCTATTTATTTAATAAAAATAAATATAAAACCATATAAAATAATTTTAATAAATTGAAAAATAAATTTAAAATATCTAAAAATATATAAAATTATTTTGTAATACATAATCTATTCAAATGTTATATTAAGTTTTACAATAATTTTCATATATCTTCATAAATTATATTAAGTCTGCAACCGTAATTCCAATCATCATTTAAATAAAAAAGCAAGGTTCCTATTTTTTATTTCGATTCCAATTATTATCATTGTTGTAATTTATATTTTGTAATGTTCAATTTATCTTATTTATGATTGTTGATTTCAGTTCAATTAAAAATTCAATAAAATCAACAAGTAAAATGTTTTAGTAACTGGTCGAGAAATACAACAAGTGGATAAAGAAACAAATTTAAATTATCAAGTTAGAAATTCCAAAAGCAATCAAACAAGCCAACAATTAATTAAAAAAATTACAGCAATTCGCTAATAATCAAAATAATAATCAACAACAATATATAAATTACTAAAAAAAAATAATTGTAAATAACGTAGCATAACGTAATTTAACGTAACGTCATGTAATATAACGTAAAATAACGTAAAAAACGTACTGTTACGGTGCACTGAGTTATTTCCAGTTGTTACGTAGCGTTGGGATTCCGTTAGGTTACGTAACGCAAATTACGGGTTTCATAACGTGTTATTTTCAACAATGATGGAAATATACTCTGTTTCGGTTGTTTTCGGTTGTAAACTTGTTAAGTTGTACAACTGAATATTTCGCACACCATGGGTGCGTGATGATTATACTCTGTTTCGGTTGTTTTCGGTTGTAAACTTGTTAAGTTGTACAACTGAATATTTCGCACACCATGGGTGCGTGATGATTTGCTGGATCATACCTGACTATAATTCCTGTTTGTCTGACGGCAGGTCCGACTCAGCACCGGACAATCCTGTGACCATTTCCTGGGTCTGTACAGGAAACAATCGAAACAGTGGTATCCCATCAATTAGCTTTTCCAATTACATGACATTCTAGACAAAAATATCTCTGTTATAAAGTTGACTTCGTTAAAATAACATTAAGATAATCTAAATTAATTGACATCATTATTACAGACATCTCATTCCATATTTTCTAAAACTTGTGTTATTATTATGTTTGGATATAACTGCTATATTTCATATTCTTTCTGCGTTTTTATTTTGGTCACAATCTGACGACCTGGGTGTGCATGCCCAGATTTACCGATGGACACGCCAAAATTGACGCAGGATCTGGTGTATTTTAAATATCATATTGAAGCTCCATAACGGATTATAAATTCCCTACTTCCTTTTGTTTAATTTTATTATATTTTATTTCAATTGTATCTAAACTTCATTCCAATAAATGAAAAGTCAAATTTTTGTTGAATTTTTCTATCATAATTACTGAGTATTATTGTGGCAAATTTATTGAGGCTTTAGCATATTCAAACCGAATATGTTGCCGGTACCTGCTGCACGTGCTCGTACACCGTATATCGGGAGCGAGGCGTGACAATACTTGATTATTTCTATATCCAAACCCTACATGCATCTTGAATTTTTGGAATTTCACAAGTCCCCAAACTGAAACTCATCATACACATATCTTGTATTAGCAATATGTGGATTATTGTCATATGTTCATTGTAATTTGTAATTTTGTACATGCATCTTATAATTTTGTAACTTGTAATTGGATTATAGCCAATTTATTTTCATTTTACATGCTTACAGTTATTATTTATATTTTTTTAGAGTTTTATAGCACTTAATATATCTATTTTTATAATTATTATATTAATATATATATTAAAATATTAGTATTCCGCATAATTCCGCATAATCCGCATAATCGGCGCGTAATCCGATTATGCGTTATGCGGTCCTCGACCGCACGCATACTGAAAACGCATTTTAGAACATTGAGCAGGATCATCATTTCAAGTATTAGTGATGATGACGAATGCTTCTTCAAGCTTTCGACAGAGACAAGCACAGCCTTGACTTTGGCAACAATTTTGTCCAATGATCTCACTCTAGCAGAGTTTGTCTCCTTTCTTTTTGGATGAATGGCTACACTATTGGATGACAGAGAGTAACCGGCTATAGAACAATGGTAGAAGTGGTGAAGAATGCTTCAGGGTTGCTACCTTCTCCTTAACCCCGTTAACTAGCAGAGCACCATGCTAACAGAAGTCAGGGTAGGCTCAACCTCCAAAGGTCCTGAGGGAGAGGAAACACATTGACGTAATAGTACGGCACCCTCACAACCCCACCTGAGCTTATTTATCCATAGGCCTATAGGGCCAAATGCTTTTAACCTAGGTGAGGACTGTTGGGAGCTAGGTACATGACAGATGCTTCATTTCTTCACAGAAGGAACAAAGCAAGTTTGGTGCATTCACAGGGTTAGTGGGGATTCCTCAGGCCTTGCTGGCAGCACATTATAATTGGCATCAGACGGGGAGCCTATTGACACTAGTTGGAATCTTAGTGTCACCCAAATGGGCCAAAAATAGTTTTATGGAATAACAAGGCAACAACAAAGCCACTCATGGACGATCCGACCACAGTGATGTTAGTAAAATTGCATGTGCTCATACTCAAATTAGAAAAAAAGATGCCCATTGAAGTCTCAGAAAGTTCCTGCATCAATGGACAAGAAAGGCCAACCTCAACCAGATGAGCAAAGCTTGACAGTTGAGGTTGGGGCGAAAGGCGGATTTTTTTTTTTTTTTTTTTTTTTTTTTTGGGGGGGTGGGGGGGGGAGCGGGGGTATGGAGGCGACATTTTCCAAATGATGGTCTATTTATGTTTCCATGAGTATGACGAGCTTTATAAATAGGCGTAAACTTGCAAAAGTAAAAGGCCGTCATGTTCATGAAAATATATATGCATATACACAGATGAATCTTACTCATCTTACATACACAAAGTATCTGCACTCGCATTTTACTTTCTCACTATTAAAGATATGTGCTCCATACCTCCAACATCCCATAACTATCTCCAGCCTAACATAGCATGTCATTCATACATCACAAAGATATAGTGTGAAAAAAATGCTTCATCTTTATTATATATAACTTCAAAACTTGGAAAGATGGTGTGCAGAATGTCATGTTTATAAAACCCCAAATATATCCCCATCATTTTCATGATGTTAGAAAGAAAAGAGGCAATTTTGAAAAGGGATGATAATCATTAAATGACATACTGAATATCAATGGGAATCAAAATTGAAAAAAATAAATTAGTCAGGATATGCCCTGAGTAATTTTATTGAATTAAATAATTAACAAATAGTAGAGCCCTTCATCTTTCCTAAAAATGCCCTTTTACTAATCAAATTGACTTGAAAATTTAAAATCATACATTAGCTTTCAGTAACTTGCATATACACTAGTGAAAAAATATGTTAGAATTTTAGAATATTGAGGGTCTGTTATGTAATTTCTCTGTTTTCACTACTACATAATACAAATAGTAATTTTAAAATATTAGAGTTTTGTTTACAATTCTTGTTGGTGGAAACTCAACAAGATTCATAGTAAAGAAATTGATCCCATATTTTTATTTGTATTAAAAGTGTGGTCATTGCACTCTCAAAATTAGGTGTCAACTTCCTAGCCAATGATAACAATAGAAGGGCTTGTCATAATCATAAAACGCAAGTCAACAACCTCCAAATTCTCCTATATTTTGGATAACATCTTACCAGAAGGGGAAAGATGATAAATCTTCTGTGGAGAATGCATTTAACTTCAAGGCACACACAAAGTCATAAGTCAAATAGATTGTATTTCCCTTAAACGTATCAAGTGATGAAGAAAATAAATGATGGATCTATGAGTCCACTAATTAGGTTTTCGATTTTCATTAGCTCAAATATTCATTAAGTAAAGCTTATCTAAGAGGTTAGTAGTCTTGATAACTAAGAGATGAAGCAAGCGCTTATCTATACTACTATATTTCCCTTAAATATATCAAGGGATGAAGAAAACAAGCGATGGAATGATGGATTTACGAGTTAACTAACTGGGTTTTCAAGTTTCATTAGCTCAAATATTTATTAAATAAAGCCTACCAAAAAGATTTGTAGTCTTGACAGCTAAGTGATAAGGCGCATACTTATCCATACTACTACATAAAGGAAATCCCTCCCCCTCCCCTCTCAGACATGCCAAAAATTAATATTTTTATAACTAAACTCTTATTTTCTCTGTCTAATCCAGCAACTTATCTTTTGCAATTGAGTCTTCCTGCATTCCAAATAGATCTCTTTACTTTATAAAAATTGATATATTTTGACAGCATATCATAATAATCTTATATCGTTAACACCCGTGCTTAAAATACCGACCAATATACCAATAGATCTGCAGATATCTCGGTATTCTACCCATAGCCAATACGATATGCATTCTGTTATATCATTTCTTGTTTTGGACCTAAAATGGCGATATATCAGCACGAAGACAGGATATCATGCGATATTTATCGGCCTCGAAATATCGCTTGTCAAGTAGTAATATCGAGTATTTTTCAATTATGTAAAAAACAGAACCTATCCTTTAGCTTATAGATTCGACTATCTATGTACTTCAGGAAGAGATAAAAATAGGATCCAATTAGTAGTCTCGTGCCCTTTCATCAACCCTTTCTCTATTACAATTTGTGACTATGATATGCAATATCAGTGAGCAATCTAGAAAAAGGAAAAAGCGGCAACAGTATATGTATTTATTTTCGAGTTTTGAAGGTTGACCATTGATAAAAAAGGAGTTTTCATTAAGTATGGTAATACAATAAAGACGTGCAATAGTGACAACTATCAGAATTTATAGCGGCGTAACAAGCGATTTTTCGATCAAAATTGGATTACATCAAAGATCTGTATTGAGTCTACTCTTGTTTGCCACAGTGATGGATGTGCTTACAAAATCTAATCGGACTACTATACCTTAGTGCAAGCAGGGATATAACACTAGGGGAGATACGGTAAGAAATGAGAATATTCATGCCACGTAGGCATAATCCCTATAGAATAAAAAATGCGAGAAAATTGTCCATGATAGTTTGGTCATATACGATGTAGACCTACAAATCTACTAGTTTGACAAGTGGCGCTTATCAATGTATGGAAAGTTAAAAGAGAGATGAACTGACCAAAGAAAATATGGATAAAGATTATATGAAAAGATATGGATACTAAAGGTCTTAATGAAGAGACATTGTTTGATAGGAACGAGTTTAGAAGGACGATCCATACTCACGATCAGGCATATCTATCTTTTTGGTTCATACAGCCTACCCCAAATACTTGGGATAAAAGGCCTAGTTTATCATTGTTGCTACTTGAAGGCTAGATATTCAGTTAGTCTACGTTTTAACACTTTTGAGAAAATTCTACAAATAGCAAATTATTTATATGATCAATGCAAATTGTTAAGATAGATATCCCTTAAGATCTTGTTTTATATATGTATATATGACTTATATAGGCATGACATGTATATTTATTATCTGAGATGACATTCGATGAGACATTTGATATTTAGTAAATATTGTGATATAGCACCTGATATACGATATCTGGAAAAATTATTTTGCTAATCAGATATATCACTGATATCTAATATTGAAAACATTGATAAGTACCTTTTCAAATAAATGTAAGATATGCCTTCATAAATCCTACGAGAAACATGTATTTCAAGAATCTATTAAGTAAATTACTTCAACTCTCACTCCTATTTTATTAAAAATGCACATTTCAGCACACAAACTTATTTAAATTCTCCATATTTTGTTCTTTATGCTGAGCATGGTCCATGCAAATGATAATATAATTTTCAGACATCTTTAAGAGCCTGTGTTTTTGGTAACTAAAGTTTCAATTACAACTAACATTCAGTTATTTTATATTGTCAAAAAAAGTGTCAAATTGAAAGCTTACCTCACCATTGCATACGTATACATGAAAAATCTTCTTCAACTATTGAGTATAAACATGAGAAGTCTTTTTCCTAGAGTTTTCCATACAAAAAAACTTATGGACACATCACGAAACTTGACCTATGATTGAATGGATATAAAATTAAAGGTTTTTGGGGAAAAAAAAATTATACCCATTGATAGATAAGCAAATGAACCCTAATACCCTACGATATTTGGTATAAGCAAGCCCTAGTGATGGTGATTAGTATGGTGGGCCCGATTGACAAAAAAGGTTTAGTAAAATGGAGTTTTAGCCACCATTAGAGGAGATTTTTTTTTTCATATGATTCCCATTATTCTTTTTTCTAATATTTAGATAAAAAGCTATATAAAAAAACTTAGGTAAATAATTTATGGAGCATTTACTAACTTATTCTTTCTAAATCTATGAAAGAGTTTCTAAAAAAATGATTTCTCTGAAACTAAATTTATATAGTTGGCACTTCGTTTTTTGTTTGTCATGTGCATTGTACACGTGCATTTTAACTAGTAAGTAGGTATATGTAAGCATTTCATGGAAGAATGACATATTTATACTACATTTGAAGAATGGAAAAATTAATGAGTTATCAATGCAGAAAAAGGTGCCTCTAGAATCCGAGTAGATAAATAAATTTCTAGATAGAAAAATGCCTAATACTATCTAAACTTCTGAATGGCTGAATGCATAGACATACAATCTAGTTATTATTGAGGGTGCATTTCTTGAAGCTATATAGTCCATGATGAACAAAGATTATAAATTGATGGATGCTCTCTTTTCCTTACTAATTTTGAGTGCTCATGAAACTAAACTTTGCGCCCATCTCTCAGATTTTTGCCACATGCCATAAGATTCTATAGTTGATGTTAAAGCATATTCCTAACAATATGCATCAATATGATCTATCTATATGATTATTTATTCACCTCATATTTTGTAACAGTAGCACATAATGATGGATAATCACATTTAATTAAAAAAAATCTTTGTAGCTTGCACTATAATCAAAATCTAAAACAAAAAAGCAACTTTTCTATGTCTTTGGTCCCTGATAAATTATAGAATCTTACGACATATGGTCTTCTTCACATCACCATTAACATGAATCTGATGGTTCTTCAAAAAAATGCAGTATCCATTGCCTTCAAAGAGGCTCAGTTTCAGGCTTCAACAATCTTTCAAGTAAAAATAATTCTTACAGAATAATGTACCAGTTCTTAACAATTTCACTCCTAGTAAGTCCATAATAGAAAAGTTGTTCAAACAATTAAAACGTTATTCATCTCTAGATCAGAAGAGTGCAGCAAAAGAACAAGGGGGGAAAAAGAAACATAAGTTTATTAAGTTCAACTATTTAAATCAATTGGTTTCAAAAAAGTACAAGTTCATGGCTGACCGAGCAAAAAGAATTAAAAATTAGATAATAAAATATATGGTCTATTTTACTCTATTAGACAGCTATAAATGGAGATACAGAATAGCATTCCTTTACGATTTTAAAACAAAACTAATATTCAAACATCCAAGGTGGAAAATACAACATTTAGAATAAGTTATCCTGATATCTTTAAGAAGTGCAGTCAGCAAGGGAGGCAGACGACTAGATTAGAGTCAAGAATTATCCTATCCTATGCTCTCAATAGGCAGTTTTAATTAGTAACTACCCAGCATATTGAAAGAATTCAAGAAGCTCCAATATTGTAGGCGAGGTCTGAACATTTTACTAAATCATCTTTGACATCAGTAACATGGTACATTTCACAACACAATAGAGAATTTACGAAACAGTGTTAAAGTTGTTCATTTCTCTAAAAAAACACCAAAAACTAAAAGAAATAAAGATGTGGGATAAGAATCTTACTTTTCTATCTCATCAGCTTTCAAGTAATGCAGGGCCAACTGCATGCGGCGCACCCGGGCAATTCTCAAGTCCCATCCTGCAATTATATCAATGACCATCACCAGTCTCAGAAATATGTCCCAGTAACATGGTGCGAGGAAAATATAGTGTCCGTGAAAAGTTGCAAGGATGTCATATAGTTAGACTGGAAAAAAAAAATAGGTGCATGATGCATGGTAAAGACACTGTAAGAAGTTTAGGTAATGAGGAATAGGCGGGGGATCTCTATATTGAGACCCCGTCCTTCCCCTAAAAAAAAAGACAGCATAAGAAAGGGGAAATCCACTACTACAACATTCAAGAAGGGATGAGTTGCAATCACCTTAAAATCCAAACTTGTCCAAGACTAATTCAACTGAAAGATATTGCGTTTATGAAGTCCATGATGGTCAAATGTCCAGCGGATATCATACTACAGATCTAAAATTAGATACAACATTCAAGCACAAATAAATATTTAAATATAAAATAATTTGAATTGCTGAACAAATCAATACATTTGTTAATGTTGGTAACATGTGCAACAAGTACATAATAACAAAAACTTTTAAAGTTCATTTCGGGCAAAACAAAAGGCCCACTGGTTGGACTTAAATGTCTGCAGGACTCTACATGAGTCAATAACTGGGTCGCAACCCTTGGTACAACCTATCATGCAATGGCCACCAGAGCGTAAATGGATATGAGCAGCACATATTGGAAAATGTAAAGAGACCAGAACTGGCATACTCTTCTACAGAAGCAGGCCAGATGCCCATTTAGGTACTGCAAGCACTATCCTGTTTCACACTGAGGGTAGACCCCAGTTAGATGCTAAAACCCAAACCTAGCACCCAGATGATGTGAACAGCCTGATGTCTTCCTAATTGTGTTGTTTTTAGCGGTGCAGAAAGTAATGTATCATCAAAAGGATATTTCTATGAAGGTGGGAGGGATACACTTCGATGACTTCTGACGTGTCCATCACTCAAGCAGAAAGTAAGGTATTATTTGAGAAACCCCTCTCTTGTCCAAAGCTGATAGCTGATCTTTCAATGACTACAACCGTCATTATACTAGACATGGAAGGTCAAGATTAATAAGCAAAGGACTCATACTACAGACAGAAGAACCTAAAAAATGGTCATGCTACTTGCCCAAGACAATAAAGTGCTCGCAAGACTAAAGTTAGGCCAGCTTTGGACCTCAGTACTGCAGCTCCAACTAAAGATTCTGGTGCAGTTAAGAGGTATAGATGCAATGACCAATTAAGTTTTGGTCCTATTATCATTTTTTCCTGCTTGTACAAACAATAGGAGAGGGGAAGACCGTACAGAGATTGTAGGCTCAACTGTCACAAGTGGCCTTCCCGCCAACTATCATCCACCACCACATGGGGCTTACCATCACCATTATCCTAGCCTTTTTCCTTTCTGATGACTATGGGCAAAACCCAATGAAGGATTTGACAAAGTTTATTAATTGGCTATCCATCTAACATCAACATTTTCATAATTAGTGTCATATTCTTGGTCAAGAAAACTATGAATGATGGGCTTGCCATAATCCTAAAAAACCAGTTGGCAGCCACTAAATTCTCTTAGCCTTGGGAAAACATCTGGCACATCACCAGCATCGTCCCTATATTGATTTATCTATTATTTTATTTTCCACAGCTTTCCTCATCCCATTTTCTCCTCATCCTTTTCTTCACCACTTAAGCATGAGCAAAATCAAATTTCACCGCTTGTTCCCTTCAATGTCTCAGCATATTCTTTATTATGGCGGGTTTTACTCTACTACACCAGCTCTATCTTCTCTTCAATTCATTCTCTTCGCTGAGTTCCCTACTCTACAATCTTTTCCTCCATCCATAACTTCATCCTATGCCCTGTTCATCTCCTACTTTTCCTTCTTTTCATTCGCTCCTCATACAATCTGTTCTATTTTCTTGTGCTTCCTTCAATAAACAATAAGCTGCCTATGTAGTGTTCAAATATGGTGTAGAGGGGATGTGAAATTCTCTGTGCTTATATATATGATCCCTGAAACATCGGGTAGTCCAATTATAGATTGCTTGGCATTTATGAAGTCCTGCAGCACAGGGACCATCTCACAACCATGTAAGTTTTCTCTAAAGTGTCTTGAAACAGGTTATGTTAACTCCATTTGTCTTTTTGTCCCTTATGTCACTCAGTCCAGCCTGTTCTTCCAAATCTGCCTTCTGTATTTTACCGCCACTCAATCAGTCACCTGATGCCCAGTAGGATACATTTATTATTTCAAAGAATGCCAATTTAGGATCCTAGCGAAACCCACCAGTATTTGTTGCTTATTTTAAAAATTTTCATGTGCAACAGAAAAGGTTCACTCAATCATACTTTGAAGGCTGTTATACTGATATGGCAGCACCCTAAAACTAAGCACCCTTCACCAGAAAAGGACGGGAAAAAAAAGAAGAAAGAACGGAAAAGAAAAGAGAAAACAAACCATCAGGACATTTGAAGGATTCCTACATTTTTTTTCTGTTCTTTTAAGATATGACAGATGTATAGAACAGTCTATATTTCTCTTGCATTTCATTTCATATCTTTAGCACAGCAACTGAAGAAGTTACTCCAAGCATAGCAATAGAAATAACACTACATGGTGTAAATTCTAGCTTTCTTCATTGACTAGTAGCTCATATTTTTCTAACGGAGTTTGTTCAACCTTGCACTCAACCAGGAACCTGAGAATAACTAAGCTGGTACTATATCAAAAAACCAACATGTCAGAGGCCATGTATTGCAGCATATATAAGACAGTAGGCCAAGTTTAAGCTGAAACATTTCATATTCACATTCATGACGCCGAAGATTAAATATTCCCACGTTCATAAGAAGCATGATTCATGGATCCCCAATAGCAGGTGTATAAACATGAGAAGAACACGAGACAAAAACAAACTTTCAAAAGAGAAAGCCAAATAGATAAACAAAATCTAAATATATAAAAATATCAGCTCACCATTCTCCAAAAAGATTCGCTCAGCTTCATCAGGACCTTCATATAGAAGCGTTCTATCCAGCACCTCTATTTGCCAAGGCCTTCCAATCTCTTTAAATTCATCTGTCGCCAACAAACTTTTAATTTGGCTTTCACTACCTGTGGAAGTATTTGGTTGCCAGTATCTTACACATGCTGCTGGGAGTACACTGGAAGAAACCGAAACTGATGGCAGAATGACAGAGAGGCCATCTCGGGTCACCAAATACAAGCAACCTTGGAAAGAGAATCCAATTGATTCCCCAGAGATATTGATTCCTTCTACAGAAGAACAATATTTAAAGAGAGCACATTTATCCAGATCTGTATCATCAAGAACTGGTGAAACCACATGTAAGCTGGTGTGAACAATTTTACAAAAATTTTGCTGTTTCAAGCTGGAACTTCTAATGAGCCTAGTGATTCCGAAGGATGAAAAGCAAATAGAATCCCCATTGTAATTTTTTTCTAAAGGGAGGAAAACTTTGCGCAAAGGAGCTGATTTTATTTCAGATTGAGGTTTAGATATTTTCCAACCATTCATCTGAGAGGTAGAAAAGCCACTTGAATCAGTATATAATTGGCTTTCTTTACCAACTGTATGATGGCATCTTCTCCTGAATTTAGTAAGCCTTGTGTCTTCTTTATTAGAACTTCCCAGTTTTGAAAAATATGAACCTTGAGAGGGAGAAAGAACAGAAAGCATCTTCTGGCAACCTATTTCATGACCAGCAACCTTCCAACCAGCCAACATGCCACAATCAGAATATTTATATGAATGCACCATATTTGTTAATATATCACACTTGTCTGAGACAAATTCAGCAGCCCAAATTACATAGATAACTCCATGTTCATCAATAACAGCGAGAAGGAAGGAGTGTGAAACGACCATTAACTTTCTGAAAGTTCTAGCACATCCTATCTCCTCAATATGTGTTTCTCGTCCATGAACTTCACTGTTTCGACCAGCTTCCTCATTGAAATTCACTGTTGACGGAACTGAATCACAATTTACAGACAGCTTTGATTGACTTAACCCAGAGGAAACATTTATGTCCAGTCCACAGCTTCTCAAAACATCAAAACGGGCAACAAGGTTACCATTTTGAGCACCCCACATACAGATTAAACCTGAAGAGTTAAGACAGACAAGAAAGTCTTCAGAAAATTGGAAATCTGCCCATTCTGGACTTGGACCAGGACCGGGATACTGATCCTGAAGGTTTACAGAACAAAACCACTGCAAGCCCCACTGGCTTAGCATCATAATCACCACAAAAATCTCTCCTGCATTTTCTATAAGGCCTTCGCTATTCTCATCTGACACATTTTCTGGAAAATTCAGTACCAAACCAATTAAACGATGTGAGCAGCTGTTAAACACCCTTGAACACCTGTAAACAATACCTTTAGTGCCAACTTCAATTGAATCTTTAGGTGACAAGTCAGATAAAGATGCTTCACTGACTTGTCTAACCACAGTTCGACCACTTAAATTCTGCCTTGTACCACCTAGAGGAGTAGCAGAAAGAAACTCCAGGAAATCTGAAGTTATGTCATAAATGTCAAATGATACAACATCTGCAGAATGAGGAAGCGATGACTTTGCAGGGAATTTCGCCAAATACTTACCACTAGACACTTCAGTGTCCAGCTTAGTAAGAAAAGTCCGTAACCAATTCTTGCCTAAGCTGCTCCTACAAGATGAACCACCACCACCACCAACTGCACCATGAACATTTTCACTACTGGATGTTTCACGAATCTTGTGAGTGCCATTCAAGAGTTCACAAGTATTAGAATGCGAGAACTCCTTTACCTCTGTGCTATGAGCAGGCCCCCATTCCACCCACTTACCATCCACAGCTTCACCTTCTGATATTGGTTCAAACACTTCATTTCTAATAGGATTACGAAAAGCATGAATTACAATTCCATTATCACCTGATACAACCAGAATTTCTCTAAAATCTGAATCCTTAAATTGACTGTAAAAATCTCCTGAGTGTCCCCAAGCCAATGACTTAACACCAGAGATGACAGGATAGCTTTTAGATGCAGATGAACTCTCTAGGATTGGTAAAGCAGCACCTTTTACAGATTCTTCATCATTTTTACTGCATTGAGCACTGTCCACGGCGTCTGGTATACATGTAATCACTTGTTCTGAAGAATTTGGTTCGCGAATATTTTCAGACTGAAATTTACCTGAAGCATCCATATTTATTAATAGAGTAAGAGTGTTCCCTAAAATGTGTAACTGGACAAGGAGCAAAATAATTTTTTAAATGCAAAAAGAAGATAAGGAAAGATTTTCAAAATTACCAAGAAGTAGAGGAAGTAGTAACGCTTCACATTGATATGAAAGCAATAGCAACAGGTCCCTTGTCGGGGAAATAGAAGCTAGACGAAATTCTGATGGTTCAAGTTGAAGCTGCAAGTAGCCCCATTTTTGCAATTGCAATACAGCAGGCTCGTGTCCCACTCCACCACAGGGAGACATAACATAAACTAATTACCTGATTAGTATCAGTAAACTGCTAACATAAGAAAGTTGGAGCGGCAAAGAAACAAGGATGCACAGGGCAGCGAGAGAGGAGAGATTAGAATCAGTAGACTGCTAACAAAAGAAAGCTCACCTCCCATTAAGGAAAATGAACTTACAATGCATTCATACCAAAAGTTTGAAACAGACTTTTTTATACCCAGAAGGTCTCAAATTTGCATCCATACACAAACTTGAGTTGTTTAAAAGAACTATACATCTTCAAAAAATAAATTACATTTATTAGACGCATAGTTTTAGAGTATAAAGGAAATTTATTTGACAATTTAGCACGCATACATAACTTTGAAACTCCACTGGTACCAAATGAATCCGTTTCAAACTTTGGATATGGACGTATAAATATTTCTCTTAAATAAATATATTGTACAATCCATACCTTTAATCACTCAGCATACTCAAATCAGCAAGTTGAGCTTAAATAAGCTTCCTTGGTGTCTATCTATCGTGACTGCACCCAAGAATCATAATGATTATCAGCAACACAGTTAACAATAAGAAAGTAGTGGAGACCCATTATAAAGGATGCAGAAGTGATGCTTCTAACTGATACGATTCAAACAAAATTAAGAATTTTTTACTGAACAATGATAAACAAGTGTTCATATGGACAATTTCATAGCAGCAAAGAAGAAAGCAGGAACATATATCCCTATAAAATATTATTTAAAAGGGTGATGATAGACTTCAATCTAACTTCAAAAAGAATGCTATTTACTTATAGTAAGCAGTCCACAAGCGGCAGCAACTTTAGTAGCCAAAGCAGCAGAAGCCGTAGTAGCAATATCAATAACAGTGATACGGGGAACTTGATTCACGGGGGATCATTGCACTCCATACTAGAAAATTATTGTTGCCATTATTATCATCATCATTATTGCTACTGTCATTATCTAGTGCTACTACTACTGTTATACACTGCTATTGGTACTATTGTCATTATTGCTACTACTATCGGATATGTTACGGCTGGGCAAGAAAGTTTCATATGCTACCAGAAAAACACCAATTTTCTCCAACAAAAATGATGATCCAGCCTTTTCATTAGGAATGGCAATGGGTAAAAGTAGCTTCTGCACTACTCCTTCGGGTAAAGGAAAGAATTTTCTTGCCGATTTATTTAAACAGATAGGAGGGTCAACCCATTTAACTAAAAGGATATGGTAAGGGTAGGAGTTTCTTACCCTACCCATTTACTCTTGTGAAATAAATAAATAAATAATAAATAATATTAATAGATTAATTGAAAATGATATTAGTATATATCAAGATTTTAAATATCATCTAATAACGATACGTATCACAAATATCATATCAGATTTAGAGATATCCAACATGATAAAGACACTGTAATTCCAATATGGCCAATAGTTTACCGATATACTATGATAACAAGATGTCCCATAATGGTGATTTTTATATCATAAAGCCCATACCAATTCCACGATTTTTAACCATGGTATATATTAATTGACCAATATTTATCTAGGAATAATTAAATAAGTGATTTCAGTGCGCTAGATTGGTTGGTTATGGTCTCTGCTCAATCTAATTATGGCAAGTATGTTAAGGAGAAAAAATTAATGTTTTATTTCCTTTCCCTCTATTTCACTATTTCTTATATTTGTTATTTTAAGTATTTTTACCCTTTAATCCTGTAAGGAAAAATGTTACCCATTTCCTTACAAGGGAGAGTAACTGCAATAAAGTAAGAAGAAAGAATTTAGTACTTGGATAAGGGTAGGGGAAAGGTAGGAGAAAGACCTTTACTCTAACCACATCCTATCCATTTTCCACATACTCTTCATCTTCATCTACACCTCCCTAGCTTCTTCAGGTCCTTAAATCATGACTTCTAGGGATTATTTTTCCTTCCATCAATTGAGCATAAAATGAACAATTAATTATGAATAGAATATTTTAAACCCATTTAGTGGAAAGGAAAACAAAGCCTATATCATAAACTTTTTTCCTAAAGAAGCTAAGAAAGTGAATTTGAAGATGAAAGGAAAAGAAAACTTTTAAATCAAATCTTCTTTTTGCATCTTTCTCATTTCTAGTATATATTATGCCATATATATCGAAGCAAGTTTGGCTTTAAAACACAATCACGCTGCTAGGCCCAATAAGGCTTCTTCAGTCAGGTGGGGCAAATCGAATAATCCCTAAATTGTTTGACGTCTTCGGATCGAATGCAGGGCATCAAGTCAACAACTGAATTGGAGACCCATTCCACTCCGAAAGTGAGGGAATCAGAGGGAACAAATCTACTTTGATCAACGGAATTGGTTCTATTAGTACTGGCCCTTAAATTTTATGTTGTCACTTTAATTTTTTAAAGAAAGACCTTTTTAAAGGTCATTTAACATGGTATACCAAAAAAAAGTTTTTTATAAGCAACAGAGATCTTATGTGGAGAATGCAGATAAATCTCAAGTATACCCCCACATATTCAAATCCTAAGAGTTGTAACATGGAAATCATAAACTTTTAAATGTTCTAGAAACCAATCAGACATATCTAGAGTATACATGTTTCGCAAATCCTAACTACCTACAACTTTTGCATGAACCTTTACCCCTTCTAGCAATGAAGTACAATTACGGATACAGGACAACAGATTTCAAAGTTGGAGGCCACGCGGATTTTTTAATTAACAAGTATTATGAAGCAAGTGAAAAGAAGCAGAACAATTAAAGTAAGTTAAAAGCCGTAACAAAGAGAACCAGTATACAATGAACGAGTCAAAAGAAGACTAAAGAAGCTATTTTTCCTTTTATTTCCTTATATTAAGTTTTGGAAGATTTTTAAAAGATTTTATGAGTGAAATAAATCCAATGCCGAATTCGTCAACCCCCTAAAGGTTTAAATTTTATATTTAGTAGAATAGATGGATTAATATATAGTCTTAGTTTATTTTAATAAAGCTATGACAACATGTTCATGCGTACTATCCTCACGAGAATATTCACATGCCTAAAGCTTTGGAGTTCTTTATTAAAGAGGCTTCTTATTCATTTCGCATTCTATCTGATATTTGGAGAACAGATAGTGTTGGACTTAGGTATAAACAAGATTCCTATTTTAGAATATGCTATCTTTTGTTTAATAAAAATTTTATATGTGAGGACTGTTGTGCTTTTCTACTGTTGTCAAATGAATTTAAATATGATAACATTGATTTGGTCTAAGAGTATAACTCATGAGAAGTAATGAGACATTAAATACGTGAATGATTATTATTGGGAAAAGTGTGTCTGAAGTATCTCTTTAGATTACAATCTAAGAAAGCAGCCAAAACCTTAATATAGAGCATCAAAATAAACATCCCCAACATTTCATCATGATTTTCATATTCTAAAGAGGTGGTGTAGAAAAAGATCATATATTTTAAATACTCTTGGATAATGCATTGAAATGAAAAGTTTCTCAACCATAAAACAAACGAGACCTTTTGATCAACAACAATAATGTAAAAATGTCAAGATCATATAATTTTTCGTTCACCATCTATTTAAATATGAAGATCATGATTAATACGGTTTGGATCGTCCATTTTGATGCCCTATGTTAAGCTTTTAGGTCACCTCCTCATATTACAATATAAGGAAACACCCTAGGCACATTTTTCACACTTTCTCTTATCAATTACACGATTCATAAATTACTGAGGTTGTATGAGTTATGTAATGTAAAGAACTTTTGAAATAAAAATGCTCTAGAAAATAAACTTACTATAAACACGTCTGCTTCTATTCTAAGTCATGTCTAAGATTTACATCGGCTTTCAGCTTGGATAATCATGAGTGGTGTTGTGTTAGTTTTGTACTTTAATATTCTATTAGTGTCTGAATAAAGATGCAAGATTAAATCATTCTTGTGCAAAACTACAAAAACTGTGTAGTTTTAATTATCAGATCATGATCTGAGCCATAATTTTTGAAACCATGATAGGGTGAAATATATAGCCTTCTTATGCTCCTTAATAGGTTGATGCAATTTTGATAAAAATCTTATGCTCAGTCCAAAATTGCAGGATGCTCCTGTATTGCTAGTTATTATTAGAAATTTGTAGACTCGTTCTTCTATTATAATATATTTTACTATTTAAGCTCTGAGCTTGGTATTAATGGGAACCTATAAACAACTAAGGATGCATCTGTGATGGGTTTATAGAACTGAAAAATGACGAGTTTCCTTGTTTTTTAAATGTTGTAGTTAGTGCTACACCGTCAACTTTGTGTATACTCTTAACAGTGTTTTCTCTTTCTTATTGAGCACTTAAAATTACTAAATAATTGACAAAAATTTCAACGTTTCGTGATTAATCCTTCAAATTCCAACAATTCTTGAACTTTTTAGCACAAGTTAACATCACCGTTTCATCCACCACAAAATCAAATCATCGAAATGAAAAAAAAACCTAGACAAAAAAGTAGGTAAGGGCTGCAAAAAGTATACTAAATAAATCGATCTAAATCGGCCACATCGTGAAATCGAGCAACGACAAGTGAGCTTTCGGAGAGAGAGCGACGTACTTGGGAGGTCCGATTGATACTGATGAAGAATTAGGGCTTTTCCCGAAACCCTAGCGGCGATTTCCGCCGAATCGCCGCCGTTTCCGTCGCCGTCGCCTGCAGAGATGAGAGAAAGGGGGGAGGGAGGGGGGAAGAGATGAGTGAATTGGGAGCAGAATTGGATACCGGGGGTCTGAACCTAGTGGATGAGGAGAACGAGAGTCCGACCCGGAAGGCCGAAGACTTCCGGATACTGGGTTAGAAGAATTGGGCCTTTCACGGGCCTGTTTCGAGTGAGAAGAATTAGGGGAACTTCTAAAGGGGCGCAACTTTTTTCCTAGTGAGCCCAGGTAATAACTTCAAGTTTACCCTCTAAAAAAAATTACCATTTTACCCTTCCTCCTCCTTCTCCGCTCCCGGCCTCTGCTCCCGCTCCCGTTTGGATTGACAGTCCGAACAGGTCTCCCATGTTCGGACTGTCAGTCCAGACAGGGGCTTGACCCGATCTGCTACTCCGAACACCTCACCTACTCTATTTATATAATATATCATTAGTTTATCCAATTTAACGTCACTTTATGGACTTATATTAACAACTAATTATACAATATTATAAAAATATAGTGAAGGAAGCAAAATGACACACTGATACACCGACACAATGATTCACTAATACACCGATACAATAATATATGGATAAACTGATTCATCGATACGCCGATACAATGATACACTACTACACCGATACAATGATATACTGATACATCGATATACCGATACAATGATACACTGATACAACGATACAATGATACTCCTGATACACAAATGCAATGATACACCGATACAATGATATACTGATACACCGATACAATGATACAACGATACAATAACTGATACAATGATATAGTGAAGATTATAAACAAGGTCCCCTACGTATAAAACAAACAAGATCACATACAAATTAAAAAAATAAGATCAAATACAAACGTAGTGTATATATTCCTCGAACAAAAAGCAAATAATAGGGTTCATTACAAACAAAAACCATATATTCTACAAATTCTTCAAAATGTTTGAAAAAAACAATTACACCGGCCACTTGAAGTTCCTTACAACATCCATATCAATACACAACTAATATAATCTAATCACTGTCTCCTTGTCTTCCTCGGAGATTGACGTCTGCTTCTGATTCGAGACATAAATGTCGTATCGGGTGCATCGGGAGTGGATTGATCTTGTTTTTGTTCCTCTGCTTGCTCTTCTGGTGGTTCTTCTGATTGGTTCTTCTGTACATGTAAGTATGAACTTACAAAGCAAAATTTGCTACAAATATCTTTTTTTTTGCTGCAAGATAGTATAATATTAAATTTTAAATACGCTAAAACCGTTTTTTGCAACTTAATCAACCATTAGGACAATACCATCAAACTTCATAATTAACTAATAAATTTTAATACTAACGTTTATGATTATAAAAAATAACTAAATTTCGCATATTTTACAATTGGAATTACAATATTAAATTTTCTTAATAATTATAATCTAATAATTAAAAATTAAAATTAACAAAAAAATGCTACAACTAAACTTGCTACCTCATCCCCTCTTCCTCCTTCCAAACCCAACAAAATCACCAAACCCTAATATTTGAAGAGTTGTTTAATCCAAAAATAATAAAAAATAAATTTTAAAATAAATATTACTAAATTTGGAAAACTTACTTAGTAATGGCGGGAAGGCGGCGGCGGGACCTTGGGCCTGCAGCGACGTGAGGGAGAGTAGCGGGGGTTTAGGAATGGGGGGGAGAGACAGAGAGAGAGATATTTGGAAGGAGAAATGAGGAGAGAATAAGGATGGAGAGGATGAGTGGAAGTGGGAGAGAATGAGTGGAAGTTTGGGTTAGGGTTTGGAGGAGAAATGACGAGAGAAGAGGAAGAGGAGAGGAGATATAAAGGGAAGGGCATTTTGGGAATACATATGTGCTCACTAAGAAATTTTCCTTTTTAGCAAAAATTTACTGGGCTCACTAGGAAATCTGGACTCACTAGTAACAAAGTTGTGCCCCTTTAGAAGTTCCCAGAATTAGGAACTTCTACAGACACCCCAAATATCGAAGGGCACCTCCCTCAACGCACTCTTCTAATTTTGAAATATTTTCTTTCCAAGCACTTTTTTTTAAAAAAATACTCCTTTCCAATCTCCTCCGCCTCCTCTCCCCACTGCCCACCCTCCTCCTTCTTCTCTTCCTCTCTCTTTGTGTGAACATGCCACTCTCTCCTTCCTCCTCCTTGTCTCCCCCCTGTGAACTCACCATCCATTTTTTCTTCCCCTCCCTTCTCCTCCTCCTACTCCGACTCCCTCTTCCTCATCGTCCTCCTCCTCCTCTCTCTCTAGCTGTGGCTTTAGATTTTCCTTTTAAAATTAGGAGAAAAGAAAAAAAAAATTTCTTCTTTCTTTTTCCTTTTGGTGGATAAGCGATAAGCTAACAAGATAATACCATAACGAGAAAAGAGCCCTGTCATGATGAGTGAAAAAAAAAACTTGAAAGAATTAAACTTTTCTTGATTATGTATAGTTGCACAATGAATCTTCACCAATTGGTTGTAACCTAAATATGTAACTTCTAAACTTTTTTTATCTCATAGAGTCATAAATAAAACCTTCATGAATTGATTGCAACCTACATATACAACTTTTATATATTGTAAATATATAATAAAAAATTAGTTACCAAGGCCGAGCAACACATATACACTGTGATTTTGTGCCATTGTTGAATTATGCATCTTTGATATGTCACTACAAATTTATTTAGAAATCCTTATCAATGATGAGTATACTGCTTGAATTATATCCATTACATGGAATTGTTAAATAGATGGTGATATTTTTCAGATTGAAGATGTCAGCATATTTACATAGGTTAAATTTTGAACTCCCGAATGACTTAAAATATAAAATGAAAATTCCATAGCATAATAAAAGTAGTGTTTCCTCTGGTTTACAAAGAAAGTCATTTAAGGCACATTATATGACTTATCAGCCATTTTATCATGTTAAAATATTTTTACTTTACAAGTTTGTCATTTGAAAATAAAATATCTTCTATCTCATTATCTTAGTTAAGTTAAGAGTATATATTAAGAATTTCTACTGATCGGTGATCGAATGAAAAAAATAATAAATAATTTTTAAAAAAAAATTTAAATGACGCTTTCTTAATGAGATGAGAGAATAGTTGAAAAAAAAAGAACTTCTTGAGCACCGTACCTTCTTTTTGTTATAGAGATTGACATAATTTTAGACATCTATAATTTGCGTATGGATGAGGATGATGATTATGACAACGATAAATTCTAAGTTTATCTTATTCCATGCACATAGTTATTTCCTTTACGCTAATCAATCTCATACTCATATATTTTGTGCAATATTACTCAAAACAAATGTCCTACTGAAGGTCAAACTCAGTAACTTCTCGAAAATTCAACTCATTGATCCCATGCTTGATGCGTGTAGTTGCAACGAAGAATTGGATCTTGGTGCGTGCAAGAATCTGGGCCCAAAAAAACTTTACCAGCTCATTAAAAAAAAGCCCATTTTGTGCTTGTCTTGCACGGCCCAGTCCAAGCCTCCCTTTAAATCTGGGAGTTTCTAAATTAGCACGGTTTTTTCTTAGTGAGCACAAACTCTCTCTTTTCAAAAGAGAAGATTTTTCTTAATGAGCACACAAATATTCCCAAAATACCCCCATTTCCTCCTCTTCTCCCCTTCTCCCTCGACCCTGCCCGCCAAGACCTCGCCACCACTTTCCCAAGTTCTCTCGCAGCCACTCACCAGGATCTTGTCGCCGCTCGCCAGGATCTTGCTGTCGCTCGTCGGACATTACCACCCCTTGCATTCTGACTTCATAATCCGGGCTAGACAGTCCGAATAAAAAACGATTGATTCGAAAACTATTAGCCCGGATTACAAGTCTTGATCCGGACTGGACAGTCCAAATCAAAAAAGTCTTGATCTGGACTGTCCAGCCCATATCAAGTACGGACGGTAAGAGAGCAGAGCGGGCGAAACAAGGGAGCGGGGAGCGGAGCGAGCGGGGTGGAGCGAGGGCAGGGCTAAGCGAGGGCGAGCGAAGGCGAGGGCGGAGCGGAGGCGGGGGCGAGCGAGGGCGGAGTGGGGCAGAGCGGGGCAAGCGAGGGCAGGGCAAGCGGAGACGAGGGCAAAGTAGAGGCGGGGATGAGCAAGGGCGGAGCGGGCGAGTGAGGGCCGGGCGAACAGAGGGCGGGGCGAGCAGAGGGCGGAGCGAGCGAGTGAGGGCGGGACGAGCAGAGGGCAGGTTGGAGAGCGGAGCGAGGGCGGAGGGAGGACCAGGGGCGGGGCGAACGGAGGGCGGAGTAGGGGTGGGGCGAGGGAGAAGAAGGAATACGGGGTATTTTGGTTCAAAAAATTCGATGACAAGATTGTAACATTATAGAAGTTTTAAGAGGGCTGACCAGAAAAAATGGTGTGCCCATCTAGAAACTCCCTTAAATCTCTATCATACCCTAGCTGTACAAATTCCCCCAAATCCTTCCCATTTCGTCCTTTCTCTCTCCTTCTCAACCAAAGCCCCTCTCATCGTTCCTCCATCACGAGATTAAAAGCCAAACTAAAATCAAATCCATCGATTTCACGATCACACGATGAGCGGGACGAAGAAGGTGGTGGAGACGGCGGCGAAGGCGGCGAAGTCGATGATCGACTGGGACGGCATGGCGAAGCTTCTCGTATCCGAGGAGGCGCGCAAGGAGTTCGCTAACCTCCGACGCGCCTTCGACGAGGTCAACCACGATCTTCAGACCAAGTTCAGCCAGGTAAGTTCCTGATCCTCGATCGATCCGGTCGGATCTAGGGTTTGCGTTGGATCTGTAGTAATTTGATCGAAAATGCGATTTACTGTTCTCTTTTTTGGTGCGATTCTGTTGAGAGTGGAGAAAGTTTGCATTTTTGATGACCGACTGTTAATTTAATTTTTATATGGATATACTAGTTGCAAAATTGAGTTGACTTTTAATTGATTATATCAGTTGCATATGTAATTGATGTCCTTGTTGTCCTTAATCGATTGAGCAAAATTAGTTTGTATTTTAGTGGAATGTGATGGTTGCTGATGAGTTTGAAGAAAGCTTGTTTTTTGATGCTTAAATGATGATTTACCTATGCTTCTCTTCAGATTGATAAAATAGCAAGCAGAACTGTTTAGATTGTTCTAGAATATTTACTGTTTTTTTTTGTGTTTAATTTTAGATTAGGGATTATGCTAGTTTTTTTAATGTCGTGTGCAGTGATATGGATTAACATGTTATCCTCTTGCTGACCATTTTAGATCTATCAAAATCTATTTGTACTGTGTCAAAGTATTAATATAATATACAGAATCGGACTCTAAGTGGGCTCCATCTTTTTCTCAGTTAGACCAAATAATTACAAGTTTGCTATAAACTTTCTTAGAAAAAACCCTAAGTCTTTTTTCTTTGTGAGCCCCGCTGCTGCCGTTGCTGCAGCAGCTGCTGCTGTGCCGGCAGCTGCTGCAGCTGCCACGGGAGCAGCTGCCGCTGCCGCTGCCATTGCACAAGAATTGTCTTCTGAATTAACAAGAAGAATAACCACTGCAGCATATGAAGACATGGTTTTCTACTGTTTTCTCTAACTTTTAGCTTCAATTGTGTGTGCGTGTGTTTTTCCCAATTCAAGCTTTTTGTCATTCACACATTAGGAATTTATATAACATGTGATTGGACTAGGGATTTTCTATTAATAGCATTAATTTAACACTTCTTTCACTGCATGCTCTCTATTTTCTAGTGACTCATCATTACTTTATTTTCTTCCTACTGTTCACCTTTTGAAGTTTTGAGCCGCACATATCTTAATGGCAAATAAAGAGTGTGGGATGTGATAAATATTTCTATCTTTAGTGAGAAGTCCTTGGTCCAACTCAAGTAATCTTGAGCGGAGTCCTATATGAATAATGAGTTATTAGAACAAGGGTCATAGCAGTGTATTTTTTGAACATCCAAGGATTAAATTTGGCATGACATGTTTTAATTTGTGTAAACTAGGTTTTAAACCACTTAGAAGCTGTCTACTCTTATTTTTTTTCTTTCCCATAATCTTCCTTTTTCATTTTATCTTTTCATGAAATTTGGAAATAGAAATATTTTTTGGAGATGGAAATATTCTCTCCTTTTCTTATGCCAGGTAACTACGGATGGTTTCCTTGTTTCATAGGCATTTATCGTTCACTGCTTTTTAATGTTAGGTCAATGACACTTATATTTAATTATGTAGGAACCAGAGCCTATTGACTGGGAATATTACAGGAAAGGAATTGGTTCCCGCTTGGTTGATATGTACAAGGAAGCGTATGACAGTAAGTTTGCCATTCATCATTTCTCTTTCCTCTTCTATTTTATTTTTTGCTAGCATATTCTTGTTTTGGATTTTGCCAGTATTATTTGCTATCATATTGATTGTCACGTCCCGTCCTGGTATACAGTAAACGAGTATGTACAGTTACCGCAATATATTTGTTTTGAATATGTTAAACCCTCCAACTGAATAATAAGAGTTAAAATAGTTTATAATTAGTCATGTATCCCCCCTTCCCGTCCCCCCCCCCAAAAAAAAAAAGAAAAAAAAGAAAAAAAGAAAGACTAGCCGCGATTATTTTATGACTTCGTAGGACTCATTATAAACTAATCTAGTGGGGAGATTATTGAGTTAGGGTATTACATTCTCTCCCCTTTTAAGATTTGACGTCGTTGTCAGTCAGAGGGACAGAGGGATACAATAGCACGTGAATATTTCACCAAGCAGTGTGAGATTGATCCCATAGATTTCTAGAGGTGTATCCTAGGGATTTAAGAGGTGCCCTTGCTTCTGTATGGCACTTTGTTGCGTATACCACTTAGATTCATGTGACACTTAGTTCTGCACACTTTTGGCTGGTGTCTAGTTCTGATACCACTTCAATACTTGTCACGTTCCGTCCCAAAATATGGTAAACGAGCACGTACAGGTACTAACAATATATTCTGATTGAATATACTAAAAGTCTCCAACATGATGATAAGAGTTAAAATAGTTTATAATTAGTGAGGGATTCCTCTCCAAAAAGACTAGTTACGATTACTTTGTGATTTTATAGGAATCATTATAAACTACTCTAACTCTTGTTTCATATCCGATGTGGGATTGCTGAACTAGGATATTACACTGATATTTCTTATTCTATCAATTAGATAGAATCGAACCTAATAATGCACGAAATACAACTGTGTCAGTGTATTGGCTATTTTTAATAATTTATTATTCTTGTATATGTGGTCAGAATTAGTTCATAAATACAATCATTTATTGTGTGATTATTCATTTTGAGAGATTCAGAGACATTGGATAGATTTCTACAGAAGGGATGTTATGGATATTGATGTACTTTGAATGATGAGTTTTATATTTATGTCTCTGTATATTTGCATACGAGACATTGGATAGATGTCTTCGGAAGGATGATATTAATGTACTTGGAATGATGAATTAAGTATTTGTGTCTTTGTTTATATTCACAAACTACTCTAAAGAGCAAAAACCCTATTGAATCAATCCAGGATACCAACAGAATGTGTCAGTTTTGGACTTGGGTCTTGTTTGGATGATTGGAAGGGAAATCCTTTGGATTGTACCTACTTCTCTTGGATTGAAATATTTAGGATTAAAATTAGTTAGTCTCCAATGGTTATAGTGCTGAGGGAATACTTTGGATTAAAAAATGATGTCTTGGCCTCTCTTTTTTAATCCATAAGTTTAGACTATTTTTTGGATTATGTTACTTTGGATTTTGTAAAAAATTAACTTCTAGACAAGCAATTCCAAAGGGTTAGACTAATCCTTTAGGAAAAAGGGATCTTATTATACAATTCTTTGGTCTAGCCCTATCCAAACAAGCCCTTAGCCCTTATGTACTAGCCAATATAGTGTTCCATACTGGTCCATTGCCTGCATCATGATGGTTTTCACAACACTCCCAGAGACAATAGTGGTGTGGCCTACTAGCCCTATTTTGCTATAGGTCCAACCATACTTGCTCCATCCGCTACCATTTGGAATAGTGGTGCATACAAGCACTCCATATTAATGTTGTAAAAATTGGACTAGGCAGCTGTTTATGCAGCCCCTTAAACGGGGGGGTGGCCTTCAAGGTGCTTTGATTAAGCAAGCATCTAGTGGCCTAAGCCTAGGCGCTAGGCGCCACTCTAGTTACTTAAAACCACTAAATGCTTAAGCCTTACACTGGTCCACTTTTCACCTGCTCTATGTTCAAGACTTTCTGATGGAACAAGCCCTTATTTTCTACTCACTGCTAATTAGTAAAAGATAGACTTTTGAATTTAGTTTCATAATGGTGTCAATTAATTCGTAAAGCACACAAAAGGAAAATGTGAAGTACATTCCCCACACTGTTCTATGGCATGGGGGCTTTTTTGGAAGACCTTTCATGCTCAAATAATTTCAAAGAAGTTGAATAAATGTATATATGTGAACTGCTTGGATAATGCTTATTTGAATAAATCTTTCAAAATCTTGCAGTTTCTGTTAATATGGGATACAGAAATGGCTTATACTGATAACAAAGTTCGTTCTCGGTAGGATTCATAAAGGCAATTTTACTGATAACAAAGTTTATTCTCAGTAGAATATGGTTTCTTTGCTTACGAAATCACTATACTTGTTTCTAGTTAATCATTAATTAATTTTTTGGAGGAGATTTTAATGGCAACTATTTCACATTATGGCCATCAGGCAATTGTTGACATTATTTAGCAAGTTCTTGGCTGGTCAGCTGCCAATTGTCTACGAAAATTTAAGCGCATTTCTCTGTGTTGTAAAAAAAAAGATATACCTGTCAAGGATTTTGCCAATCATACAATACTTCGTTAGAACATGCAATCCAGAGTAAGAAGCATATCATTTAAAGATTCAACCTTGAATGTTTAAAATGTGTCTTTCCCAAAACACTCCTTTCATTTTACATGGATCACATAGAGAACGTACATGGTATTTGGACGTTATCCATATTAATAACCTAGTGAATCATTCATGATTGGTGCCATTCTAGGATAATCTTAGATATTGGTCATGTTGCACTTTCAGAGTTGTTTGGCGCACTTGTGTTTGCTATATAAAATCTTGATTCAAGGTACTGACCAACATGGAATTCCCTTCATTTCTATAATATAATGTGTATAACATATGCACGAACTGGTCTGATGCCAAATAAAATTTTTCTTTTTGAGTGATCTATGGTTAACTTGCCTAGATATGCACCTTGGTCTACTTGTATTCATCATCCCATTTGATTGAGGAGTTAACCTCCTATACTTACAGGTGCAAGGCTATAAAATTTGTTGCTACTTAGGAATACACATTGCAGAATTCTTGCATTTCTGCATCGTCATCTTTTTTTTTTATTGACGTTGCTTAATATTTGTATTTTTGAGTTAGGGGATCTCTTTTATCAGTGAGGAGTTGCACAGTTATCATGTGATTGTCGAATATTATCAAGTGTGTCAGTTCATCCAACCATCACATGCTGGCCTAGTTTTTTTATTGTGATTGTTTGCATGTACCTAATGCGAATTATAACACAATTGACCAGCTCAGCGGAGTAGAATCTTGTCTATCTATCCTGTTGATGTTAATATTTAATTATATTAGTTCTATTCTGTTAATCACACTTGTTATGCCTAGGATTTGCCTTGATTATTATTGTGTTCCAAGATAAGTCTTGTACTACAAACATATTCTGGTAATTATATCTAAAGTAGTGCGACTTAGTGCCAGACCTGTTTTATAATGGTCATTTTAAGGAAATAAATGGACTTGTTTAGAGTCTAATCTTGATTTCAGTAATTTGATGGATTTGGCATAAACCTAGAGTTGCACCGAGTTTTTTGCATGTATCTGCTTCATCTGCCCAAGACTTTTTTTTGCTGCGGTCACCAATGTTTTTGAGCTAAATATGCTCCACTTATTTTGCAGGCATTGAGATCCCAAAGTATGTTGATACTGTGACTCCTGAGTACAAACCCAAGTTTGATGCTTTGGTGAGACATTTCATATTTTCATTCCTCTTCTACACTATTTTTGAAATCAGTGCACATCAGGCTATATCGAGTACTTTTGATGCTTTTAACAAGAGTCTTTTACAATTTTTTTGACGTGCAGTTAGTGGAGCTGAAAGAAGCCGAGAAGCAATCACTGATAGAGTCAGAAAGATTAGAGAAAGAAATTGCGGAAGTTCGAGAGATGAAGGTGATGATTATTATATGGATTAACCTAAAATTGTGCAGAAAATATCTTTTAAAATCTTGAACTGTAGAGCTCCTTCAGCTTGGTCTCATTAATTTGTTACACTTGTGCAGCAAAAGATAAGCACTATGACGGCAGATGAGTACTTTGCTAAGCACCCTGAGCTCAAAAAGAAGTTCGACGATGAAATAAGAAATGATTATTGGGGATACTGAATAGCGGTGCAATCACAGTGACCTTTGGCATTTAATAAAATGGTCTCCCCCCGCTTGACTACGTAGTTTTGTCCATTGTGGAGCTCATTGCTGTCAACTATTTGGAAGTTTGCATCATTGTTTGTGTTATGTCACCCAGCTGAGTGGGTGACTTTAGCATGAATTCCTGTTTTCATGCCAGTCAATGTGTGTATTCACTTGGCTGCCATATGATTGTCCTGCTTTGGCTGCCCGACATTTTTTGTTTTATTGCAGACTTCATAGTTGGGAAAAACTTAGCCTGGATCAATCACCTGTTTATTGAGGGGAAATAAGTATAGAAACACTATATTACATCAATTTTACTCTGGTCTTGGACTTTGATTATTTGGCTGCAAAATAACATATATATCTTTTCTGGATTTCATGTTTTCTTTTTCTTATATCTGGTCATCATGGGGCGGCATGGTCTCTTTGGGGTGCAATTGCAGTTGCTGAAGGTTTTCGGCCGTGCCTGTAATTATAAGCTTTTATAACTGCAGGTGCAATTATTTGATTGTAGTAGTTTAAAAAAAATACGTATTAACATTTTTACCTAGTTTTTTGTAAACAGTGGTTGTATTGTTGATAATTTTCTCATAGCTTTGCGAATAAAAAATTGAAATTTGAAAATTTTTATAACTTTGGTTACCACTTGCATTGTTGTATTGTTGATAATTTTCTCATAGCTTTGGGAATAAAAAATTGAAATTTGAAAATTTTTATAACTTTGGTTACCACTTGCATTTTCCAAATTTCCAAATTAGGTGTAGTAATACAAGTTGCAATAACTACTGTTAATGTGTTAACTTCACTTGCAATGATACATGTAACTTGTAGCCTCCTAACGCTAAGCGCATTTTATGCGATTTCGTAAGTCTCTGACTTATCATATTCCTGCTGGATACTGCTCAGCCAATCTATAAGGTGCTTACGGACATAGGGATAATGAACAATGCTCCAAACTTAAAGCTGATAGCAGTATCTGAACTATACCGCTCGACTCAAATCACACTCAAAAGCAAGATTTTGTTGCAGATCTAATCTCACTTGAACAAAGAAATATCATTTTGTAGTAATCATGTATTTACTGTATGCTGATGATGCTCATTTCCCATACCAAAACAGCTAAAATATGCACTGGTTTGAACAAAGACAATATACCACATTGTGAAACCTGGTACTTGTCATAACTCTCCAATTTTCTAGTGACTCGGCCTTCGAACTTGAATGTATTGGTCCCACATATCAGCTTTATGCATTGAGTTATGAACAAAGATTATAGTTTGGATTCAAGTCTAAAGGTGCGGTCTTGAGTCTAGACAGTATAGAATCTGTGATTTTCCATCTCAGATCAAGTGTTCAGGTAAAATGAAAGCAGATGAGCCCAACAGGATTCTCCTGTACACAAAACACGCGCCGTGCATACCAGCATGGACAATTTATTTGAACAGCTGTTCCCTATAGAGTTACTTGGAGATCTCACAACATCCTTCATTGCCATGCTCACTTTCGATGCAAGACGGAGACATCCATGACAAAAACGTTATACTTCTTTCGCGCTAGAAATCAATGAATAAATTACATTCAAATGCATTATCTACAACATCTTTGGTAAGAAAATACAAATGAAATGTTTAAACTACAGCAACCCGTCTGTGGTTGGAAGAGTGTCTTTGTTTTAGTAACCTGAACATTGATTTTCTCTTCAACAAAATGTAGAGGAATAATAAGATAACAAAAACAGCAAGACAAACCTCCATGTAAGCGTTTCTTAGAATCCCTGCTAGCTCAAGGCAGTTACAGTCCCTGTCACTGATTTGCATTCGTCTATGTGCACCACCAGCTTCAGGGTCCAAAATAAAATCTAAGTTCACCGCATTGTCTCCCAACAAAATTGGTGTCATTTTTGTTTGATAGCCGGGCATAGATACTGTAACTGCAAAATAAGTACGAAAGGGCACCAGTTTGATTAGCATCTGACACAATTCATTACTTGTTAAAGAAACTGGGGAAATCTCAATACTCCATGCAGATAAGGCGATGATAAACACAACGCATATGCCATGCCTGTGGTGCACTTGGGGATGGTAATGGATGCATCCATAGGTCAATTTTTGTCCCACCCTATATAAAATTTAGAATTAAAAATGAAAATTTTATTTTTCTAATTCAAAATTTTGTATAGGACAGACCAAAAGTCGACCCATGGACGCGTCCATTACCATCCTTAGGCGTACTGAATAAGGCATTTAACGAAAGAAAAAGTTCTGCATAAGTATGCTAGCACATGTAGTTGCTAATGTATGTGGAGAGATGTAGCGTATCGGACATATGTTACGATCTACAGACTCCGTCAAGAGAGTATAAGAAGCCCAAAGATAACTTCTTTAAAGATCCAAACATTATTCACTTCAGAACGTCAAGGCCACCATAATAATGTTTTCTATAATAAAGGCACGAAAAGGGATGGTTGACTAGGCAAGTTCTTCTGCGCGAGAGGGTTGAAAAAGGTATCAGAAATTACCTATGTAATAGATATTGAAAGTTAGACTGCCCAATTTCACTGAGGATAATTTGGCTCTGGATTGTTCCCCGCATATGTATGTATATTTGTGACCAAGAAAAGGGCATATGAAAGTTGCTGAATTTCCTTTATCTAGGATTTCTGTTCGTTTATTTTTCTTTGTCAAATTAAAATTCTTCTGAGATTTGGTACATGTGACCACAGCAACATGCATGAGTTTAACTGAAGCATAGACAGTACAGGACAAAATGGCGGAACTGAGATATGGTCTATAGGCCAAAAGCACCATGAAAATGCTGATACAGCCACACATCAGACAGAACCAATCACTGCTGGCATGATGCAGACCTATTACGACAGAAAACGCATATGACTGAAACAGATACATTTCATCTTACATCACTCCTTGACAGACATTTTCTGTAACTGTTGCTTCTTGGATGCTTGAAATTTTCAAATAGGGAATCCTAGAATTTAGAGAACCTAAAAACCGAAATATCGTGTAGTATGAAAACTATTTTTCCCATTAGAGCTTTTTCGTACTTAGAATTGGCCCCCTTGGTTCTGTAAATTATTAATCTCCCATCACACTTCTTGTTAACACCTGTTAACCCCTCTTGCCAAAATGGCCTAAAAGCTTTCCCATAAAAAATAAGTCAGCTGTTACATGTCAACTCTATATAGCATGCACAATAGAAAATAACATCTTTTGACCTTTTTGACCTGACATCCTTCAAATTTGTGCTAAATTCATAGCCAAGTATGCTCTAGACAGGAGAGGACCTAGCTACAAAATATACTTGAAACCTAATAGGTAAATAGAAAAGATAATAATATGGCCTGATGATTGATGCCCAAGTTAGTGAGCTCATTTGCATGATAAAGTGTACAATATAGGATAGTATGTGCTTGAGACAAGTGAAACAAGTATGGAAAATACAGTTTACCTTCATAGCTTTCTCCTGGTGCAAGAATGCGATGATAATCACCAAAGCTCCTGCTAGCATTCATCTGTAACATAGAATAAGTTACCAAGTATTGTAACTATTTATCTGAATCTACATTTGCAACAAATTAAATTTTCAGGAAATGCAAGCTAGAGGTTGGCTGGGTCAGTGACAACACACCCCAGCTAAGCTGAAGCTAACTGAGTGTGACCTAAGCAGTTCTTATACAAACTTGCAAAGTGAAGAATCCAAATCCGATCCGTATAAGATACAGAAGAAATAATTTATGGATTAGTTGCACTGAGATTAGAATGAATATTAAGAAACTATCAATGGTGTTGAACTCAAAAGTACCTATTCAATATATTGAGTGATTTTTCTGAAAATACTGAGGAAACATACTTTGTAATCAATTCCCCTGATCATTACTGAGGCAGGCAGAGGACCTCTTTTGTCTGATGAGAATATCTTTCCATGAATTCCTGTCTGCAAAATTTATATAAAACAATTTGAAAAAAATATCCGCAGTCAAAATTGCAGGAAGTATACAGATAATAATGCCAAACTGATGGCCAGAATAAACAAAGCAAAAACAACCAAGAAGTCCCCTCCCACAGACCACCACCCCACACCTCCCTCCCAACACCCCCACCCCCCCCCCCCCCCCCCTCTTTTTCCAACTAAAGGGTAGCTGTGTGACAACAAGATGGCTGCAACAAAACAACGAATGGAAAAGAAGTTGACCTCTGCGAACACCATTCAAAACAATAAAAATAAATACCAATGATCACAATCGAAACAACTTAAAAGTGCATAACAGTAAGCATTGCTTATCATGTTTTAAACTTTTTAAATAAAGCTCACCAGCATTTATATGAACTCTCTGATACAGATGCAGAAAACTAATTCATTCATTTTTATCACATTAAGGCATGCCAAATATTCAAACCAACTTCTTTTTCCTTCTTTTCTTAATGGAAGGAGGGGGCAAGGGAATACATATTCCAAGTTCTTTATGCACCGAAACCTGTTTATCTGGAAAACCCTGTATTCTGGTCATGCCCCACTGTTCGGCCTAGGAAACAAACTTGGGAAACAGTAGCTGAAAGCAAAACCCTTCTCTCTGTGTGTGTGAGAGTGCACATGCACAGGTGCAAACCCTGGATATGGTGCCAGGGAATCCAAGATATCACATCATCGCCTGAAACTGACACCAATTGGTATCTGAAAACCCAATATCACCTGATTTTATATGAGACAGACACTCTATCCCGAAGACTAGTCGTGTCAGAAGCACGGATCAAACACGACAGTTCTGTTTTGCATGCTTAGAATTTCTTGTGTTGGAGTCTCATGTTGTGTCCACGTCAGTGTGTTGTGACTGCAAAACATTGCGATGTTTGATTACTCATCAACAACATGGAATCATTTTCAAGTCATCCAGCATTTTAACATCTGTCTTTATCGTGCTCGATCCCACCATCAAGGGCATGTTTATACTAAAGAACAGCATTTGGAAATTTTAATTTAGCTTTATACTAAAAAACGTAGCTGAACAATCAATGTGTCTCACAGCAATCACACTAAGAACAAATCATCTATCAATACAGTATATAAAAGCACAGAGCTTATATATAAGCAATACAACCCAGCAAGATATCTTAGTAAAATGAGTGGGGCGAAAACAACTTTTTTCTATACAGTTTACAAGAAAACAAAATCACCAGAATCTTTACCTTGACCACACTTGCGACAAGATTCAACATGCTCATTCTGTTGTACTCAAACAGGACAGGAAGCTGCAGGCAAGAAGTAGAGAGAGAGGTAAAACCAAATTGATAGGTTCTAAAAACAATTAAAGGACATCCAGTGAACTCCCTTTAATAGTGCACGAATGAAATACCACATACAGAATTGAACCGCTAAAATAGGATAATATATGTATATTATTGTCCAAGAGTTATTAGCAAGTACATTAAAGTGATTATTTTATGTCCAATTGCCCCTCCAAATTTAGAAGCACTGCATATTATAGTAATGAAAAGCACAGGAAGCTAGCAGGATAGAACAGCCAAAAAATGCATTAGTGTGCATAATTATACGATGCAAGTTAAAAAACCCACATTGAAAAACTTTTACATCACGCCAGGTACTTTTCAAGAACTTAGTATGCACGTCTTAAGTTTCACATACTGTCCTGTATAATGAAGTCAAAAGCAACTCTTCTCAATTCAAAAGAAGAAGAAGAAGAAGAAATGAACCATCTCATAACTCAGAGAAAAAGTCAAGTAATACCAACAAAGTTTAAGAGGACACAAAATGTATAATATGTAAATTATGGGATATTTTTGGGTATGGAAACAATGACAAATGGTACGAATTGTCCATTTCGATGTCCTATCTTAAGACTTTTGGTCGCTTCCTTAGGCTACAACATAGAGGGACACCATAGGCACAGTTTTCCCTTGTATATAAATACATACACGTATATAAACGAAGGTTGTAACATTTCCTATTCCTCACCCCCCTTGAAAGAGTATAACTTGATGCAAGTAGCATTTGAACCCCTGACCTCTTGCACGCTTACTAAGCACGTACAATGGCACTTGAGATTGTGATTGTATTTGAAAACCATATACAGGCACATATTACTTTTGGAGCGAAAACTAGTTTCAAGTTTGGTTGGACAATCACAACGAATAAGTACATGCTCTTTTATAGCATTATCGTCCCATCAGTATATTCCTTAATACATTCCCTAGCACTTTGAGCACTTGACTTTATGAAACTATATACTATTATCAGTTCTGTTCCTCCTAACTTTTGCTTTTCTAGCACTAAATTATTTAATTCTAGCACACTTATTAAAATTAACAAAACATTCTTCAGAAGAAAATGTCACCTCTACTATATTTACATTAAAAGGGTAATTGTGCCGTTTGAGATCAGAACCTACTCACTTATGACGATTTCCAATTTGCGCTTTACCCTTTAATGCAGAGTTGGAAGTGTTATACAATAATTAGAACCAACCAATCTATTTATTATGAGTAAATGGATACATATATTTATAGGTGTCTCAGCACCATACAAACAATTTAATAGGTAATGTGGGACAAAACCTAAACTATATCCAAATACAATATAGTTTTCAATCTAACACTCCCCCTCAAGTTGAGTATAAATACAATTATAACAAATTTGTTACACAAATTAGAAAATAGTATTTTTCTGTTCAATAACACAAATTAATTTGAAGTGGATGAGAAGCAGCAGCAGCAGCCGGTAGGAGATAATCACTTAAATCATCAGAACACATCCATCACCACTAATGATCGATAGGTAGCAGTAAATAAACTTCTTTCTTAGAAGTAGTAGTAGGTAATAGATAAACTTCTTTTCTAAGAAACAGTAGTATGCAACAGATAAATTTCTTTCTTAGCAGCAGTAGTAGACAGTAGATAAACATTTTTCTTAGAAGCAGTAATAGACAGCAGATAAACTTTTTTTTAGAAGTAGTAGATAACACAATTTCTTAGAGACAGTATTAAGCAACAAATAAACTTCTTTTGTAGAAGCAATAGTAGGCAACGGATAAACCTTTTTTTTAGAAGTAGCAGTATGCAGCAAATAAACTTTTTTCTTAGAAACAATAGGAGGTAGCAGAAAGACTTCTTTCTTAGAGTAGTAGGCAAAAAAAAAAAGAGCAAAGGGTTGCATCAAGCCCAATTACACACTTGCAGTCGAAGAGAGACCAGTCAGAATTTCTGCGGTCACGAAGCAGAAACTTAAGCAAATGCATAATCGAATTGGCGATGCGATTGTGGGGTTGGAGTCACAATCAGAGTCAACATCAAATTGGTGACGATTGCGGAGTCGGAGTTGGAATCGAAGTCGGCTATCGATTAGAATGGTTGAGATTGATGGCTAAGATTTATTTCATAACGCATTCTATACCATGTTATAAAATAATTAGAACCAACCAGTCCATTTGTTATGAGTATATATATATATATATTATATATATATATATATATATATATATATTATATATATATATATATAGGTGTCTCAACACCATACAAACAATCCAATAGGCGATATAAGACTAAACCTAAACTAAATCTAAATACACGATAGTTTTCTAATCTAACTGGTAGCATCCTTTGCTGGTTATCTAAAATTTCCAAGTATTAATAAAATGTTTATATTCCCTTTTAAAAAATTAAATAGTTTGAGAATTTGTCACATGTTAATTGAACAGAAAACATGGGAATGAGTTATTGAAAATTGAAAGCAAAATAATTTGTTTTGAAGGAGAAGAATTTTAGAGGGCGGGAGGAAGGCTACCCACCATTTATGGCCCAATTCATAGCCTTTTTTTTGGATTTTAAGAAATTTTTGCCACCCTAAATTTCAGAATGCCTCCATTCCAATTAGGCCATTGCAGCATAAAATATGAAAGACATAAGATTGAAAAGGTAAGACCATGTCAATGTCCTGAACAGCACATGGGCATAGGTATGCACCTATCCTGTGGCGAGCTGTGCGGTGCTCAGTCAAAGGAAACCTGTTAAACCTGTTCCCTTTAATCCATGTGCCAGTGTTGCGCCCATGAATGTCTCGATCTTTGGTTTGAAGGAATTGAAGATGGACAATTTAAAGATATTATCAAGAAATAAATAGCAACACTTTCTGTATTATAGGCGATAGGCACCAAAAAAAAATCAGGGCAGTTGGCTAGAACCCAGCCAGAAGAGGACATGACTTCTTGACCAAAAATCAACAGCCATCTTCAACCGAAGCAGTGTACAGTATATACTAGAAACTAGATGTTCATGCATAATGTGTTGCAAGGTCCATATTCCCACCCAAAAAAATGAACAATTGTTAGTTCATATCAATATTATGTAAGTATAAAGTACCCCTGAATTCGATATCAATTACTGCCTCAATTTTTTCGTTGACTTAATAAATCAGCAGTGGGAATCAAGTGCATAGGAGAACAAATACAAACATGAAACATCCCCCATAATATCTACATATCGAAAAGTTTATTAGATATATTATTAAATAAACATGTTGAGATTAGTAATTTGAAAAGCAATTAAACTCAACGAGAATTTTCCTTTGCTAACAATACATTGAAAATTAAACAATATACGGAGTTTCATTATTGAACTTGAGCATATCCGTATCTAAATTGGGATTTAAACGAAAGCAAAGAAATTTTTTGCATAATGAACTAAAACTAACAAGTCTTTACAATCTCCAATGCTACAAAAACAAGAAAAATAATTACAATTAAAACATAAAACTAACAAGGAAAAAGTGTGTTTAGGGTGTCTCCTTAGGTTGTAATATAAGGAATCAGCCAAAAAACTTAATATAGGACATCAAAACGGATGAACCAAATGGTTCATCGTGATCCCCATATACTAAAAATCATGCATTTTAAATCTTTTTTTTATCATGCATTGGATAGTTGCAGAACAAACTGTTTTTCTACAATAGAACAAATGAGACCTTTAGATAAAAGATGTAGAAGTGTCTAGATTACATAATATTTCAAACACCACCTATTTTTGTATATGAAGATCTTGATGAACGGTTCACGATTGTTTATTTTGATGTCTTACGTTGATTTTAGGCCGCCTCCTTAGGTTATAAACTAAGAAGACACCCAAGAGACACTTTTCCCCAGCAAACAAACAAATTTAGAAATTACTGATAAAGACATAAGCAGTTGCACCAAAAGTTTGGATAAAGACTTCACTGTAAAATGCTTTCTCTAGCTAGTGTAAAATAATTAAAATTTAACATGCATACTAGTAAACATTTTGGGGGAAAGAATTTTAGTTTAAGTAAAAATGATAAATAAAGATTACAAAAAACTCGAGCACCACAAATTCATAGCCTTAGTGAAGACAGTTAATAAAGTTCTAGTGTATTAGCAGAATCATGGGAAAATAGAGAATCATGGGAACTTTAGTATTAAGTATAACATTAGGAGTGTAACTATACTTTAACTAATAATATTATGAGAATCATGGGAAAATAGTTAATTTTTTTATTTAGTTCGTTGGCATATCTCATAAAAAAAAAAAAATGGAGTTTGTCAAAACACAGCAAGCAAATTTCCATGAGTAACTTGATTCACAATTAAACCTCATCAGCTTTAGGCCATTTGTCATCACTTATTTCCAAAGTCAACTCTAAACAGCCCCCATGTATGTAGTTCCAGTCCTGCATACCACCATATATTGGATACCTGTGAAAATTCTAAACAAGTCAATTTAAGAATATTTATTGGGAAAATAAACGGGAAAAAAAGTGTTCCTTGTGGATATGATCTTCGTAAGATGGATTAATATTGAACTTCAATAAAAAAAAAAAACCCTTGAATTTATAACTAAAGACATAACTGCCATCAATTTCTGAAGTGACCAGCATACGGCCCTAATATTTTATGATTGTGCCATATTCATCTTTTCAACAACAGGGCATATCATGGGATGTCATTTTACTTGAGTCAGTGCTGTCATGAAGAAAACTCCATTTCTTCTTCTTAGAGTGCCCCTGTTCCTCCCATCATTCTATAAAATTAATCCATCTTCCAAATTTTGCTGCAGGTGTTGCTAACAAGGTGCAAAAAGCCCTTTAGATTTCTTTTAACATAACAATGCATGCTTAAATCTTGTGAAATTAGAGAAAGGAGGGAGACATGATAGGAAAAGAAATTGATTTGGCATGAAAACAGGTCAGAATTTCTTTAAGACGTTAGGGGAACTTCATTCATTTTTTTGCTTTCCATTGATGGTATTTAGATATGGAATCCCCTTTTCTTGAAAATCATAACTCAGGATGGTTTATATATCACTTTAGAATTAGAAGGTGGCGTGTGTCTTTAGCAGAACACTCACGAGGGTTAAGTAGAAAATTACTTGGTAGTACAATCATGAGGGTTGAGAATTTCTTAACACTTTACGGGCACTTCGTTTATTTTTTGCTTTCTATTGATGGTATTTAGCATATGGAATCCCCTTTTCTTGAAAGGTGGTGTGCGTCTTTGGTAGTACAGTCACAAGGGTTAAGTGAAACAAAGAAATTACTTGGTAATAAGTCATGAGGTTGAAGTGAAACTTAGAAATTACTCAACAACAGGCTTAAGGGTCAAGCTGAAGCAGAGACAAGATAAATAACAAAGTTTGCACTTTTCGTACCAATGAGCTCCGTTTGTAATTCCTCCTTTAAATTCAGTGCTCAACGACATATTATAGTGAGACTGACTATATATGCTTGCCATGTATCGAAATGTCTCGTCATCTGGGCATGCAAAATACTGTTTTCTGCAGATAAGCATGGAGAGAAAAGAATATACATTATGAATACAACATACAACTTTTCTCTAGTAAAACAAATGACATCTATAGTAATACAAAGGACCTAACTTCCGTTGTTTTCATTCCATAAATAAAAAGAAAAAAAGAAGAGCAAAAGGGCCATTCATGAAATAATTTACAGGTGTCAGTATTGAATCTAAACAGCAATATGGAACCTTGAAATGCTAAAAGACTTTACCTAATATACCTATTTTATGATTTAAAGTAAATACCTTGAAGAAACAATATTAGACCAAAGTAAATTAACAGAGATGCAAACTAAGGATTGTCACATATGGCATTAGGGGGGGAAAAAATATTTGGCAAGGCATCCTTATTGGTTACCAAAGAAATCTAACCGAGCAAAGACGTATCTAGCCCTAAGTCATATGGAGATGATACGCATGTGAAACATAGGAAAACTCAAAAAGAATAGATGGAAAGTGTGTGTCACTAACATGAAACCAGCAGAAGATCTGAGAAGGGCAAAATAGCAACATAAAATATCACTACTAATTGACAACCAATATTGATTCCATATCTAGTACAAATTTTCTCCAGCTCCTTTCAATTGAAATGAACAAGAAACTACTACGAGCAACATGGCTAAAAGGACAATGTGCAGAAACATTAGTTCATTGATCCTTCTGGAAATCAAGCACTGGAAAAGAACTAGGGCATATTGGTTTGAAAAATGAAGAATGTTTAGTAGCACACTGAAGTATATTTAAGCCAAAAGGACAGCAAAACGAACTGCGCAAGGAAAAAAATGTTTCATGTAAATTACAGCTAATAAAAAGATCATATGAAAATTCTTGCAGTTAACTGAGTTGGGCAGCAAGCTAAAAAGTGAAACCTATTTATAATAGTAATAGTAGACTGTATTTAGCAAAAACTTGGACCAGATATGGATATTGACACCTTGAGTCTCCAGAGCCATCCCAAGGATAATTTGCAACAAGCGCACCCTGTCAAATCAAAATAAGATTGATAAAAAAAGATTTCCAAATTCAATGAATCCATATCCAATACAAGATTATGAAATTATTTTGAAAATTGTATTCCTGTTAAATAAAGTGAAATTTTGAGATAATTATTAAAAAAATCTAGTAATTATTCTCTTTTAAGAAAAGCATGGTGGGCCAGTTAGGTGGAGAGATTCTTTATTGAGAAGGTATAAATGCCGACATACTTTTGCAAAGGAATCTCTGAGATAAGAACGTGACATATTAACCAAAACTTTTAGGGAGTACTATCATTATCTTTTGTTTTTTAAAAAAAACTATTTTATCATATGTAAAAAAAAAATATTATCTTCTACTAAGTTACATTGAAGTGAGTTTAAGTTTGCTCTCATTTATAAGGACTAAGGTTGTTCAAAGAGATTATTCAAGTCTTCGGAGAAAAAGGCAATTAAAATCCTTAAGACCCTTAATAGGGGGTTAAACCTATAGTTAAGGACCTCTAATCTAGGATTATGCTGTCAAATGATTTTTTTGACCAACTAGGTTAGGATAAGCCAGATTAAAAAATATTTGAGCAATTAACACCCTGCTTATATAAAAGAGTTAAGAGATAACCAGGCTATCTCTGAAATTATTATGTAGTCGACCCTCTAGAAAATATTATAAAAATGCTTTAAAGTACAGAATTAATTTAATCTGGATTATGCCTTTAACCCGTCTTCTACTAACCCCGGTTTGGATGCAACCTTAACCCTTGACATGGCTTTGCATATATCCTTAATCTCTTACCAAAATGGACCTAAATTCTTTATTGTTAAATACGTCATTGAAATCTCTTGTTAAATATATCTTAGAGTGAGCCAGAATAAGCCAAAAATATCAGAATTGGTGTTAAATAAAATATTAAATTCTCACTTAAATATATCTTGGAGTGAGTCAGAATCAGCTAAAAATGTAAGAAGAAAATCTTGGAGTGAGCCAAGATCGACTAAAAATGTCAGAAGAGTATCTTGGAGTGAGCCAGAATCAGCTACAAAAGTTAGAAGAGCGGATTTCAAACTCATTATGATATAACTTAACAAAAGTAAGATTCATCTACACAGGATGAAAATAAAATTCTTTTATAAAAGATAGTAATGATATTTCCTAAAAAAATTTCATAATATGTCATATTCTTATTTTTAGAAATTTCTTTTCAAAAGTTTGTAGGCATTATTTGCCAGGCCTTATAAACGGAGTATCGCTCCACCTGGCAGGTCCCACCATGATGCTTTATTTGTCATCTATTTTTAGATCTGCCATTATTTCACTGTTGTTGGTGCCAAATCCATGGAAACCGCTAGTTCTTGTTCTAAATAGAATGTGTGTCATACTGTATTTCCAATCGGTCCAAAATTTTTTACATCAAGTATGCTGAGAATAAAATTCTATTTAAATTCTTTTTCCTCTTATTTGTCATTCCTTTGCTAGACCTACCACAAAGGATGATATTTTGCTGGATTTGCCTAAGAATTCTTCTGCAGCAAAATACCTTTATTCTTCCATTCTGATCTTATATTTTGACTACGTTCATATTCATAGGAATGTTAGCAGTAATTGCTTTTTCCCGCTGCTGGAAAGACTTAAAGTTTAATATAGTGTCTTTTTTTTTTTCCAGGACACTCAAGATTCTAAATTGTAAACAATTTGAAATTTGTCCTCTTTACTAAGAACAGATCATGCATAAATTTTTGGTATAGAGCTGACAAAACTTGAAGATCGATCTTGTCTAACATAAACCTCAAAAGCCAGACCTACTGCAATTAGGGGTGAGTATCGGCCGGTTCGGTTCGGTTTTGGATGAAAAAATCCCTACAAAAAATCAAACGAAATAGTAGAACCGAAACCGACCGGACTCCCAAGAAAACCGAAACCGAAACCGAATTTTCGTTTCGGTTCGGTTCAGTCGGTTTTAGGTTATTTAGATTTGAAACTAAACATGTGATAAATACGTATATTTTATAGGAAAAATAATAATTTTCTTTTCTATTTTTTTTTTCTACCTATTAAAATAACAATCACATATTTTTCATCAAAAATTTAAAAGAAAAACACATTGAAAATAAATCAAAGAAATAGAATAAACTACAATTGCAAAAATTCGATTTTTTCGGTTGGTGCTAAAGCCACTGAAATCTGTAATTAATTTTGGTTTTTAAACCGAACCGAAAATCGAACCGATCGGTTCGGTTCGGTTTTGCGGTTTGGTTAAGTTTTTTCGGATTTCTGCTCAGCCCTAGCTGCAATGGCTCTTTCATACTCCGGGATGTCTTTAAAAGAAGCAAAGGATTCTATATCTTCCAAATCTAATACAAGAATTATGAGTATTTTTAAAAATTGTATTCCTATTAAATAAAACAAAATTCTGAGATAATACTTTAAAAGCAATTATCCTTAATGTTTATTCTTACAGAATAAATAAGAAATAACATTATATACAAAACTGATTATTTTTCAACAGGATCTTTAAACAGTTTCGATTTTTTTAGAAATAATTTATTAATGATTTCATACAAAATATTTTTCTATTTAAAAATAATTTATAGGTTTAATATTTGGAAAAGGGCATTTCAGTCATAAAAAGCACGTTGCAAGGTACATGGAATGTTTTCTAACGGATAGCTTACAGAAAGATCTTTTTTGCTTCGAAAGGTATATTATTCATGGTAGTTTCTTAAACACAAAAGGTTCAATTTATTTTCTTGAAAAGCCTGAAAGTTAACTGCAGTTTCTTAAATTTACCCTTCCACTGAATACAAGTGGTGGTCTCTTTCCAGCACCATAAATAATATAGATGAACATGTTCATTTTGATCATTGCATCCTTGCCTTCAGAGAGTACAATATATTTTGATTTCCTTCACTTCATTCTTTGCATGGAGTTCAGAATCTTACACTAGAAGACTAAACTTCTAAGCAATGGTTACTACTGTATGTTTCTTTTATTTGGTCGAAATCTGGTTCAGTTTGTTTAACTGTTACAGGAATCTCTTAACAATATCAAGGTAGTCATATTTACATATCAATTTCAAGATGCAGTGATGTGTTAGCTTCTAGTGGCTGACATGGTCATCCCACCATTCAGAGTATAATAAATATGAGATGAGACATCAGCTACACACAAAAAACATCTACGTTTCACAGAATTTTGTATTTTTATTTAACTAATATTTTTTTAGATGAACTTCAAAACATGCAGTTGTGAACCTTCAAAGTAAATAAAAAACGAGTACCAAACTATACTCTCAAGTATTACAATTAAAGAGGAATATGATTCCAGATAGCTTGGCTGCAAACTAGAGTACTAACAGTTACAAAGCCGCCACCTTGTTCATAAATAGAATGGGAGGAAAGGGAGGAAAGAAGTAATATTACCCCATGTAAACTTGCAGAGGCCATGAAGTGTTGCCCTTTTGCCCAAGCCATAATTGCTCTGGTTTCAGGTTGGCGTAAGCTCATTACTTCATTCATAGGAAAAAACTACAAGCATTTCTTATGTCAGAACATACCATGATGACTAATATAAAAGAAAATATAATATAGGAATAACTCTTTGTTTTCATCAAGACTGAAAAACAAATAAGAGTTAACATGATTTGAACTCATCGTGTCCATATATCACGAACTTCAAAAATGCTCACCTGGTCAGGAAAATCTCGGTTTAGATCCACATTATTTGCATTCCCACGTCTCCTAAGGGCAAATCCATCAGGATTCATTGTTGGAAGAATATGAAGATGAACATTTTTTATGATCAATGTTGCCTACATGCACAATATTAATTTTATCATAGAGCCAAATAACTGAGCAACAGCAGAAACTTAAAAGAGAACTGATAAAGAAATGTACACAACATGTTATTGTTACAGAAACCTAAGAATATAGTATTGTTTTTCACATTGACTTTAGAAAACCCATCTGAAGAGTGGTATTCTCTGTCCTAATAGAAAAGACGTCTAGTTAATCTATGTTGCTTTTCACGTTAATTTAAAAAATCCATTACTTGGTTTTTTTATGGAGCTAGTTTTGCAACTGATCAAGACCATGCACTTCCGTAAAAAGTGCAAAATATAAATTGATAATCCATGTCTTGAAATGTCCCTCTAAAAGTTTGAAATAAAAGAACCAAACAAACAGCAAGAAGAAAAAAATCATCTTCATCCAGGATGTTTCCTATCAAAATGGGGTTGCTTATCAAGCATGGAGCAATGTCAAGGAACCTCCATAAAATAATTAATCCATGTCTTGAATGTCCTTTAAAATTTTGAAATAAAACAACCACACAAATAGCACAAAGAAAATATCATCATCTTCATCCAGGACATTCCTATCAAACAAGGGGCCGTTTATCAAGGTATGGACCAATGATGAGGAGGCTCCATACAAATAATTGATCATGTTACTGTGATGAGTTGTCAACGTAACATCAGTCCTCAACAATTATAAGACAGAGGTTGAATAGTTGCAAAGGTGAAGAATTTAATAGGAAATTGCATTCAATTTTTGAGCTCTAATATAAGACAGGTTGCATAGATTTTTTCTTTTGAACAGCAAAAGAACAATTTAAGAATCATAATAGAGGAGTACAATGTGTAACAATGAAATTCAACCTCCCTAATAACACTCCTTAGTCCTTACGTTATACTTGAATAAATTTTCGTGAAGAATAAAGGAACAAAGGACACATGGTAACCTATCGATGTATGAACAAAAATCTGCCAAATCATAGCCCTGGAACTTCCAGGAATCGCTAAAATCACATTGATAATAATCAGCACCAAAACTCGCATCTTCCTAGACACTCAAATCTATCAAAAAGACACTCCGTTGTCACCGCATCCAATAGATCCACAGTAAACTCATAGTGACACAATAACACATCAATTAGATCTATTGATCAGAAAAAATAAAAATGATGGTGGTTGATCCTCTTATAGATCTAATTTCAAACACTCGATAGGATATATACATGCAGATTAATCTCCAATCCAAACACCCATGACCCACTTGCCAGCCAAGAAGAATGAGATTCAACCCCATCATTAAAGAAATCTTAAAGGCTACCACGAGGAAGAGAAGAAGATAACAAGACATAGGTATTAGGATCACTATTAGCCATGTCATTGAGATTGCTCAACAAGATCATGCGCACCTCTTCCCAATAGCAAGATATATCAAAGAATAAAGACCACTAAAATTAAAAATCTCATAGATTTATGAAGAATCAAACTTGTCATAATGGAAACCTTCGACATCAACTCCAATCACGATCTTCTCTTATATGATATAGGAATCTAAGATTGTTTTGCCATGCCATTGAGATTGCTCTACAACATCGTGTATATCGTTTCCCAATAGTAAAATCTATCAAAGAATGACACCACAAAAATTAAAATTCTCTTAGATCTATGAAGCATTAAAATCGCCAACGAAAACATTCTAGATCAATGCCATTCATTAATCTTAGCTTCCTGAAACTCTTGCAATTATGTCCAAGTTACAAGATTTTAATTTATAAAGCAATGAAGCTTTGAAATGGATCTTTCATTTGGCTGCTCAATGGATCAATCAAACTAGCATACCTTCAAAGTAAAGAATTATTCACCACATCTAAAATTTAATAGAAACACATTTACAAGACAACATATGGACATGATGTCCATCTTGAAATCGAGCTTAACATGTCATGTAATACTCTTTTTTAGTAAAAATAATTAAATAGTTAAAATGTAAAATGTATGCGTATATATTGAATTAAGGAAGAATACTTTATTGCCAAATGACTTCGTGGGAAGCGGAAAACATAATGAAATAAGATTCGTGATTATCCACACATATATATATCAAGATAAGAAAAGAGAGTAGAAAGATAGGAAAGTGAGAGTGTGTGTATATACCAAGGGATCTTTCATATAGTTGTCGCAAAACCAATTCGCAAGAAGTATGAGTAATTCCCGACCCACAGGCTCATCACCATGCACATTTCCAATAAACTACAATGCAACGGAAATGTATTCAGTATCCATTCATCATATCTGTTATGCAAGTAAAAAAGTTCTAATACAAATTTGTTTTAATTCCAAGCATGGTTCGTTATACATAGACATTATGCGATAAGAAAATAATAAAAACAGTTCAATAGGAACTTTGAGTTAAAAAATCTGAACATAAATGAAACCCTACTCCCTAGCCTAAAAAAAGGTTATTTTCATATCATGAGATATCACCTCACATTCCTACTTTCATATAATAATTATTACGATGAAAAATATGCAATTGGTTGGTTGAACCAAATAGTCTGTCGAAAGGCTGGAGTTGGAAAAACTACTAATAACTTCTACTAGAATTTCATATAACTACCTCCTAGGCTCCTACTGAACTAAGTGCAGTATGTTTCCTCTAACTCTAAGATAACCAGTTTCAAAACCTGGCATCGCATTAAAACCTACATGACCTGGATGCTTGAGCATCCTTATCTAAAAACACTAGTAATAACTAATAAGAAGATTGGAACTATGAAAATGGGTTAGCCCAACTGAGAACACCCCTTGCTCCTAAGAAAAAGGTTCCAAGCATAATTCTCAATATCCCAAGATTTGTGATATGTACCCTATAATATGATAAGCAAGGAAATCGATACATATCTGATAGTTCTGAGCTATGTATCTTATAGTACAGTAAATACATCTAACAATATGTAACATGTATCTTACAATATGTTATACATTACGATATGCTGACTCGACATATAAATAGATTTCAAACTCATTCAAATGAACCTATTGAATTTAATTACGTTTGCATACTCTAAACAAGTATAGTCTTTTAACAAAAGCGCACATTAAAGTTCAAGTACCTACTTTAGTTGACAAAAAAAATCTAACCAGTCATCAAAAAAGATATATCTATAAATTTATAGTCAATATAAATTATTTAATTGCTAATTCTCGATTCAAGTTTCAATGAGCTTATATATTATACGCTAAAATTATAATATATATATGACATCTGCTTAAAAAGAGTTTGTATAAATTGGAGATGATGGTGATGAAGAAACTAAAGTAAAAGTTCTTAAAGATGATGATAGTAATTTTCTACAAGGATAATTAATTGATATTATATTGAAGGTTAACGAACTTATCAATACTTCGGTTTTTGTTTAAAATAGTATGCAATTCGTACTGAGGTAACAAAAGAAGGAAGAGATTGGAAAAATATATAATCTAATTACTATCAGATATATTGTAACGCCCCTGTTTTTCAGTTGCTTCCCAAAACGAAGGATACTATTTAATACTTGCACTAAACAACCCAACAGTCATAAGGCTTTGGAATACCCGTAACTACTGCCACAATCAGATGAATAAATAACACGTCTGAAACTGGAAAGATTTCATTTATACAAAGAGTTATCTACATAAGATAGCACACTGCTCTGAATATGAATACAAAAAAAGAAAAGCGGTGTCCGGGCAAAAGAAATATAAACAAATATATACAAAGGGTCTATTGAAGGTACTTTGCTTGCCTACTGTCGCTCGGTCTCGTCAATGAAATGTGGGTCTTTAGTTGGAACTGACTCTCCTTCGCTTTCTAAACCTGGGTTCAATACCCAGGGAATTAAACCCAACAAGTAATACAAGAAAAATATATATGTACTATCACAGTACTAGAGATAAAGTATGCAATTAAATCATGATAGGGTTAAACATGTCACGTAAATAGTGAAAAATAGAATAAGTAAGACTGTGCATATCATTTACAATAGCAAGTAAATATCTTATAAAAATGTCAAGTCTGGATCAAGTCCTTATTAGCATTTAAAACTAAATGATGAATAAAATAGCGTGCAGTTTTCCGTATTATACAAGTGCCCGTGCATACCCGGGACCCGGCCTCAAACTCATGGCGCTGAATCATGACACATCGCTAAGTGTTCAAGTCAAACTCCATACTGTGGAACAGTAACGGATACCACCCTTATAGTGACTCGTGTATCAAACGGTGACCCAGTACCACCGTGCTGCTGTAGTAAAAATCCTCAGCACCTCAATCAAAGCACCTCAATCAAGAAATTGACGAACAAGATCTTTGTAGAATACAGTTCTTATCTATCATGTAACTTCCCCAATCCCCATGCCAATAATACACGATATATATGAATTAATGAGAACACGTAACTTGTCAAGTCAAACTGTGTACATGTCTTTATCATGAGAAACAAGAATTCACGAATCAAGATTCAAAATCATACACACATATCACAAAGATACTTCATATCATTTAATCAAGATACAAGAAACTTGTTGATAGAGATGAAATTAGTTATTTAGTTGGATTTGATTTGATTTGATTTGATTAGGAATTTAGTTAGATTTTGGATTTTTAGAGATTTATTATTATCTTGTTGTTTTAGAATTCTCTATATATATGATTTGCAAAATCCTAATTTGAAATAGAGAGTGAAATATGATTTCTTTTGAGAGCATGCGATTAGTTTTATCAATTTTTTTTCCCGAGTGATTCATGAGAGACTGGGCGTGTGATTCGCTCGTGAGGTCCAAACCCTAATTTATCTCTCAAAACTCTAAGTTCTTCCCCAATTTCCCACCACAAACCCTAAATCGCTTCCGTCCGTCGTCAAATTGATATCAGAACTCAAAATCCACATCTTCAAATATCAGAACTCAAGATCCGCATTTTCAAGTATCAGAGCTAAAGTTCCAAATCTTCAGATATCAGAGTCCAAATCCATCTCCATCTTCGTATCTTCTCATCTTCTTTTTTTTCTTAAATTTGAGAGGAAAAAATAAAAAAACTGAAAAAAAAATCTGACAGTAGATCAGATCTGGAAAAAAAAGAGCAAAAAAAAAAAGAGAAAGAAGAGAGAAACAGATAAAAAAAGAGAAAAAAATCGAGTGAGAAAAAAAAGAAGAAAGAGATAAAAAAAGAGAGAAAAAATCGAGTGAAAAAAAAGTCAAAAAAGAGAGAGAAAGAAAAAAAAAAAAAAAAACAAATTTCCCCTCCCCTTCCACAGCAGCAGCAGCACGCAACAGTAACAAGCAACAACAACAACGCAACAACAAGCAGCAGCAGCAGTAGCACGCAGCAGCAGTAGCCGCAACAGCAATAAGCAACAACAGCAGGAGCAACAGGCAACAACAAGCAGCAGCTGCAACAGCAGCAGCAACAACAAGCAGCAACAGCAGCAGCAACAACAAGCAACAACAACAACAAATCAACACGTACAGAGCACCCTCACCACTGCAGCGCCCTCCCACCGCCCGCAACCCGACCGAACACGATTTGCTTCCAATGACACTAGATTGGATCTAACAAAGCAGATTTGAACTGTTTGAAAGGTGACAAATCCGTTAAGGAGAATCCAGACCCGTTAAGAGTTTTTGAGAGTGATTTTGAAGCCATTTTGAGTTCGGTTCACATCGGATTCGATATATAATCGACACATTCTAATTCTGGTATTTTCTGAACTTGATTTAAATATGGAATTTATATTTTGTGAAAAATATATCAACACTGATGTCGATTTCAAGCAAGTGGAGTGTGATATATATGATGCAGTCTCATATTTTCATGGTTATAATAATCCTAATGGTTATGATAATTAGGAGAACAATTTGAAGCAATTTTTCCGTTACTTTTCGTTGACTTCAGAGTAGAAATACAATTATGCCAAATTAAAGTTGGTTAGAGAAGTTTCTAATTAGTACCTCAACAACTATAAATCTCGTCCAACTTGGAATCGGTTGCAGTTTTTTTTCGTGCGCAGTATGGTCCGGATCTTGTCTTTGAACAGTGCTCTAAATGTGAAAGATACGAACACTCAGCTCATCAGTGTCCTTCCATTAAATATTCGGTATGTGGAGAATTTTTGTATTTATGAATATCAGTGCTCTTCGAAGAGTACATATATCGACACATCAGATTCTGATAATTTAGGTGATTATATTATAATTGAGACCGAAGCCATCATAGAGCTCGTCACAGGTCCAAAAGTTATTGATCCGGTTTTTCTGCCAAAACCAACTACAGAAATATTTATTTGCCATGTTCATGAGAATCGTGTTTTCAGTGACTTTCCAGCTCACATTCCAAATTCTTTATTTTCTACAGAAGCGACAGATTTTGATTTCTCTCCAGGCCTTCTACAATTATTATTATCACCACCATAGAAATGTCAGATAGTATATATTTGGCTTCCAAACTATTCGATTTTCTTATATTTAGTTCGGTGGAAAAGTTTGTCAGATGTCAAGAAGATTGACCAATTTCAGTTACTATACTTGACTTTCTTCTTATCGCTATTCACCAGGTAGTGAATATTTCCAAGCACGGGAGAATTGATAGAGATGAGATTAGTTATTTAGTTGGATTTGATTTGATTAGGAATTTAGTTAGATTTTGGATTTTTAGAGATTTGTTATTATCTTATTAGTTTAGAATTCCCTATATATATGGCTTGTAAAACCCTAATTTGAAATAGAGAGTGAAATATGATTTCTTTTGAGAGCATGTGATTTGCTTTATTAAATCTTTTCTCGAGTGATTCGTGAGAGAGTGGGCGTGTGATTCGTCTGGACATAAGGTCCAAACCCTAATTTATCTCTCAAAACCCTAAGTTCTTCCCCAATTTCCCACTACAAACCCTAAATCACTTCAGTCCGCCGTCACTTGTTATCATATTTCTATGAATAATCATGTTCATCGTGTATAAAGTATTCAAATAATACATTCAAACATGTCATGTATTGGATTCGAGTATATATATACCACGAATTACATGTTATGTATTACATAAACTGTATCATGTTATGTATTATTATTATTATTATATTCCACGATTCTTTTCTTCTCAACTACAGCCCAGCCCCCCCCCCCCCCACACACACATATATATTTGTTCTTCTATTTTTCTCTGGCCCACTAAGCCTAGCCCACATTTTTTTCTCTTTTCCTCCATTTTTCTCTGACCCACACATTTTTTTTTCTTTTTCTTTTGCTTGGCTGGGCCCAAGCCCACTGAACATTATTTTTGTTTTTATTTATTTTCTTTATTGGGCTGGCCCAAGCCCAATTTCTCTTTTCTTCTTCTTTTTTTCTTTTCTTCTTTTTTTTTCTGTTTCTCTCTTTCTCCCAGCCCAGCCCACGCGCTCCTCCTTTTCTTCTTCTTCTTCTTCTCTCTCTCTCTCTCTCTCTTCACCTCTCTCATTCTCTCTTTCCTTTCCCTCTGTTGCATGCAAATCATGTTGCGTACAAAAAAATTTTTATAAAATAAAAAATAAGCAAATATCATAATATTTATATGTATCAAATTTGACTCACTATTCTGCTTCAGTTCTCAATATCAATCAATAGATCAAAATGTAAGCCAAGCATTTTTTGCAAAATAAATCACGTATACAAATATAAATTAAATAAAGAAATAAACGAAAAATATAGCAGTATTACTTGTCTCGGCTTGATCTCGAATCCTCGATTCGAATCCTAGTTCGATTTGATTTTCTTTCTTCTTTCTCTCCCCTTTTTTTTCTGCTGCTGGGTTCTAGCCAGGAGTCAGAAGAGAAGAGAGGGAGAAAGGGGGGTGATGGAGAGAGGAAAATTATTTGATGACAATTTGGTAATTTTAACAAAGTTTCATACATCTCCATTTGCCACATAACCACCCAGCTTGCCACACCCACCTCTTTGTTTGACAGCTCAACCGAAATTCCCTTTAAGGGTGTGCCCTTAGAAATTTGTTATAGAATAGTGTGTGTATAAAGGAATTTCCAATTTATTTAATATTTTATTATTTATGACTCTGGTAAATATTTTCCAAATGCTACCAAATTTATGTAGGATATAGTATTCAATGAGAGGTATGCTACAAAATTATCCGTTTGTCATTTCGATGTCCGAAATAAACGAATCGAAATTCCGAAGTAATTAGAAGGATAATTTTAATATTATTAAATTAGCAATTTTGGAAATATTTTTCGGTCTCGTCAGGAAAATTTCTAAAAATTCTAAATATTAGAAAACTAATTATCGCGAAGGCCGAATGTTATTTGGAGTTACAGATTTTAAGTTACACCCACCGGACTTTATTTTAGTGTCCAAAATTGAATTGGGTAATCCTATTTGGCACGATCAGACCCAAAAGAGGGATGTAGGTAGCTTAAATTTTGGGATATTACATATGTAATCCAATTATGAATGAATTAGTGAAAGGTACTGTTTGGATGGATTTCCATGAGCATTTTAAAGTTGAAGGAGGAAAAATGGGTCTACAAAAAAGGAAGAAGAGATGTAATAGTAAAATTATCTATTTATTACTTATTCCTAATATTTGGACTTTAATAAAAAAAAATTATATTTACTCGTAGGACATCTTAACTTGCATGCAATTGTAAATGATATTTTAAAACGAAAGCGAAATAAGAGAATACTAAGGGAGGATTTTATTTGGAGCAAAGGAGACGAAAACGAGGAAGATGAATATATCATTTCTCAACTTCAAGTGAATTTTGTGACATTATGTCTGCTGGTGTAGTATAATTTTGATTAATGACCTCATATCATATATAGTCATTGACTTGTATTTTATGTATACATGTTTTATCATTTGTCTCTAGTGATTTGTTTACTTATACTCTAAATTTGCTCATATGTTGTTATAGATATATAGTTATATGCATGTTTACTTACCTATTGTATATTGATCCATGTATCTTACAGTATTTTATGTTAATCAATTGATGAGATCCCAATACTGCATATTACTCACTCATGGCATGTATAGTTATTGGCTTGTATTTTATGTATTACATGTTTTAGCATTTGTAGTAATTTGTTTACTTATACTTTAAATTTGCACATATGTTTGTTATAGATATATATATATATATATATATATATATATATATATATATATATATATATATATATGCATGTTTACTTGCATATTGCATATTGATCGATGTATCCTAAGGTATTTTATGTGAATAAATTGATGAGGTCCCAATACTGCATATTACTCGCTCATTATTCACCTTTCTTAACTAGTTTATGTGTTAATTAGGTTACCCTTGAGATATATTGAGAACTATTAAGAGATATCACCCAATTAAGCTTCAAGTGTGTCAACTTATGATTATAGAAATTCAAGACTTCCGCTAAGAAGATATGAAAATTCAAGGTTGGAAATACTTAAGAAAAGCAAGCAAAAAAGCAAACAAGGTGTAACGCCCCGCTCCTCACTAAATACAGAATGAAGTGCGTCACCGGCGGGCACGTGTGAATTGACGTGCACAAGGCCAATGAATATGTAAAAGCAGGAATGAATAAAGTTAAAATACAATTCATCTATCAGGATCTTGGAAGTTGGTCTACTGCCATATACAAATAAAGATATATTTGTGTAAAACAGAAAGCAATAATTAGATACTGATATAGAAGTTGGAAACTAAGCCCTCAAAAAAGGTATACATACCAAATCCAAAAATACAAAAAGTGGAGGCCTAGAAATCTACTGCTGCTCGACCTGCTCCAGAAAACACGGTCGTGCAATGACGGATCCTCACTCACATTTTCAGTACCTGAGCGTGTGGAGGAACTCAGGTCAAACCCGATAAGTGAAACAATAAAAGTAAGGAGCGTGTAATATAAACAAATATGTAAAATATGAATGTGGATATGAAACTATGCACATGTGTGGAAAATATTAAATGATCAAGTAACGATATCAAGCAAGAATATACATGCATATCAAGTTTAAGTTACTAGCTTATTTTAGTTTATGTTTTGAACTAAATGGTTAAAAAATAAACTCGTATCGTGAAAGTACCCGTGCATACCTGGGATCCGGCCAAGATGCTGGTGATAAAACAGCCGTGCCGCTAAGCACTCAAGCAGATACCGATATTGAGTATTCGGTCGTCCCATCAATATGAATTAAATAAGAGATGATGGCTCAGTACCATCTGCGCGCTCCCGCTGATGGGCCCCTATTTCGGTTGCTCAATCTATCCTAAATCTTTCACGATACAATATTTGTCTACCCTTTAGTTCTTCCATAACCCAAGATTTCAAGTTATATTACATGGACATCAATTCGGAATATGATAAACCAATTATGTCAAGATTTCTACATACATATGTCTAGTAACAAGACATAAAAAGATAATGATTCTATACAAAAATCTCTATGATTATTCTAGAAAAATAAAAATATGTTTTTTTACACTTTACCTATATTTATATATCAAATTTATCATTTTATTTATAATCTCTCATTCTTAAACTACAAGTTGTAAAGTTAAACTATATGTTTAATTTTTAAATTATAAAAATGCTACTTTTATGAATATTCATCATATTGGATATAAATTTGAAGTTTCCTACATAAGTTTTTCGTGTATAATATAATGATTTAAAAATTATTTTCCACTTGCCATTAGAAAATATGTATATATATATATATATTTATTTATTTATTCATTAACATGTTTTAAAGAGAGAGTTTCATATAAGTTTTACATTAAATTTACTAAAATATTTCTTTTATGCAAGCTATTGCGTTAGGTCATGATTCATTTATGCTAATCTATGTCACTTTAAAAATATATACATTAATAAGGTTTAATAAATTTACTATTTTCCATACCATAAAATTATACTAGAATTTGAAAAATTCATATGTTGTTAAAGTAATCGTTATAATAGTGTTAAGTATATTTAATTTCTATTTTTACACTTTACTACCCACTTTCTAATATGTCTTTATATGCATAATTATATATATACATGATTGTTATTTGCATAACACATTCTAGTATTATATGACTATCATACTTGCCTTGGCATATACATACTAGTCACTTGCACAACATACATGAAATTATGCTGGATTTTCCTTATTAGCACATATACGTCTTGATAATGCCATGAATCCTGATTTGCCTGTTAATTTGATTTTGACATGGACCATATCTTACTTGTTACTGACATGTGTATGTAGAAATCTTGATATGATTGGTTCATCATATTTTGGATTGATTTCCATGTAATATAACTTGAAATCTTGGGTTATGGAAGAACTAAAGAGTAGACAAATATTGTATCGTGAAAGATTTAGGATAGATTGAGCAACCGAAATAGGGGCCCATCCGCGGGAGCGCGCAGATGGTACTAAGCCATCATCTCTTATTTAGTCCATGTTGATGGAACGACCGAATACTCAATATCGGTATCTGCTTGAGTGTTTAGCGGCACGGCTGGTTCAACACCAGCATCTTAGCCGGATCCCAGGTATGCATGAGTACTTTCACGATACGAGTCTATTTTTTTACTATTTAGTTCAAAACATAAACTAAAATAAGCTAGTAACTTAAACTTGATATGCATGTACATTCTTGCTTGATATCGTTACTTGATTATTTAATATTTTCCACACATATGCATAATTTCATATCCACATTCATATCTTACATATTTGTTTATATTACACGCTCCTTACTTTTTATTGTTTTACTTATTGGGTTTGACCTGAGTTCCTCCACACGCTCAGGTACTGAAGATGTGAGTGAGAATCCGTCATTGCATGACCGTACTTTCTGGAACAGGCCGAGCAGCAGTACATTCCTAGGCCTCCACTTTTTGTATTTTTGGATTTGGTATGTATAGCTTTTTTGAGGGCTTAGTTCCCAACTTCTGTATTAGTACCTAATTATTGCTTTCTGTTTTAGACAAGTATATCTTTATTTCTATATGGTAGTAGACCAACTTCTAAGATTCTGATAGATGAATTGTATTTTAACTTTATTCATTCCTGCTTTTACATATTCATTGGCCTCGTACACGTCAATTCACACATACCCACCGATGACACACACCGTTCCGTGTTTAATAAGGAGCGGGGCGTTACACAAGGTCCCAGAGCCATCGGTGGGATCATCGATGACCTAATATTACCAGCAGTATCAGCCTCAACCATCGGTGGCCTCACTATTGACTTACTTCTATAATTGACAGAATCTAGCCACCATTGCAGCCACCAGTGGGTGACCACACTAGAATATCCAGCCACCATTAGAGCCATTGGTGGGCTCACCTGTGGCTTAGAGTACGGATTTGAGTTTTGAGAGTATATCGCCAACCTTTCGGGTTTCCAAATAAAAGAACCTCAGGGATGGGAATCTTCCACAACTTGTATTCTATCTGGGGATGCTCATCATACATGTAAAAACTATAAATAGGTGTTGAAGCTGTCATTTTGTATATCTAGAATTTTTTCCTAAATTTTTTTTTCTACGATTTGGGAGTTTGAGATATCTACTTTGCAAAACTATTGAGAGCTAATTGCCAATAAATTTGATGGTGATTCTTTTTAAGATAGTGAGTAACCAACCTCTTTTCGGTAAAAGGTGACAAGACGAATCCTATGTCTTCAAACTGGTTTAGTTTAAATCTCTATCTATGCTTTAAATGACTTATGATATTTATGAGTTTTCCTTCTATGTTTTCGTGAATTGAGAACTTGAATTCTTTGATAGTCTATATTTTGACATATTACTTAGATTTTGATGCTCCATGTTGTTTACATAGGTTTTGGGTAACTTTTATTTCTTATACATAGATTATTTCCAAAGAGATATTAAATCATAAAGGTATTAACTTGAATAAAGGTCAAATTTTTTGATGATTTTTTGCACTTAATGATAAAATGTTCCGACTAGATTTGACTTCGTGATCTATTTATTTGTGATAAAATTAGAGTTTAACCAACCAAAGAGAAGATTAAAGAGCTCTCTCATCTGTGTTGATTCTTCCTCTATTGGTTGTTTGCTCAACTTTCTCTATTTTTGTTAATTATTTACTACAAATCCCATCTTTTTCAACCGTGGTTCTATTTGTGAAGTATTTTTGCTTTAGTACTGCGTCATAGTGAAGAACGATGTGGGGTTGACTTCTAAATATTACATGATGATCCCTTGTGCCTCATTGCGCACGATTTAAATTGCATCAACAGTATGTAATATATTATGCGATATGATACATAAGAATAACAATTATACATGATATTTCCAATTTAATCATTTTAGTTACAGCTTTGATTCCCACCTATATCGATCAGGGAATTTAACTTGGGTAATTAATCTGCCCAAAAAGAGAAAAATATTGGAGCCTAATACCAGTGGGTTGGTCGATGCAAAGAAAAAATCCCATCTTTTAGAGTCTTCTTGGGCAGTATTGATCAATGTAAAAGATCAAATTGCCATTAAAACTTCTCATTTTCTTATCCATTTATTATTGTTTCCTCACTAGGTTGTTTTCCCCCTAAGAGTTTCCATATTGTTATTTTCTGGGTGGTAGTGCATAACTTCGATAACTGAGTTGTGATATTCAAACCTTTGGTCCACGGACCGGTCCCAAATGTCTTCATTCACTTAACCCTAGCAGGGACTAGCTCAGATGGAATATGCACTCTTTTATCCTCTTCAGACCAAACTGATGAAGTGTATACATACCAATGGTCTTATTAGCTTTTTCCCAATAACATTTTGGTTACCTAAAAAAGATGCATCCATAGTCAATTCCATAAGTTCATTTTGAATTGAGGGTCAAACAGGTATAAAAGTCTTTGTCAAATCTAATAAAATATAAAGAACACTAGGACAAAAATCTTATCTTATGTCCTTCTGGTAAATCCTCTCCTTTATCCATTTTTCTTCATGTGTGATAGGGACGGACCTAGGCATTCAAACCAGAGAGCAAATTGTTGATGTATCCCACTATTATAGACAATATTTATTTCAAAATTGTAAAATAAACCATGTTTGCACTATGCTAAGTTATTCACGTTTTGAAACAACTCATCGGGACCGCGGGACGTAGGGGCAAAGCGCCCTGCCGGGGGTGCGGGGCAAATTCTTTTATATATGGTAATATGATTTCAACAGGCCCGATTATAATTTTGCATAAAATTTTGCAAGCCAAAACATAATCAATATCTAATTGTTGAGTTATTCTAAAACTCGGAAATTACAGGGAAAAAAAAAAAAAACCTAACTTCGGATAAAAGTCGATCGTTGTTCGTCATAATGGAGATTAAGACCAAACTTTTGACGGTGAATTGGAGGAAGAAATTTCCAGAGTTTTAGTTGTAAAGGAGTTAGAAAGAGATAACAATGTAAGGTGGAGAGATAATTGGAAAAAGATTGTGAGTTTAAGTCTTGACTTTTAAGACTTGAGAGGGGCAGACTTGAAATTTGAATCATTTGATAGTGGCAAACTTGTAAAAAATTTGAAATCTATATGGTCCCTTTTAGGGGGCAGCCTCCACCCCCCTCCCCCCACCTGTCGCTAGGTCCACCCATGTGTATGATTCCCTGTACGTTGTAAGTTAATTTGTTGCTTCCTCTTCGCGTATGCTTCGTTAAAGGTTGACTACACTCTAAACCCTTTCTCTGATTCAATGAAGATAATTTTCCATATCAAAGTGTACCTCAACATCTCTCTATCTCTGAGTGACTCGGTGAAATGTTTCTTAGACAAAATAATGCCTTAAAAACGTTCTTTTAATAAAACTATAAAGTTTAACACATTTACAATTAGGTGCAATATTACAACTGAGATTGCTATCTGGTATCAAGAGTATTCTATTAGAAGTTAGATGTAGGATATTTCAGTTGATTTTTGTATGAAGTCATTATATTATATTCAGGTACAGGTTGGAGGTACTTTTCCATAAAACTTTGAGCATAAGATATCTCTCATAAGTAAGATGCACTAAGATGATGGACAAAGCAAGTAAACATGGGACCTAGAGTCTCCATGGGGCAAGACATGCAAGAAACTGAAAATCTTCAGTTTTTTATTCACTGAAGCAACAAATATACACAGGCAAGACTACATGCTTACATATCCAAAAGACACAAGCAAACATAACTTAAACTAATCTATAATTACCCATAAATCTGTATTCATTTAATTGAGCAATTATTGTTTCTTCTTTATTATGTCAGTCTGTGTTCATTCACGTCTACCGCTAATCATAGCCACTCATTCAACTATTGGCCTATAGGCTCTATACTCCTCTAGCACACTCATCACTCTCTACTACACTTATCTATTATTTAAATATCGGCCGCAATATCGTTATTGCAGCCAATATTGCATTTTTAAATACAAAACGCAATGATATAAACAATTTCATAGTATTTAGCGTTTTTGAAAAAATAGTGGCACAATATCTGGTTCAAGATGATATTGCAGCCGCAATATTGGATGCAAAATAGAGGTCGTAATTACCCAAAATTAGCTGAGTTTAATTTGTAACTTCTAAAATCATGGTTTTTCTTGCATGTTATTTGGACTATCAGTTTATGATTTTAATGTGGACTTGTGAAAATGATATAAATATGTGATATTTAATTATTTATTTTTTCTCCTTCCATTGCGTAAAATTTTATATATTTACTGATCCATTTCATTTTTGTATGATTTAAGTTATCATTTATGAGGTTTCTACAATTGGACAGTGGATATGGATTCATCAGCTTAATGTAAGTAGTCGAAATAAGTATATCATAAACTTGTATATATAAAATATTTTATATAGCTTTCTATGATCTATGCGTGAATTAACTTTATATTTATTTTCTATGATATATGAATTTATATTACATTCCGATATTGAAATATGATATTTGAAAAAAAATCCCTGATATTTTCCCGATAACGATAACTGCTATAAAGTTTTCCAATCCGATATATCTGCTATAGTCGATATTTAAAGCCTTACACTTATCAATCATTTCTCCCGTATTTTCTCCTCAAATTAAAGTCTCCTTTATAGCTCTAATGGATACTAGATACACTCGTTTCTTATCCTATATTTCAGCTTTACGCATTTCCTATATTCTTCATTGGTACGAAGCATATATAGACAGAAACTTATTATCTAAGTATTGGCCAATCTAATATATCACATATATCATATCAGATTTTGAGGTATCCAATATGCACTATACCATATAATATCGGTCCGAAATTGACCATAAGATACATACAATATTATTGATTCCTATACCATAAGTAATTGGCCAATACTGATTTTGACATTTTAGACTTGCTTATTGAACATAATAAGGCAAAGGAAAAAAAAGGGTGATTCAAAGGTGGGAAAGAACGTAAAAAAACTCACTAACTTTGAATGCTGGCTTAGCTTCATCCTTCCCAGGCTGGTCAGAAATTTCAATCACCAACTACAGCCAGCAAATAGAACTCAATCACTAATCTGCTTCGAGCGAAACAGAAATTTATCATTCATAAAATACATCATTAACATTCTCACCAATGGCACACCTTTGACACTGTTCCCAATGCTGGTAGCAGATTTCAACAACCCCTCAAAAGTGAGAAATAACCAAATTAGCTATTAATCTCATAAACTCTCAAATCAAACGACGACATAAAATATACCTGTAAACCCTAGAAATGTCGGCACACCTCCGTCCGAACTCTCGAATCGCCGCTTCCAGCTCCGCGTTACTCATGTATCCTCGAGCCAACACCTCCCTAAAATCAATTTAAAATTAATTACCAGGGAAAAAAACAACTGATCATCAACAAGATCCAAATTCAAATCATACAGCTCCTCCAGCCGATGATCATCAAGCAAACGTCGAGCGAGAAGTTCACTGTTGTCACCGAAAAAACCTGCAAAAATCAAGAAAATATGACGAAACGAGAGATCAGAGAGTGGTGATGTAGTATTTGGTACCTGATGGATTCGGGATCCGGTCACCCCCTCTGGCGAACGAAGGGGTCGGATTGAGGAGGAGGAGGAGAGAGAGGAGAGAGAGGGAGAAAAGCTCCATTAATTTTAATTTTTCTTGGATTTGGAAAATTGTGCAGTCCATTTAAAAGCTCAGACTCAGTAGCGTTGCGTATTATTGGATCAGAGATTGGGGTTCCGTTTGACTTTTGATCATGATTGGATCAGCCCATGAACGATGGATAGGGCCGTTGTTTTAGTTAATGATTTTGTTATTGACGATGAGAAGGGTGGAATAATAATTTAGGCCAACATTAGGTAAGCCCATTTAGATAGTTATGTTGAAGCCCGAACCATCTGTATTGGGCTTTAGCCAATTTTTGAATTCTGCATTGGGACTTTATATATACTTGCAGCAAAGCCCATTTAGATAGTGATGTTGAAGCCCGATCCATCTGCGTTGGGCTTTAGCTAATTTTTGAAGTCTGCGTTTGGTCTGTATATATAGGCCATATTCAATATGTCTTGCATTTTTTTTCTCATGCGAAATGGTTTTTGAATCGAAGTAGAATATTAGAGTTGTAGGGGATACACGTGCATTGCACACTCCTCTTTTCTTCATTTGAGAATATAACTTATTAATTAGTAACTTTTATGATCATATGGCAGAATTTCTGATAATTTAACCATATATCTTTTTTAGTAAATCGTAACGTAAAAATTAATCTTGATAGTCATGCAAGATACAGTAAACTTAGAATAACATGGATCTTACCATTTACGACTAAAAGCCACTGTAGTTTCAACTTTATATTTATCTTATCACTTTTTTATTTTTTAAGTTTTTTTTGCGATTTCCAAACCAAAAAATATTTACACTGGAATACTTAACAATCTCTACTGACATGTGAATATGGTCTTCTCCCGCATGAGTCATTTTATCAGCCACATGAAACATGACTAAGTCTAATCTTGACATCCCACATCAATTTTCCCAACTATGCTTCACGGTTAATTAATATTTTTGAACATTTTATAGATCAGAATCATCTTTAATACAAAATAAAATTTATTTTACCAAAAAGTAAGTAAATAAAGAGAAAAACATGGGAGAGCTAGAGAGAGAGAGAGAGAGAGAGAGAGAGAGAGAGTAGTACAAGAAATGAAGTGAGTGGAGGTGTAAGAAGAGAGGTGGGGGAATATGTAATGATTAATAACATTCCAAGGGACTGGAATGATTGATATTCTATGCTCCTGCTGGCTCCTCTCTCTCTCTCTCTCTCTCTCTCTCTCTCTCTCTATACAATTTCATGTCAAATTCCTTTTCTCTGTCAGATTTCAGCAGTCAGCACTAAGGAACACTTAGCTTCATTTCTCGAGACATATTCCCCGAGCCAATACTGCATGCGCTCCACACTAAGCTAAGTTAAAACAGAAATAACCAAATAACTTATCCAAATCGATGCGCAATAAGTAGAATAGAAATAAACAAACATAAGTGGTCAGTCTAAGGAACTTACCGAATTAGTTCAGTTTAATTTCTTTTATCTCGTTTGATTAAAAAAAAACTGATAGAAAAATCTAAATTGAAACCGACTCATAAGGCAAACTAGCAAATTCGAGGAGGAGGCTAACACTTTAAAATAAAGAGAAATGCTTCAAAATTTTATAGTAATAATAAAATCTCCGTAAATTTATTAGCTTGTTTGCATGTGAAAATGCTTCCGATGTGCCTATTTTGGCTCTTACCGATATAAAGTAACTTTACAATCAATTTATGATTGGATTTAAGTATATAAAGAGGTATCCTTGATATTGCTTTCATATTTGTAGGATGTATTCTACTCCAATTGTCATATTTTTTTAGTAGGATGTATCCAAATTAAGTGAATATATATAAAGTATCGTTTTTGGCCAATTATTTGGATTAATTGCAGATAAAACTATCTCCTTGTATTATCTTTGTTTTTATCTTCTTTTACTAAGATTTTCTATATATTGATTGTAAAACTCATATTTTAATAAAAAATAGAGATGATTATCGAAGATTTGAGAACATGTGATTTATTCTTCCAACATCTTCTCTTTGAGTGATTTGTAAGAGAGTGAGTTTGTGATTTGTCTGGATAGGAGATCCGAACCCCTATTTTATCCCGAAACTCTAATTTCTTCCTCAAGTATTTTCTACAAATCCTAATTCTACTTTCATCCCGTGTCAGATTGGTATCAGTGTTAAAAATTATGCTTTTCTAGATATCAAGAGCTCAAAATTTGTTTGAGATTGCATTATATCGCCATACTTGAATTGTCCGGTTGGAAAATAGCATTGATTGTACAGGAGCACTGCTTATATCATAAATAATTATAGAATTTTCCTTCAAATTTGTCAGCAACTTCCTTTTATGACAGCACATAATAAAATTTGATAAAACACGAGTCTATTCACTATAATTCGAGTCTCATAATTCAAAATTCAACATCAACCGAATTATTTGATTCGATTTGGTTTTGATCGGTTAAATCAGTATCAACCGAATTATTTGATTCGATTTGGTTTTGATCGGTTAAATCAGTTTTATCCGAACTCTGCTCCAGCTGATTGACTAATTAACATCAGTTTTAAAATAAAAACATAAATTACGATGCAATAAGCAGGATCCGTACATTACTACGAAGAGAAATTAAAGTTTTCGAATTAATTAATTCAAAAAATTAATTAGCAATTACATATCTAATAAATTATCTATGTAGCTTATCTGAAGTTCTTCGTCACAGCCTCGTGTGACGTCATGCCCATGTAAGCTCCACGTATCTTTGTTCTTGGTGCAACCAACGCGTTGTCATATTGGCCTGACGAAGGAAGGACACGTGTCGAGTAACAAATTTACCCACCATTCTATGGGAATTTAATTAAACGGGATACTCTCGTAGTTAGATGGATTTGGCTAAAAAAACAAAATAATTTAATTAGGTGTAATTTGGGTTAGAGGTGAGCAGTTTTGGTTAAAATAGAAACAACCTGTCAAAACCACCGAATAAGCAAAAAGTGAATAATTCGATGGATTTTTAGTTTCGGACTTTCAAACTTGAACCGAATCGACCATAATTAATTAAAAATTATACATATATATATGTCTGTATCATGGGAATTTCAAATTCAATTTCCTGCATAAATTCTCCAATCCAAATGACGGAGAAATTTTCATATTTCTACCTTTATGTGTATGTGTGCGTGCGCACATGTGTGTATACAAGCACGCACACAGTATACTATATATATATATGAGTCAATGGCGAAAACGTAATGATTCTATTATTTTTTAAATTTTTTTTAGGATCATAATCTCTACATTCTTAGATTTTTTATAATCAAATTTTATGACTTATAAAATTTATTTTCCCTATCAAGTGAATACAAATGTTGTATTTACGATCGTTAATTTTGTATATAATTGATAGAAAGTCAAATCAAAACAAAAACCCAAAAAATTATGTATGAGCGAACTCTAGGGGTCGAGATCATAATCCAAAAGAAATCTTTTTAAAAAAATTATTAGAGGTAGTGAAAATAAATCACAACTCAGATAACCCACGTGAGTTAGCGACTTATTTCTATTATTCACAAACACATATAAAAACACATACATAATTGATAATAAATTCAACATCAATTAGAAATCTTGAATATATATATATATATATATTTACTAAAACGATTAAAATTATAATTTTTATTTAAGTTTTATTCTAAATACTCGAACTGAAAAATTTAACCGAACCAAATTAATTCCGCTCAGTTTTGATTCCCATTTCTAATCAGATCAATTAGGTTTTGTCAAAATTGACAAAAATCGATCGATGTTCATCCCTATTTTCGGTGCTAATAATTTTTTTTGGTTAGATGCTTAAATATTATTAATAGTAATTCTTAAATATCCTATAGATTAAGGAAAAATTGATGTTATCCACAGAATAACCTGCTTTAGCATGTGACAATGAAAAGTGAGAAAAGGGTTTCCTTTAGACTCCAACATATAGCTAAAGAAGTTGCACTCACATAAAGCATAGATCTCTATAATGAAACGTAATAAATAGAACTAAGGCATTATAAAAGATTATTACACTTTTCTAGGAGCTTAAAATTCAAAAGTTGTAGCTAAAGCTGCATGGTGCAACCTAAATAGGCCCGACCTTGACATTTTGTTTGGGTTTCGTGAGACTAATTTTGATTTGACTAACGTTGTAATTGCTAGTTTATTTTATTTTTATTGTCCTATTTGTAAAGGGTTACGAAAGAGCATATAATATTTTTATTTAGCAAAGCTTTTGGAGCTTATATATAAAAAATAATTAAATATGAAATGTGTTAAATTTGTGTCTCGAATCTGTTGAGTATGTAGATGTGATCGGGGATCATAAAAATTCCAATTGGACTTGGATCAGAAGGACATTAACATAATTAGATTGGAACACCAATTAGATAATGATGATGTTATTCTGATATGATTAAAATAGTAGCACTATATTTATGATATAAAAAAAATGATGGACAATTGATGAGAGAGGGTTTTTATTATTATCAGAGATATGAGGAACAATTTTCCTCATAAATCTCTCTTGATGTTTATGTGGACGTAGGTCAAGGTTGGTCAACCGAACCACGCAATTATCTCGTATTCTTCTTGTATTTACTTTGTTCCCTCTCTCGATAATCTCAATGTGATAATCTAGTGGGGTTTACAAGATTGGATTGGGGGATTCGATCCCTAACAGAATGTTGAGGTCACGTCTCTATGGTAAAAGGTTCTAGTTATGTAAGGCCATATTTTCATATTTGTGTAATAATTTTTTTCCAAACGAAAAAATAAACTATGTTATAATATTTCTTTTTCTCTCTTTTTCTAGTTAAACTCACATCCCTTGCTAGTAGTAGATATTTTAATAGTTTTTTCGAACGAAACCTATATAATTATATTGTGTAGTTCGAACCAAAACCTATATAATTATATTATGTAGTATCGAACCAAAACCTTATGTATGGGAGAAAAAAGACATTGCTATTTGCTTGGACAATCATAATTTTGCCACGTCGAAGTGTGAAGATTATTTATTAAGAAATTGGAGAGTATTTTATTAGATTCAGTACATTAATAATTATAATGTAATGACGTTAAATATCAAATAACAGTTTAATCATAATAAATTTCTTAACGATTCAAACTAATAAAATAAAATATAAATCTTAACAAGTTATAGTACGCGGACATGTGGAAGATACTTTTCATTAACATGCATACGACTTTAGGACTCGTTCGTATTTGATAAAACTTGAAATCCAATATTAAACCTATCAGCGAAACCACTTGATTAGTCCCTCGTGAGGATTCTTTTCTTATGCGTGGAATTATTAACGAAATCTCGGCACTAATCAATTCATGCACACACGCACGTGAAAAAAGGTTCAAGATTTTGAGGCTATCGAAGCATGCACACGTGCATGTCCGTAATGACATTACGTGGTTAAAATCATTTCCAAATATAAGGTTAATTAGGGTTTAAAATTTTATTTTGCCTTTCTAATTTCCTTTTTCCAAATTTACTTGTATTTTGTGTTTTAGATTTAATTTATCAAATATTGATTTAGATACAATGGAGCTAGCCATGTATCCAAAAAAAAAAAAAGTACTGATTGTGCCTTAATTAGGTACCTCCAAAAATTTGTGGTTTTAGCTTTCGCCTAATATAACTTCCGCAGTAATAATTACTGCAACTTAATTATATTATTATATTTAGTTTGTAAGTTACAGTGTTGCAAAAAATTCAAATAATATGTATGACAAATATTTTATTTATCAATAGTACAATTAGTATTTATAAAGGGAAAATAAAAAAGTATTGTACATTTAATTTTTTTTTTACAACTACAATTATTGCAAGTGTGTAAACAATTGCAAACGTAGTTATAAATTAATCTTAAAAAAATATTACTTGAACCACATGCCTCTAGAATACGAATCACGCTTGCTTTGCTAATAATGGATTACTTCTTTAAAAAACTAGTTATGATTACTTTATTGATTTACGGAATCATTATAAAGTATATTAATTTTTATCTCATATAATGTAAATATTCAAACTGTACTACAAACTCTAGTTTATTTCTTTTTTCTTTTTTTTTTCCAAAAAGAAATAAACAAAAGAAAGTTTCTTAACCTACTCACATTCGTGTAGGGCCATGCCTTCTTGACACGCATTTTATGGGTGTAGGTGAAGAATTATTCACAAAATAATAGATCATAAATAGTTTTTGTTGCCCCCATCCACTTTAAACTTTCCCACAATCTCCAACCATTCAAATGGCCGGCCCTACAAACCCAGTAACCCACTCCCAATGCATCACGGTGGCCTGAGGTCAGGAGCCAGCAGTCTCCACCTGCAGCTCAGTGCTCTCTGCACGTATGACTCAGTGAGAGGAGTGAGTCAGTAATAAGTGCGAGGGAGTTCAGAACGTTGAACTGTAAAAAGTGATACAATTTTTATCATTCTTTCTTTTGGAGAGGAAAAAAAAAAAGAAAAAGAAAAGTTGGGGGGCTTTTTGTTGGGGGGTGAAGCAGTCAAGGGAGGCCTTGATCAATTCAGTCCTCATCACCCCCAATCCAAGTGATGGATGCAGAGAGAGAGAGAGAGATTTTGAGTAAGATTTTGTGCATCATTGCTTGAGATTGAGATCGTAGGCCGTGCAAAAGGAGACACAACTAGAACTTAGAATGGGGGTGGCTGGTATTATCTTGTACCCATACCCACTCATGTCCCTTTACTAACATTATTGTCTACTCATCTTCAGATAAAGGAGAAAGAAAAAAAGAAACAAAACAAAACCCTAACTTCAAATCATGCAAGTTAACTTTTGATGTTAAATCCTGTCTAAAACGAATATTCTAAGCCTACTGCATATGATGTGAGGAGAATATTAATTAGTTGAAAAAGCAAAATTGCAAATTTTAAGACCATGATCTTTTCTGTATTTAAAACCCAAGAAAATATTACGTTTACGCTCCTTGAGTATATGAGCTCGTGCTATAGCAGAAGAGAGAGGGAACATTTGAGGTGTTCGAGTTTTGACATTTTTGCTACATTTATCTCCTGATTTAAAGCACCTGCATCATGTTCTTGAGACTGCATCTCTCTCTCTCTTTCTATGTGTGTGTGATTGCTGTAGGTGCGCTGTCAACTTAGAAAAAGTTACGTGAGTTAGCGGCAAAACTATAATGATCCAATGATTTTTTTTCAATTTTTTTTTACAATTACTATCTCTGTCTCTTTAACTTCTTTCGGATTAAATTTCATAAATTTTAAAATTTATTTACTCTTTCATCATGTGCATGCAAAATGTTTTATTCATTGAAAAATATTAATTTTGTGTTAATTTGATGGATGACCAAATTAAAACTAAAACCCAAGAAATTAGGTATGAGTGAACCCTAAGAGGTCGAGATCATAATCCAAAAGAAATTTAAAAAAAAAATTATTGTAGATGGTAAAAATGAACTACAGCTCAGATAACTTGCGTGAGCTGTCAGTTTATATATATATATATATATATATATATATATATATATATATATATATATATATATATATATATATATATATATATATATATATATATATATATATATATATATATATATATATATATAGGGATTACTGTACGTGAGCCGCCAGCTCAGGAAAAGTTACGTGAGCTAGCGGTGAAACTATAATGATCCAATGATTTTTCTTCATTTATTTTACAATTACTATCTCTATCTTCTTACTTTTTTTCGGATTAAATTTCATAAATTTTGGAGTTCATTTACCCTTTCATCAAGTGCATAAAAAATATTTTATTTATTGAAAACCGTTAATTTTGTGTTAACTTGATGGAGGATTAAATCAAAATTAAAACCCAAGAAATTGGATATGAGTGAACCCTAATGGGTTGAAATCAGAATCCAAAAGAAATTTTTAAAAAAAATTTATTGGAGATAGTGAAAATTAACTATAGCTCAAGTAACTTGTGTGAGTGTCAGCTTATTTCCATTTTTCTCGTATATATATCAAATAACATAACATCATTTACGGTTTGTAAAATAAATTACATTTATGGTTTCCGTTACATATTATGATTATACAGTGATTTAAAACTGAACACCATTAATTTGGACTCTATAATTAAGAAACATCATTTCATTGCAGAGTTCTGGCAAAGGAAAAAGTTTCCAAGTTGAACAGCCATGTTTTCTATGTGAACATTTCCCATTACTTCTAGATATCAAATTTAAGTAAATAATTATGCTGTGGTTTCGAATTTATCCTATGTGGGATTAGTATCCATTTCCTTGTCAAGGTTGAGTTTTATTTAGAAAAACATAAAGACGAGCTACCAAATGCTTCGAAGGGTCGAGTCTTATTATTGTTGTCATTGTCATCATCATTATTATTTCTATTATATATATATATATATATATATATATATATATATATATATATATATATATATATATAAAGAGAGAGAGAGAGAATTACTGTAGATGAGCCGCCAGCTCAGGAAAAGTTACGTGAGCTAGCGGCAAAACTGTAATGATCCAATGATTTTTCTTTAATTTTTTTTAACAATCACTATCTCTGCCTCTTTAACTTATTTCATATTAAATTTCATAAATTTTAAATTTCATTTACCTTTTCATCAAGTGCATACAAAATGTTTTATTTATTGAAAACCGTTAATTTTGTGTTAGCTTGATGGAGGACCAAATCAAAACTAAAACCCAAGAAGTTGGGTATGAGTGAACCCTAGGGGGTCGAGATCATAATCCAAAAGAAATTTTTAAAAAAAAATTATTGGAGACAGTGATAATGAACTGCAGCTCAGATAACTTTCGTGAGTGGTCAGTTCATTTCCATTTTTGTCATATATATATATATATATATATATATATATTAATTAGAGAATAATTGATTAGCAAAAATCAAATAACTACAAAAATATTATTTTCTTTTATATGAGTAACTTCCGAGTAAATGTATGTATATATACCCCCTCTCTCTCAGACTACAGTCAATGCAACTCTCACCCCTCTCACCTTTAGCTGCCACTACATTCCTTTGTCGTATGTGAGACAAGGAGATCTAATAGGGTTTTTAAAGAAAGAAGAGAGAGAAGAAGGAAGAGAGAACAAAAGAAAGAAAACAAAAGGAGGCAAGGATGTTGCCTTCAAGCACTAGTAGTGTTGTGGCGAAGCAAGGGCAAGGGTTGGGGTTGGTGGGCAGTCATCAGGATAGCACCATGAGCTTCTTCTCCCAGCCCTCCCCTCTCTCTCCTCACCTCACCTTCCCTCCCTCTCCCTACCCCCTCCAAACCTCCTCCTTGCAAACCCTAGCTCCTCCTAGGGTTGGTGAACTCCCTCCCAATCTTAGGGATCTTGGATCCTCTTCCTCCCTCCAACAACCAACTTGCACTAATAATCTATGGTGAGTCTCTCTCTCTCTCTCTCTCTCTCTCTCTCTCTCTCTCTCTCATGGTTTTATGTAAAACTTCTTTTGCAGGCCATGGGGAGAGGAGAACCCTAGGAGGCCAACATCATCAAGAGAGGATCTTAATCATGATGTTAGTCACAAGAACAACAACAGTAGGAGGAATTACAATAACAATACAAGTGTTAATAGCTTGCCACCATCAGTTGGAACTAAGAGGATGAAGAAAGTGATGAAGGCAAGGAGAAAGGTTAGAGAGCCAAGATTTTGCTTCAAGACCATGAGTGAGGTTGATGTGTTGGATGATGGATACAAGTGGAGGAAGTATGGCCAAAAAGTTGTCAAGAACACCCAACACCCTAGGTATATACTTGTGAAACTTTTATCGTATATCTTTATGAATTGATCTTCATATAAAATCTTTGCAAATCTAGCTTGCTTTGAATCATGTTTGTTGCATGGTATTTTTGCATGAGCTTGCTTTGGATAACTAGAAGATCCTTCACCTTTCAATCTCCTTTTTTTTCTTTCTCATCTCTTTATTAGTTATTCTCTTTAGGGTTCAAATCAAAGTACTACATTAGTACCAAGGATGGCAATGCACTTGAGTATCCACATGCATGCATTGGTTTCTATGAAGCAAGATATTGGGAAATAATTGATTCCCTTTTCCTTGTAATTGGCTTGAATGTTTTCTCTTTTTCCCTTTAATGATGTGCCTAATTTTCTTTTTATTTTGATTAATTCTATAAAAAAAAGAGCTTAATATCATGACGTTGGTAGATTTTGATTAAGTATATATACTTGTCAATCATAAATATTGAAACATTCTACTTGATTTTTGGTAGATGGAAATATATATGATGTTTATATAATGAAACTTGTGGTATTCTGTATAATAATAATTATGGTTCTATTCATTAATAACATGAAGAAAGAAAGAAAAAAATGAAAAGGTAAGTTAAGAAGAGCAAAGGAATGCTTGCACTCTCTTGCCTCTTCTTGACTTGAACAACCCCCAACAACAAAAAAAAATGCTAAACACTTTGCTCAAAAGGAACAATGTTGAACTGATATTATAGGTTAAAACCAACCTGATGAATGAAACATAGAGTTGATCCCTCTTCAAAGGCTTAGTGAAAGTTGGCAGTTGTGAAAATTTTGGTAATAAGAAAATTATTCAATTTTTAAGCAATGGTTTGCGAGGAACATGATATGGTTGAGAATTTTCTCCTTATTCTTATCGTTTATAATTTCATATTCTCTCCTTTTCTTGAATAACAAGATCCATAACTCTCCATCCTCCCCCTTTAGAAGATTACTTTTATTAAAACATTTTCTTTGTAGTGCTTCTTGTACTTTAAGTCTCTTGTCACAAAGAAGAGCTCTACAAAATTCAAGTTCCTCTTCTTAATTGGGTTTTGATCTTCAAAATCTGAAGTTACACTAGCTTTATCCTATTCTTTTCATATATAATATTCTAAATTTCAAATCTTAATTAAGCGACTATTCACTTTTTTTGGACATTTCTATCAAGGGGGAATTATATGCTAATATTTTTAGCTATTATCAATAAGGGTAATATAACGTATTTTCTAAAAAAATGTTGGGTTACTAACATTAAATCTCTTATTGCTTGAGTAAATATAAAGGTATCCCAAGTTTCCGATATTGCTATTCATTCATTTTTTTTTCTTCTCTCTTTGTTTGTTTTCTCCTTTTCTTTTGTCTCTTCCTTCTCAAAATAAGAAATTTACAATTCTGGATATTCCCTGTTCAATTCCTAAAAATGTGATTAATCGTTACAACAGAAATATCAAAAAATGAAAAAAAAAGGCAACTAAGTCAAGTTCTTTTCTTAACCTTCATCTATGTCATCTTAATCTTTTTTTTTTTTTTTTTCACTTTTCCGTAAACACTTTAGTTCCAAGGGTAGTCTCTGCCAGCTGATCTCTTTTTTGACATACTCTTAGTCAGTTCTTCGGCACCTTGTTCTCAATCAATGCTCAACTCCATGATATACCACTGACTTCTCGCTTCTCTTGTGATCATCATCTCTATTTTCACAATATTTTTCCATTTTTCAGTATAATCCAAGTCTCGGAGCAATGAGTTAGATTACAAAGAATCCTAGCTATATATAGCTGTTTCACTTCTCCAAATATAAAATGAATCATACATGTACATGCTCTGAGGAGCATGATAGAGAGATGAGAATTTTTGTGATGAATGCATCATAGAAAAAAGTGTGAGATTTAGAACACAATGCTTTTGAAAGTGTTCAAATTGATATCGTTAATGGTTATGATGATATATATAGTAATGATTATTTCATTATGCATCTATAGTAACTTAAAACTGTTGGCCTTGTGATGTAATTATTAGATGTGCATGATGAGCTAGGGGAACTTGAAAGAGTGTGGGAGAGGTTGCACAGTTAAAAGGGATGACCAAGTTGCATGCGTAACATGCATACCACATAGGTTAGATGTAAATAAACTCACATATGATGTTCAGAGTTATTATTTATCTCAAAAAAATTCCGATGAGGAATTAGCTCTATTATCGACCATGTATACTATATATTTACGCTTAAATGTGTGAATCAGTCGTCAAACACACACACACACACACACACATATATATATATATATATATATATGAGAAAAATGGAAATGAGCTGACAGCTCACGCAAGTTACCTGAGCTACAGTTCATTATCACCATCTCCAATAATTTATTTTAAAAAATTTCTTTTGGATTATGATCTCGATCCCTAAGGGTTCACTCATACCCAACTTCTTGAGTTTTAGTTTTGATTTGGTCCTCTATCAAGCTAACACAAAATTAACGGTTTTCAATGAATAAAACATTTTGTATACACTTGATGAAAGGGTAAATGAAATCCAAAATTTATGAAATTTAATCTAAAATAAGTTAAAGAGGTAGAAATAGTGATTGTTAAAAAAAATTGAAGAAAAATCATTGGATCATTACAGTTTTGCCGCTAGTTCACGCAACTTTTCCTGAGCTGGCGGCTCACCTACAGTAATCCATATATATATATCATCTTTAGATATTTTTATTTTTGATTTTTAGAGTTTAAAATAAAAAATATTTTATTCAATAAAAAACGAGATACTCCTTACTCAATAATTGAGTCATTTATCTCTCATAATCACGATTTTCATAATTAAAATGAAAATTCTAAATGCGCCCCATCTTTTTCTTAGTGAGTTACAGTGACTAAATAACAAATAATTACAAGTTTATTATAATTTATTTTTACAAAAAAAAGTCCTTAATCCTTACAAGTTTTTTTCCCTTCGTCGTTGTTTCTACCGTCGCCACTGTTACAGTAATAGATAGCAACTGATGTTGCCGCCACTGTTGCTGCTGCCGGTTGTAGCGGCGGTGGCAACAGTAGCGACAACAACAACAGCGGCGGAGGAAAAAACTAGGGTTAGGATTTTGGGGTGATCGGATGAGGAGAGAAGGGAGAGGGCAATTGCAAAAAAGGAATGTGGCTCACGAAGAAAAATGGGTATGTTTCAAATTTGCATAGGGCTCACTAAGAAAAAGATGGGGCGCATTTATAATTTCCCTAATTTCTTAAAATTTAGAAAAGATGAAACTATAAAATTGAACATTAAATATGGGCAATCTTTAAAAATTTTCAAAAATCAAAACATACTAAGTTATAAAAAAAATTAAGGGGGTGCAGAAAATTGACGGTAGCTTAACATGAGACAGCCCATGAAGGAATGAACAGAGACTTTCGCTCTGCCCACTCCGTCTGACTCTGATCGGTTTCAGTCGGAGTTTAGAAAAGAATTCAGTCGGAGTTGTATATCCGAAATAACAAGCGGCCGGTGGTGGTCAGAAAATCGTCGGAGTCGGTCAGACTCTAACCGTCCGACGAGGTGGCTCTATCTATTATGATCTGCTCCCTCTCCCTCCCTCCTCTTCTCTCTCTCTCTCTCCGCTCTCCTCCCTCAGCTCTCCTCTCTCTCTCCCCGCTCCCCACTCTCTCCCCCCTCCCCCTCTCCTGCTCTCCTAATTGACTGCTCTTTCTCTCTCTCTCATGTGGACCTGCTCCCTCCTCTCTCCTTTTTGTCTCACCTCTATCTTTCCTTTTACCTCTGTCTCTACTTTGACTTTTTCTGAAAACTCTGATCTATTCCGTCGGATTTCGACTGTATCCGAACGATTCAGAGACAGTTGGAGGTCGGTAGGATTCTGATGAGCAAGATGATTTGAACTTCTCCTTCTCCCCTTATCGGAATCGTTCGAAATCCTCCGATATCCATTGGCTCCAACCGATTGTTTACCCCTACGCTCATGGCTGGCAAGGGGTATAAGTATAATAACTTTTTGTTGTTTTTTATTTTTTGCACTTATATCCGATTAAGGGGTTTTTCTGCAAAAAATTCTTAATGGAGTACCAGTAATACATCTCAATAGTACAACAAAGTAATTATTACAATTAACCTTAAAAAAGTGGACTTACAACTATGAAACTAACTGGATAGGTTCATCATCTTTTTTTTTTCTCTCTACTTTCTAGACCAAATTGTAGATAGGAGAAATTATTTCACATATTAATTTTACCCATGCAATCAGGGAAAACTATCCAAATTTCTCCTAGACTAAGAAAGGGTCTAGGAGAGAAGATGAAAAGTCATCAGGAGCGTCAAATTAGTTTGCTTTGAAAAAACAATATTCAAATAATTGTTTTGTCTCTCTTTAGTTAGCTGCTTCAACAAGCGTTGCTTGCTATTTTACGTAGATTATCAAGCATTAGCCATATGTAAACTCTAAAAATGGAATTACATATACAGTACTCAATAAACGTTGTAGGGAGTGAACTCAATATGTTTATTTCGGGATGTAAGGGTTTATTCCATGTATATTGCACTACATATAATTCTAATTTCCAACTTATGTTTGCTATTTTGTTTAATTTGTCTCCATGTTATATATTTAACTTACAATGTATAGCTAATTTTTATTAGGGTTAATTACAGTCAGACCCCCTGTAGTATTAGGCGTGTGTAACTTAACACCCCTGAAGTTTGAAACTCTCAAAAAACCCCCTGGATTTAGTTATTTTCACTCTTTTTTTTTATTAAAGTGCACTCTTGTCCCTCAATTTCCTATTATACACTCATCCATCCCTTTAACCAGCACACTTTCTCTCTCTTTCTCCTCTCTCTCTCTCTCCCTCTCTATCCCTCTCTCTCAGTCACTCACGCTCCCTCTCTGACTGAGAGAGGGATAGAGAGAGAGTGACTGAGAGGGGGAGAGAGAGAGAGAGAGAGGAGAGAAAAAGATGGTGTACTGGTTAAAGGGATGGATGATGGTAGAATAGCAATTTAAGAGACAATAGTGCATTTTAGTAAAAAAAAGAGTGGGGGTGTTAAGTTACACACCTCCCATAGTACATGGGGTCTAACAGTAATTAATCCTTTTTATTATATATTTATAATTTTCATTATTATTATTATTATTATTATTTTGTTATAGTCCTAGACACTCAAATGGATTGGTCAAGTAGGTTAAAGGTCGAAGCTTACCTATGGCTCGATATAACTCGATTCAACTGTTGAATATTGAATGAGATACTTTCATATTATAAGGGTTACTAGATCCGCGTTTCTTTAGCATTCGTTAGTATTTTACGAGTTTTGAGCTTTTCGTATAGAGTGGCTAATCAGCATTCTAAAAATCGATGCTCGTAGCAAGAGTACTGACTTGTAAATACCTCCGGTATTTCACGAGAGACATATATTTGTTATTCAGAACCCTGCAATATTTAAGTTCATTTGCTCATCGAAGTGTCTGCATTAGCTGAATGAATTTTATTTTATTTTGTAATCGTTTGTTTAATAATCAAGTTTTCTGGTTGTTTGTTTGTTTTTTTTGTTTTTTTTTTTTTTAATTAAGGGGCTATTTTTTCACGTACGTCCTTGCTTCTTTATTTTCTCAAAGAAGAGCTTACATATCTGTAGATAACTAATTTGATCATCGCGAATGAGCCTCGGCTCTAATAGCATCGTCCCTTTTCAATTTGCGAGAGTTTTTAAGTTCAATTCATGGTGGGAATGCAATTTGAATAATATTGTAGAAAATATGTATATGTGAATTTGGCTATAAAGAAAAAGACTAATTTGATCATCAATTGAAATTAGAAATGGTTAGCAACAAACTTAAGCTTGCCAAACAAAACTACCATATGCTCTGTAAACACTACTTTGACAAAAGATCCTATATAATGAGAACAGTTTCAATTTTCCATTTCTATTTTAGATTTAAGTAAATTGATAATGAATTAGTTCATGGTTGGTGTGTGTGTATTGTATTGTGTGTGTATATAATGGAATTATTGGATGTGAATCGTCAGCTCATATAGTGATCTAATGATTTTTGTTTAAATTTTTCCTAAAATTAGGATCTCTAAATTCTTAACTTCTTTAAGACAAACTTAAGCTTGCCAAACAAAACTACCATATGCTCTGTAAACACTACTTCGACAAAAGATCCTATATATGAGAACAATTTCAATTTTCCATTTCTCTTTTAGATTTAAGTAAATTGATATTGAATTAGTTCATGGTTGGTGTGTGTATTGTATCGTGTGTGTGTATATAATGGAATTATTGGATGTGAGTCGCCAGCTCATGTAGTAATCTAATGATTTTTGTTTAAATTTTTCCTAAAATTAGGATTTCTAAATCCTTAACTTCTTTAAGATCAAATTTCATAAATTTTGGAGTTTATTTATCTTTTTATCAAGTGGATACAAAATATTTTATTTATTGAAAACTGTTAATTTTGTGTCAATTTGATGGAGGACCAAATCAAAACAAAAATCCAAAAATTTGATATGAGTGAACTTCAAAGGGTCGAGTTCATAATCCAAAAGATGTTTTTTTTTTAAAAAAAAATTATTAGAGATAGTAAAAATGAACTGCAGTTCAGGTATAGCTCATTTCTATTATTCATATGTGTGTGTGTTACATATTTTTGCTAGTTAAACTTACACATTTTGCAACATTACCCAAATTGAGTCCCCAATGGAGAATCGAACTTACACACATCTTATCGGAGTCGAATTCAAAACCTCTCGCAAAGTGGAGAGGGGTGATGCCACTTGAGTCAAGACGCATTGACTTTTGTCTACATGTGATATAATTAGATGCATATATGCATTATTATTTACCTATATATGTCTCTTAAAGGCTGAAACAATTGTACCTTTCACAAAAATTGAGGCATCTAAACAATCCTCCTTGTTTGTTTTCATATATGTATTAGATCTAAATATTTTCAATTGCATGCAGCTTCACCTACATATTTTTGGCGAGCACATGCTCACTAGGTACACTAGTTGTTAAATGCGAGGGGTGACCTATATGTAAAATGATTTTTGGGTTCATAATTTGTATAATTTGAACTAAATATTGTAGTCGGAACTGCATTCATGATGATCGAGCACCACACCTAACTACATATTGGTTAGTGAAATGACATAAAATTTCATAACCATATATTTTCACAAATGTAATCAATCCAAATATTGAAACACTAAACCCAAGTAAGTAGTATTATTGAAGTAACATGCACATTTTCTCAACTAAGTTTATTCCTTGGGTTCAAGCTAGTCATCTACTGTGTGTCTGCACTTGTCATGTGCAAAATTTGAACTGCATTCAACAAGGGAACAACAACCTCATGCATTGGCCATGGCCACACAAACTCCCATTGTCGAAAGATGAGAGAGAGAGAGAGAGAGAGAGAGAGAGAGAGGCGGGGGGGGGGGGGCTGTTTGATCACATGATAAAAATATGGAGGGGACCGAGATTTTATGCAGCCGACACATGAAATGAGTTCTTCCTGTTTCCAATACACCCTGGCTCACCACTAGCTACTACTACCACAACAACACCAACGAGAGAGAGAGAGAGAGAGAGAGAGAGAGCAAAAAGTTTGATGCCAGTTGCAATGATCATATCCTTTGAGAGCCTTGCCATAGATAGTGGCCCATCTTGTATAATATCATTTGAGAATCAGAATTTACAATGTCCTTGAATTGGTTGATGATGAGAAGTAAAGCCCCATAGGGAGGGGCCAAGTCCTTATTCCGTGTTATAATCACTATGTTGGCCATAATTGAAGGTTTTTTGTCCTAATGCCATGATGCTTGCCCTCTCTCGATGACAAATTGGGCTATCGATCCGTATACTAGCAACATCATTATCTTGGTCTATATTAAAATACAAAATAATTCCACTCAACCCTTATCATAATTTTGTAGTTTTGGTACAGTAAAAAAAAGACTTCAATATAGTATCAGAGTAATCTAGGTTTTAATATGCTGTATATACAAGATAATTTTTCTCAATTCTTATCATAATTTTAGAGTTTTGATGCAGTGGAAGTGACTTTAATAGTCTATTTTGAACTAACATTACTTTTATTTCTACGTTGTAGGAGTTACTACCGGTGCACACAGGACAACTGTAGGGTGAAGAAGCGGGTGGAGAGGCTGGCCGAGGATGCCCGGATGGTGATCACGACGTACGAGGGACGGCATGCGCATTCTCCGCCGCGCGATGAAGATGAGAGCAACCAGGCTTCATCGCACATCAACTTCTTCTGCTAGCTAGCTAGTATTCTAGTTATATGTTCATGTTAAGCTTATATTAAGTGTTTGTTGTTTCTATGTTACTCATATTGTCATGAGAATAAAAGGAGGCCTTATGGTTGTGGGCCATATGAGATGCATTATCTTTGGATCTGTGTTCGATTTGTGCTATTTGATAATTATATTCGACTTTGTCGGTCACCAATCTCTAGAACTCCTTATTTTATAATATTTTAATTTTAATAGTTTGTTCTATTATCTATTATTAATGGAATGCAAAGCTAATTATTTCAAAAAAGAAAGAGTTTTCTTTGGCGCTCATATGTTTATGTTTGACGTGAAACGTTTTCTTCGTTATTGCGGATTTTTAAAAAAATTTGGTATTTTTATTTTTGTTTATTTTTTTTTTATCTATTGTAGTGATCATTTTGGGTTTGGTTGTTATTTTCGCAAAACCTGTGGAGGATTAAAGTGCCAAATCCTAACATTTTGGGGGTTAATTAGCAAACTCACAATAGTGTTTTAGGTTGTTAGAATTTGAGATAAATGCTTCTGAGATATTTTTTTCTATATACAACAATAACTTTGTTATGTAGAGCTGGCCTTTAGATATATAATCTTTCTTTAATCAAAGAAGCAAATTAGAAGGTTCTTAAATTAATTAATTCTCTTGGAATTCTTTATGAGAAAAAACTGAATCAAGGCCATAGTTTGGGCCATCAGCTAGACCCTGTGAGGCCTAAAAAACCTTACCGTAACCCTGCTAATTGTTAAAGCCCACATAATCTCTGTCAGCCCATGAGTAAGTAAGCCAGAAAACCATTTTCCCCTTGCTGAGCTGAGGGGAAATTCTAAAGAGACACCCACATATCTAAGGGGACACCCCTTTGTTTTCTAAAAACTATTGAGCATTTGCTGAGGGAAAACCTCTTCTTTCATTTTTTTTTTTGTTTTTTGGCAGTATACCTTTTCTCAACCCCATCCCTGACCACCCCCCCAATCGCCACCTTCTCTCTCCACCTAGACCCTTGCCCCACTGTCCATCTTTCTCCCTCCATCAAACCTCTCCTCTCTCACATTCTTCTTCCCCTTCTCGCTATCTTTCTCCTCTGCTAGACTCTCCCTCTGCCACTCCCACACCCGAATCTCAGCCCAGGACAACAAAAAATATGTAAGCAATCATAATCAGTAATATAATAACCAAAACATACCTTAAATAGAGTCTTCCCCTCTTTGCAGCTGCTACAACCAATCAATATGATGGCTTGCGTGCAATAAAGCTTCAACTCAAAATTCCTTATCCAACCTAGCATTAGACAATATACGCCATACCTTCTCTAACAACATGCGATTTACATGCTCTGTCACCGCATTTTATTACGGTACTTCTCTGACCGCAAAGTATCGAACAATGTCTTTGTCCTAGCATAGCATGATGAACAAATCTGATTTATACTTGTTGTCATTATCCAATCTACGTCGCTTTATCCTTTGCTTCAAACGCATCCAATATTACATGTTTGTGACCAATTAGGTACATCCAAACTTTTCATGAGTAATCATCCACGAACGATAAAAATAAGTTTGAACATCCCAATAAAACTGTCTTGGTGGTCCTAAAGTGTCCATATGGACATAGTCCAAAATCGTTTTAATCTAATGAGCTACAGTGCCAAACTTGACTATGGTCTGCTTTCCGATGTTGCAATTATAATAAAACTCTAATTTTTCAGTTTTTGCTTCTTTTAACCGGCCTTGCTTTACCAAGTTTGTAAAGCATTTTCTCCGAAGAAACCTGGGGGGCCCCAAAAGTAGACAGGTCCAGTATAGAGTACCCTGGTTCGGAGAGCTTGTTACTTACAAGTGTTACATGTGGAGGTAAAGAGGCAGGGAGAGCAAGAGAGAGATTGAACTTTCCAAAATACCAAGTTCGAGGTCTACTGTGTGGGTGGATATCGAGAAATGTTGGATTATCTTAGAGACCTCGATTATCTTAACTCTTTTAAAGTATTTCTACAAGACCATCCAACTAATATAATAACCCCCAATAAACTCTGGAATCAAGAATATAAACTCGTGGCTCTTAATCCACCAAACAAATTAATTACACAAAAATATCTAGCCCTCCATTCTCCAATCGAATCATCTCGTGCATGATCCCGAGCCAAAACCCACCTTTTGCTTTGCCATATTTGTTGATCGAGTTCGGTTTCATGATCATGAGGCTGAACCGAACCTAACTTGTGTCTGCAAAATATCTTGGTGCCAACGAGTCCTGACTCTTGACATGAGCCTAACTTGGCACGAGCCATGTTTGCACCTTTGCTAACAAATGGCTAAAAGTAGAGGCCTTGTGATCCTCCTTAGCATCTTCTTTAATGCGAGCAATGTTGACATTCAAAAATATCTAAAGATATTTCTGTTGATTTACGCAGAAAATTTTACATATTTTACTTGGTCTTTCGCCAATGTTACCACTTTAGCTTGAAAGTTGCAACACATTGACTCTTAATATATGATTGACTCGTAACTATCCATCCATTTAGAACTAGTCCTTTGAAAAAGAATAAAATTTGTCAAAATGCATATTTTGTGCAGTCGCTCACCGTTAATTAAAAAAACTTTCACATTATAATTAGTCTTCTAAAACTCTACCTTGCAAAGAAAAAAAAGCTAATTATAGATCAAAAGCCATTTGATAACTGTGAGTTTTTCTCCATGTGATGGTTCACATGCCAACCTTTGATTTTTCCAATATAGTGGTTCATAAATCTAAGGCTATTGAGTTGTCATTTTATGGAGATAGAATAATTGTTTTTAATTGTGAATGAGTTACAAGTTACATTTGTTATTTTTTGATTGATGGAATAATGAGGATAGCTTAAAAAATTTTGGGAGTTACAAAAAAGAGTCACTAGTCTTGTGTATATAAGGGCTTGTGATTCCATCAATATCACCCATAAATTAAAAACAATGCTAGAAGTCCCTCACCCATAATAGTTCTCTATACAAAATCAATCTGTTTTTACGGGTGATAGATTCCAACAAAAATTAAGTACAAATGGCCGGAGGTATTACGATTCTTTTCCGTTGCTTATTATTATTATTGTTATTATTATTTTTTCCACTTGCATTTAACAATAACTACACAAGAACTTAGCTATGTCTAAACTGTAACAAAACAAAGAGTAAATCACAAGCGTCCCCTTTCTGCTATCAAAATTCAATAATGAATCTTTCGTTTCTACAAAAAAAAAAAAGAAATAAAAATAAAAAATACATTATTTCTTTATTTTTACCAGTAAATCTACTGTACTATCTACAAATTAACAATTGGTGACATTCCATGTTTCGAAGAGAATAGTTCTAGATAAGATTTCTAACAATATTAGTGGAAGACTTAACTTGAATAATTAATCAGGACACAGATAAAGAACTGATTGATTATGAGTTGCGAGTTTACTCGTGAGCACAATTTTTTCCCCCTCTCTTTGTCAAGACTTGAGCATTATTGGTGGTGATTAGAATAACATATTCGTGGAGCCATTTGATTGGTTGAGACATTTTCTAACACTAGGCGGCACCACAAGGGAAAAAAACAATAGAGATTGGGTGCGAGCACCGACCTTCACCTTAAATTTATGATTTCTTAGCTTAATGCTCTGCCTAGGCTTTTGACTTCTTCTGTTTGAAATTGACACCATCCATCATTGTGGGTCTACAAGTTATCTAAACGTAAGTCTATCGAATATTTTAATGGCAGCCTTAGTTGAACCATCCAGGATGCCGGAAGCGAAACGCCCCCTGTCACGGGTGCAACGGTGAAACTCCCTTCCAAAAAGCTATATTTACAGTATTATGAATTCGACGTTAAAATTATAATTTTAAAAGTTAATACATAATTAAAAAATAATTTAATGAAAATCTAAATTCTACTGTATGATAAAAAAAAAAAAAAGAGTTTTTAGAGATAAAGTTTGAAAAATGTAATATCTAAAGGCCAAAAAACAAACTGTAGTATTTACTCTTGGGACTTGAGAGGGACAGAGTTCAAATTGGAGGGAGTGGGCTCATAAAAGTTGTATATATTAAGATATTTTTTTTTAAAAGGAACCTTTATTCATCGTGACATGAGAGTGAGTCTGTCCCTTATAGAGACCTTGAGTAAAAATCATAACCGTTGTCAATTTTTATCTCTAGTTAAAAATAATACTTATTTAATTCTGTTTTGAGTTTATTATAACTAGGTTTGTCCATCTTGATTTATACTCTCCATGGTATTTTAAATATTTTAATTCCAGTTATTTTTTTAATTAACTGTTACTCTATTAATTTTCTCTACATGTTAATCATTTAATACTACCATTTTTGTTAATCACTCCAGTTTTTCTTTCATTTCTTACTAGCAATTTTTAATTGAAAGACAATTTTTTAAAGATTTATTAATAATTTATTATATTCAATTTTTGCTAATAGTTTTTTTAAAATAAGATTTAATGCGCATTGGAATTGTTTTTTAAAAAAAACTGTAAAAAAAATATTAACGGTAAAAAAAAATCCAATAACAAATACTCCTGCCAAGGTCAAGTTAGTAACTAAAACCAAATCAGGGGCAGAACTGTAATCTCCACTCCACAATACCCGGTCAGCACCTCTACCCATCATTCCCCAAGCGCGGGCCCCGCTGCCATGTCCATCAATGGGGTCATGGCCATCATGTGCATGCGCCCGCATCGCCCCCATTGCGACGGGGCCCACGGCCATCATGCGCGTGATCGGATGGCGAAGATATATTCCTTGCACCAGAGCGAGCCACGTCGTCACCTTGCGAGATCGCGGCCAGTGTATATCCATTGCTCGCTCCTGATTGGCCCAAGTGTCTAGGTCTTCGTTTACTTTGCTCAAGGCACCCACTTTCTCACCCATAGAGAACGAGTCTTGTGGGACCTGTACCTTTGGTTTTTACACTGTGTGTGTGGTGGGCTTAGCTGTTTCGGGGGGCGGTTTGTGTTTGTAGCGCAAGTTAAGAAAAAGTAAAATTAAAAAAATATCTTGGGAAGGCCGGCGGAGGCCCACTTGCCAAACTCTACATTTAAATTTGCTCGAGAGTTGGGATTCATTCATGGCTTAAATTTGAGCTATTTTTAAAGAAAATTTGTTATTGAGAAAAATATAATTATTGTTTTATGTATATATATTATATATTGAAATAATTGTGTCCTTGCGCTGTGAGTGTACTCGTGAAAAGAAAGATGCAATATTTTCTTTGTCTAACTTTGGATATAGAATTTTTTGTAACACAAATTTGTACTATTTACTAAATCTTTAATATATCCGGTTGGGCGATGACTCATAGGATAAATATATAAAAGAGAAAATGGGAAATTCATCTGCGATGAAGGAAGTTTCTTCACCGTCGCTTAGATGGTACAATAAAATTATTATACGTGGTGCCACTTAAAATAACAAATAAAAAAACTTTCGTAACCACTCTTTGAATGGCGCCACGTGTAATAATTTTATTGGGCCACCTAAGCGGCGGTGAAGAAACTCCCTTCACCGCCAGTAAATTTCCCATTTCCTCTATATAAAATTCTTCATGTGCTATAAAGAGTTTTTTCTACACAATAAACAAAATGGAAAATGTTTCCCAAACCTATATTATATCTAATGGGTTCTCCACTAATTTAGACAATTATTTGTTCTTAGTTTTAACTCAATAGAACATAAGGTTTATTCTAAGATAATGACGAGGTAAGTTCTAAAGATGAATGGATCCAATGGACCAGATATGGTTAAGAAATAGTGGATCGTATTTTAGAATATGCAAAGACTCATGTGTTAGGTACGATGAGCCTAAACACAAACCTAAGAACTAGTCTGATCCAAAAGGCTAAACTGTTAGGTTAAGGTCCCAACTTAAATAAATTTTATTTATTATACTCACATGGGAAACCAAACCCAAAGTCCGACCAACTTAAATTTGGAAATAAACATATGAAACTTAGGCCATAACTTGCTGATGGGTCTAAACACAAAACTGAGTAGCAGTCTAATCCAAGTTAGGTTAAGACCCCAACTTTGTATTTAAACCCATAGATTTTTTTGTTTTGTCATATCCGATATGGGACTATACTCACATATGAACAACTAACATCATGAAAGTGGATAAACTTGTCTAATAATGTTTAGGTCTATAATAACTCTAAAGGATTTGATTTGAGCTTACTAATCCACTTCTCAATGAGTGACAAATAGCATGTGCATCTCTATGGATTTCTTTTATTATATCCATACATAGTTGCTCGATATTGCAACCTCTCTCATAAAATATCCTAATCCGTTCAAAGTCCTCGAACCATGGGCTCCAATACCACCTTTAGGATATGCAAAGGTTTGTAAATAAGAATGAACATGTCCAACCCTTCTTAGGACCATAATGATTCAAAACAATTAGCCTTTAATTGAAACATGAGTCTAAATATATTTAAATAACTGTTCATCTAACAATCTCTTTGATGCGGAACAGAATTCTAGCATCTATTTTGCCTTTGTCTTACTAACCCGCTCCTTAATAAACATGGATTGGTGACAATCTTACCATTATGGAGGTCCTATATAATATGTTATAAACAAATTGCAATTATTTTGTAAAAACATTAAATAAATTAATCAAAAAACTGTTTAGGTAGATTTAAAAGGGTGATTTTGGAGCAACGTTATGACTGTTCTAATGTGACCTGGTGGTGCATGTTCGAACCTCAATAACAGTACCTATAAAAAAACATATAAAACTGCATATATTAGACCCTCTTCAGATCTTGCAGTGCAAGAGACTCATGCATTGAATTGTCCTTATTTAGCTAGATATAACTAATATTTGAATGAATGGTCATACCAAGTAAATACAACTTGATTAAGAATAATATCTATATACTATTATGAGGAAATTTTTTTTGCATCAAATTGTCTTCTTTAATTTACCTATTATTATACTATTATAAGGGTGTTTCTATAGTCTTAAATTCTCTACACATTTTAACCACTCAAAACATCATATGAGGTGCAAATGATAAAAGGAAATCATTAGTTGCAATGAGATATATATATTCAATCAAAACACAACTCCTTAAATAAGTTATTGATGAAGCACTCCATTTATAGATAATAATAAATGTGTTTATGGATTTATTTTTTCTCATTTCTATACAAAAATTTAAATTAAAAAAATATATTTTAAATTTAAAATTTTATATAGACCGGATCAAAGATTCCCATTCTGCCTCCTCACTTCGACCTCTTCCACTTACGGACGAGTGCCACGTGCAAATTAAATAAAAATTATAGCTTGTCCCTTTAAAATCGCACAACGGGCCACTTTGCCGCCAAAGCCGACCTCCAGCTCAGACAACCGATCCAGCGGCTACAAATCGATCACGTTTTCGAGTAAGATAATAAAGGGCAATACAGTAATTGCGCGCAGCCCTGGGTCAGCATGTCCCCGTTCTCTCGCGATGCATGTATGCCATGTCGATACATGGATGATGACGATGATGGTGCATGGAGGCATAGGCAACAGTTTGGCAAGTTCCCGAAAATATCAGTGCCACGTCAGCAGCGGAGGCTGATCAAGAGAGCGAAGCCAGCCCCCAAAACCATTGCCCAGGATCGCCAAAGTATCTTACTCTCTCTCCACCCAAAACAAAATTCTAATTAAACCCCTATTTCTCCCAAAAAAATCTTTTCGCCCCCTCGAAAGAAAACCCAAAAAGATAGCTGCAGCCAAACTTCAAACCCTAGCTCCCTCTCCGTCGAATCCCCCCGGTACTCCCGATCCCCCTCCATTTCTCGCAATTTGCCGCTGAAATTTGGTTCGCAGGTCTCAATTGCGGTCGAATTACTTGATTTTATCGGTGTTTTGCCAGAATTTTGGAGAGTTTCCGGTGGTTAGACGTCAGGTGCGATGGTCTGTTGTATTGTTTTTGAGCCGAAATCGCTGCCGGGGGATTGATTCGGCTGCTTCTGCGATGGTATTTCGTGTGGATCAGAGAACAGTTAAGTTTGATTTAGGATTTCTTTTTTGTTGGTTTGGGAATTTGGTGCAGGGATTAGATTTTATTTTGGATTTTTTTTTTTTTTGGTTGATTGCAGTGTTGCGGTTCCTCTGGTTCGCTGCTGGAGATTCTTTGGTTTAAGAAGCTGTTCGTGCAATTTTAAGGAAGGAAGCAGGAGGGGGGCTTGTAGGATGTCTGCTGCTTGTGAGAAGTGGATCGATGGACTCCAATTCTCGTCGCTGTTCTGGCCTCCGTCACAGGATGATCAACAGAGGCAGGTACGGGTAGTCATGATAAAATTTTGGTGAATTTCGTTATTGTTGCATTGCTGGATTGTACATATCTTTCTTGCTTATTGATCTAATATAGTTTATATGTCTGATATTTAAATTATTATGATTTGTGTTTGAAGAATGATTTAAGTATAAAGTTTAATGCTATTGTGGATGCTGGTTGTAACTATTGCTGTAATATAATGATAGGTGACATAAGTCCGCACAATTTGTGACTTTAGTTTGGAAATGTTCGGGAAAATTTTGTAGCTTAGAGTAATAGGCTGTAATATAGATAGCCCTATTATAGTCATAGACCCTATTATAGTATTTGGATGGTTCTCAACACTTAGGTTTATCTGAAATAAGGACGGGAGAGTAAGGATCTGAAACCAAGTTATTGAAGTTTTCTTTGGTTTCATAACAACTAGAGCATCTATCTCAATGGGTCTCCGAGAACTTTTTGATTCAAAGAAGTAAGGATTGATAACTAGGGTTTCGACTTAAAAAGGAGAAAGTTGCGGAAAACACCATATACCTTCAGCACCTTAGTGCTTAAGACTTCGAACTCCTAAGCTAATGAATTCAGATGATACACCCCCTGCAAGCTGATATAATGAACTTTTTCATTCAAACATAGTCACATGAGGCATGCGAGTCTAGCCAACTAATTAGATACAAATAAAAAGATGCATGTATGCCCTACACCCCCTGCGAGCTGATACCGTGAACTTTTCCATTCAAACCCAGTCACATGAACCCATTTGGGTCTAGCCTACTATTAGCTAAAAGAAAAAGCTACCTGCATGCCTCATCTAACTGATTTTTTCTTCAGATTCCCGACTGATCTTAGCTTAGTTCAAGAAGAGTAAGAAATGCAGGAAAAGGATTTAGAAAAAAAAGAGAAGTTAGGTTGAAGGTGAGGAATTTTGATGATTGAAGATTGTGACGTGTTTCTACCAGGTAGGGTAAGGATACCACAAGCTCAAATCCAGACTCGAACACTCATGGGCAAGGTTTTACATATTGAATATTGAGATCATAATGAATGTGAGTTTCCATATCGGATAATAGATATCAGATGATATATTATGATATGAGTTTATATTGGACGTTTATATTTAAAATTATGTAAGTCAAATATCTAATATTGATAACTTAGGAGGTGGTTTTATGTCTGAGGTCATCTATCTAACTAATATGGTATAATGTATATGTAATGGCATACAAGAATATATACATACATATAAGTATAACAAAATAAAATAAACACAGGATCAGATTCAAATCATTCAATAAAAATCGAAAACATTAATTGTAGAAAAAATTGAGTTATGGTAAAATAATAATAGTGAAAGTATATTGCCAACGTTAAAATAACAATGATAATGACAATAATAATAATAATGATAACAACAATAAAGCAAGTAACAAAGGAAAGAGAGAAGGATAAGAGAACCATTAAAAGTAGGGTTTATGCCCTCAGTAGTATTTGAAGCTGCCCATTGTAGATCTTTGATATTTTTACCTTGTGACAGTGTGAGAAAAATTTTCTTTCTCAAGTTTTTATCATAACAATTTAATGGTGGTTGATTTAAGAAAAGGTAAAAAAATATGAGTTTTTTCTTAAACATAGACATATAACGGGGTATGAAGCCCAAACATATTTCTAAATCTTAATTGAAAAAGTGCATCATATCGGATGATATATCAGATGGTATTTCCAAATAACGGCCATCATGTATACAAAACTACATTCCTTTTTCTTCATGTTTCGTCATGGTTACTCCAAACAAAGGATATGCTAAGGGATGTACAAGTCGTATCAAGGGATATGTTGATAATGGTCATGAGTATCACTTTTAGTCCTGGACCTTACCGTATTCTGCGCGGGTTCAAATTCGGGTATGGGTGTGATATATTTCAAAAACTTGGACCTTACCTGATTAGTTACTAAGTAAAGTCGGGGTTTGACCGGGGTATTAGGTCATTTTGAGGCTTTTACATATATTTTTTTTCACTAATTTCTGTTTTATTATTATGGTGTAATGAACAGAAATGGGTTCATTCCGATGATGCTCAAATCATATGGGATATTATGCATGAGTCCAACTTTCATACCTTATATCTACCCATTTATAAACAGACAAAGCTCACATTCGGTTTGGATCCATGTATTATGCATTTTGTAACATACCTAGTGACGAGGGCAATAGGTTGACCTTATGAGTGAATATGTCAAACCGGTCACAAAGGATTAAAGAGATAACTTCAAGGAAGATAAAAATCACATTTTTATCTCAATTCCTTTTGATCTCTCTTAGTTTTTCATGTCAAGTTATATTCTAAGGACTTTTGAAAGAAAAAAAGGTTTTCCATGCTAGTTTTGGGATTTTGAAAATTGGTTTTGGTTGGGAGTAGGTCTATGATTGGCTTTGATGGGGATTGGTTAGGGTGGAAAAAAGAACTTGCTTGCTCTCTAGCCGTCGCTAGAGCTTAGGAAGATGGAATTTAAGGTTCAAGTGAGGAAGAAAATGGGGAAGACAGATTGGGCAATGAGTTGAACCATACACTATTTTCAGCTGAAAAGTCTAGCCGAGTTTAGGAATGTTCTTGCATGGGCTCATCAGGCGGAGTTTGTATGGAAAGGCTGATGGCAGCAGACCACATGGTTACATGAAATAAATTTTTAGCTTAGAGGTGCTAACCACTAAGATATTGATTGAACATGGGTGTTCTGTGTAACTTATTCCAGAAAAACTATGTGGTGTCTAGTTTGATTGAAGCACTCAAAGTCTTGAACCAAGCTAAACAATTCAAGGCTAAGTTTCTCCTCCTGAATCATTTACCATTTATACTGTGCAAGATGTACTGAAAATATGATTTGATCTTTGTGTTTGAGGGGAAGAACAAACATACTTCCTGTTATATCAATATTATAATCATTTTGAGATGAGTTTTGTGGGGCATGGATCATTATTGAGTATTAGACATCTCAAGAAAAACTTAAGTGTTAACAAACTTCACTTCTGGCTCAAAATGTAATGAGGTGGAACATGAGATTCCATCTTGATGATGTATAGTGCGACTATGAAGCATGAACACTTCAAAGTGAGTCTTCTATTCATATAAAAAATGTATCACACTCCAACACTTGTACAACATGTATCAACTACAGTAATACCTTCTTCTATGTTCAATGAATCAGAGAATCATGTTCTAGAATCATGTCAACCTTTAAAAATTCTGTAAATGGGTGTCAGACATGGTAGACTCTGGGTCAGGCTTTAAAATAGCATAGAAGGATCCTTTCATATATAGTACAAAGTATTTTTACACGACCTATCCACCTTCCAAGTTTACAATGGCATCATTTTTGTTATTCGATTGGACTTTCAAATATGTTTATTTTGTTTAAGATTAGAAACTATATGTGTTAACTGTTGGGGTTTATTATGTTTTCTTTCTAGTTTTGAATTAAGTATGAGTTAGTTACTGCTAATCACTAGATATTTAGGTGTTTGCATATATGTTTATGTCTTCGTGTGTCATTATTTTTCCATATTCTTTTTTGTTCTTAAGATGCATAAAGATTAACAACAATTGGCAACTAAAAAAAATAACAGTATGCTAATGTCTTGGGAGGTTAAAGCCCTTAAAGTCCAAACCAAACTGAACAATAGATAAGGTAATCATCTTCTATACAAGCTAAACGATTCAAGGTTAACTATCTTCTACCCAATTAAGCATGTGTTATTTACTATCTATATTAGGATTAAGTGTGCCTAGAGTGTTTCCTTGGAGAGTTATCTAAGGAGGTGGCCTAAAATTCGTGATGGGTGTCAAAACTGACGATATCAACCTTTATTATGATCTCAATGACCTAAAATAGTGGTGTACAAAAGTTTATAGACTTTCCATATTTTTACCATGCAATGAGCAGTTGTAGAATGAACAATTTTTCCAATAATAGAACAAATGAGACCTCTTGATCGACTATTATTAAGAAGTGTTGAGAATTGTTATCACATAATTTATACATCACTATTTTAGGATACGGAGATATTAAAGGACAATTTGGATCCTCAATTTCTTTATGAGATTTTGGGACATCTCCTTAGATAACTCTCGAAAGAGACATTCTAGGCAAATTTTACCCTTCACACTATGCAATAAATATATTCTTTTCGTCTGATGAACTTTACCTTTGAAGTAAAGAGCAAGTATTCTCTCTATTATTTTACTATGTAAAATGTCATTTTGTCATCTAGACTATTAAACGACCATTTAAAGATGGACTTTGTAGAGCATGGAGTTGTTGTTGAATATTAGATGTGTCAAGTTAAACTTAAGTTATACTAGACTTCGTATTTGGCTCAAAATTTAACAAGCTAGAAATATGAAATCTACCTTGATATTATAAATTATGAAGTACGGACACTTCATAGTGAGTCGTGTATCAATATTAGAAATGTATCAGACATATACACTTTCATGACATGTACTAACCTTTGCTTGTTTTCAAAGAGTTGGTGAATTGCATGCCAGAACCATGTAAGCTATAAATATTTCAAACAATTGTGTGTTTGATGTGGTAGAGCTAATATTCAGGTTAAAATAAACATAAAAGAATCCTATGACATATGATGGACACATACCTTGCACACGTGTGAGCGGCATCACTGGCTTGTATCCTTATGCTAGATTTGATATTTGATTGCTTTTAGATATTTTATTTGGTTCAAGATTATAATATATAGATTTGGGGTTTATTTTCTTTTCCTCTGTAGTTTTGGATGAGTATGACCAGTCTCTATTTATCATTAGATGTTAGGATGTATGCATATATATGTTCACGTCTATGTTTGTCGTCACCTTTCTGTAGCATCTTTTAAGAATTTATCATTTCAATGAGTATGTTGTATCTATATACCCCATCTACTTCCATACTTCCTAGGTTATAAGTGAGGTGCCCACGACAAGGCTCAAAATTTAAGCCTAGTTTTAGAAAATAGGATATTATAACACTTAGGGCAAAGGGAAGCATCACTGGAAACATGGAACTTATATTTATTCTCTCCTTAAGATAATATTTGTGTTGAATGTTAATCACAACTTTAATATTCGAACTGGAATTACACCTACTCAGAGAGGGAGAGAATTCTGGAATGATTTCTTTGAAGTATGAGCATATATTTAGCCTTTAAATCAAGGTTATCTGCCCATACCAATATGTATCACAAATATCATATCGGATTTTGAGGTACTTGATTCTTGATATACGATATATGTCTAATATTTCCAATTTCCCGTATCATAAATCATTGTTGATATCTAATGCTGATTCTGATATTTGAACCTTGCTATGAACAAATTAAAATAGATAAAGATCGCTATGATGGTTGATCCCAACAATTAACTTTCTAATAAAACAACAGTACATTTAAGGTTTGGGCAATAAGAAGATTTGCAGTTGAGTGTGATTAGTGGTCTATGCCAGCATGCAAAGTGCTAGATGTGCATAATAATGTGTTAAAATACTGCTAGTCCCCAATGCGTGATGTGGCACTTTTCACCACACCAGTCCCTTTTCTCCTTCTTTAATATCAAACAAATATGTTATGTTAATGTTTCTGTGAATAAACCACTGTTCTTTTTCTCCTTTTTCCCATTTGAGCCTTAACATTCCACGTAAGCAAATGATTGCATATGAAGCACATGGGACATCATGGGCTATTTTAAAACTAACCTAAATTTAGAAAATCCCAACATTAAACCTAGTCAAACTTAGGCTCATCAAATATTTGTTTGGTAATTACCCTCTCTATCAGAGGAAAAAAGTAGCAACAGTTCTTGATAATAAATATCATCCGGTATGTTGCAAAATTTAAATGTAAGTCAAGTAGACAATCTTGGAGGGAGCGAATTGGTTTTCTAGCCATTAATAATATAATTGAACCAATTCTAGATGGAACAATGCAATAAAATATGCATTAATTAACAAGATAGAAGTAAATAAGGGTAAGAGAGGGAGGTAGAGAGATAGCGAGATGACGCCTTGATAATTTAAGGATGACAATGGATGGGTCCAAGGGCCAGAACTTGGCCTGCCCTATAAAATTTTTTGAATTAAAATAATGAAAATTTTATTTTTAATTTAAAAATTTGTATAGAACGGGCTGTCAATATATAGGGATTCACCTACTCGATGGGCTAATTCACTTCGTAAGTTGGGTCCCCTTCTTAAGATTTGAATCTTTTTCTATTTACTTGCAAGGGGGGGTCGAAGCTAGACCTTTACAATCGTCAATCCTTTTGCCACCTTGAGGATTAGACATTTTCTTCAACCACATAGGATACAACAACCAATCCTCTTCCTACCAATGTTGTTGCATTTCCTCTTCTTACCAAAGAGGATGTGACTACCAGTCAACTTCTCACCAAAGTGATTGGATTTTCTATCTTCCAGATGAAGAGGATGCAGTAGTCTGACACTGCAGCACTTTTCTTAAGATCCAAGATTTGTTCTCTTTACAAGATGAGTAACAACAGGGCTTACAATACACAATAAATGTTTTCAACTCATGATTGAGGCCCTAAATGGTAGATATTTAAAATACCGTCAACTTAGCACTTTGAATCTAAGGATAGATCATTGAAAGAGAGAGTAAGAGATCTAGAATGGGTAATGAAGTCTTGATCTAGAATTATATAGAATACTACTTGGAGTTTTGAATGTTCAATATAAGATTATGCACAGTCTCTCTTACAGTGGATTCAAGAAGATGGAAGACAAAGCCAAGATCAAAAGATTTGCAAGTGAAATGATCCTGATGCTTCTCTTTTTTGTATAAATCTTCTAACATCCTTAAGAATAGATTATATATATAAAGAGTGAATAGCAGAACTGGATTAGATTCTCACTCTAATGATCATATTTTATGGCTAATGCTAGTGATCTTGTCGACGCAGACTTGGGCATGTTGAACCCACCATATAAACACAGGTCATAGACATTGATGCCTTGTTCAAAAGTTCATTGACGGCTTGTGGATGAGCGAACCATCTATCAAATTCAAAAGGTTAAATATATTATCATTTTTTTCTAATCTTAAATATAGTATCCTTGGTGCTATGAATTAAATGCATCATCGCTTGTGATGGCTATTGCTGAATAATAATCAGCCAAATGCATCCATCTGGTCTTGAAGACTGCTGTTCGACATCTAAGAAGGGCAGTGGTCATATATATATGAGTAAACGGAAAATTCACCGGCGGTGAAGGGAGTTCCTTCACCGCCGCTTAGATGGCCCAATAAAATTATTACATGTGGCACCACTCAAAGGGCGATTAAGGGAATTCATTTATTTGTAACTTGAACGACGCCACGTGTAATAATTTTATTGGGCCACCTAAGCGGCGGTGAAGGAACTCCCTTCACCGCCGGTGTATTTCCCGTTTCCTCTCTCTCTCTCTCTCTATATATATATATATATATATATGGCTAAATGCAACAATAGAATCAAATAGCAGAATATCTGGATAAGATTCCCTCTCTAATGGTTATATTTTTTTTTGGCTTATGCTAGTTACCTTGTGGACAGCAAATTTGGGCATGTGAACCCATATAAACATAGGTCACAGTAATTGATGACTTGTTAGAATTTCATTGACGGCTTTTGGATGAGTCAACCGCCTAACGAAGTTCAAAAAATTAAATATAGTATCCTTTTTTGGCTAATCTTAAGTATAGTATCTTGAGTGCTAAGAATTAAATGCAACATGGCTATTGCTGAATACTAATGGGCCAAATGCATCCATCTGGTCTGGATGAGCGTAGGACTAAGCATAAGCAGTTTTAAGCACTGTTTTGGCAGCCAAGAAGAGCCAGTCTACTTGCAGGGCATATTTTTGTAGAAAATAAGCCAGAACTATTACAAAACAAAGATCAAAAGTTGTTTCAAAACAAATACCAGTTCTACATGATCTTCAAATACTTTAAAAATAGCATATTAAAAATGTTTGCAGGTCAGTATGAACTAACTCTGGCTCTTTAAAAAAATGAGCTAAGTTTGGCTAAACCAAATGAACCAAGATCAATGGAATGGGATCTAGCTTGGATATTGATGAACAGATTCAAAGTGCCAAGAATTAAATGCTATCACCATCTTACCTCGTTTAATGGTCCTTCACAATATGCTCACTTAAATGGTCTTTCAGAATATGCAGGCTTTCCTTGCAGTGGACTGAGCAGTTCTCTAGATAGTTTTCATTAGCATGAAAAGCTTTCCTTCCACCACCTTTTTATCAACTACTTGGTTTGTGCATGTTGTCCGTTCAGCTTCCTTTAGCCCTTTGTACCGTTTTTTATAATATATCTTTTTAGCACTACCAAACTCTGTGACAAGTATAATAGTTTTTTGATTTGGATACCATAAACCCTAGGCATTCCAAGATTTTAAACCTTGGGTTGTAGAAATGATTTGGGTAAGTATTCATTTAGACGAAAAAGGGTAAAAGCTTTATCTAATAGCCTTCCATCAACGTGTCTCATTCTTTTTATCCTATATGCTGTGCTTCTAATCATGAAGCACTTTTATTCAGTCTTCTTAATTTTCAACTCTTAACTGGAGGCGTGTATGAATCTTATTTTAAGTTTCTTATGATTTTGTTTCTGGAGTTCGGTACGGTTCATGCAGAATAGTTTGCGCAAGTTGCACAGCCTATAATCAAGTGCAGAGTTCAAAAGGATAGGAATGCTTTTCATGTGAAATCACACAGTGTTGCTGATTAGTTTGCTTTTTATGGGAATGAGTTTCCTGCCTTAGAATGTTAAGGCTCCACATTTATTGACCGTGTTTCTCTGATGGGTTTAAGATTGCCTGGATTGTTGTGGGAGCTTGATTGGCCGTCATCTGCTTGAGGTTCTTTGAGGTGTTTTAAATCTCGAGCTAGAAATTGTAATTTTTCTGCTTTTATTTTTCTTTTTTCTGGGAAAGGGGTGCGCATAAAAAAAAGCCAGCACTTAGCTAATAGTTCCTATATTTTTTGGATTCATATTTCTATGAATATATATAAGAAAATATTAATTTAAAATGAAATAAATGTTAAAACTGAATAATGATAAGTAATGTTTAAAATATGATAATGGTACCGTAACGTTTTGCCCCTTTTTGGCTACATTGCATGTAGCTTAACACATAGTGCACATGTTATGCAATTTTCTATTTATTTAATAAAAATAAATAGAAAATTATATATAACAATTTTATAAATTAGAAAATAAATAAAAAATTCTAAAAAAAGAATATAAAAAATTCTATGTGCATAGAAGTTATTCTAAGTTTCTAACAAGTTTCATAATAGTTTTTACATTTGTCTACATATATTATATTTAGTTTACAACCTTAGTTTGTCATCACCAGAAAAAGAAAATAATTTTTCAAATTTATTTATTTCAATGCAAGTCATTACCAAAATAAATTAAAAAAATTCTAAAAGAAGAATATCAAAACATTAAATGAAAATGATAGATCTTTCATCTTGCTCGAAAGATGGCATAAAAACTTTGGCCTTGTTGTTGAAGATAAGCAACGCTTGGAACTAATCTATGTTTTCATTTCACGCAAGGAATAATGTGGAAGGGTGTGTGTTCAATTATCTATTGGTAAACAGAGGCTAAGAGTTGTTCTTACTGGGCATGACAGCTGCAAGAAAATGAGATGTTAAATGAAAATTCTCAATTGCTTCTAACTATTTTTCTTTAATTAGGGAATTTATTTTGTTGCCTAACACTGGGGACTTCCTAGTTGCTATTTTATCACCTAAATTAACTTATAGATATCATCATCAAATCTAGCCTGTGGTTTACGTTCTCTAAGTTTTTATTATGTTTTCGAGAAGTTGTTTTTGCCTATAATTCTTTTTGAGCTTCAGCTCCTCTTTACCTGAACTGACTATGTGGACTGCATAGGGGAGACTTGCTAGTTCTTGCTTCTAGTACAAGATATGTTGTTTGATTGCTTATCCTCTATAAATATGATTGCAAATGCAGTTCAAGCAATGGAAAATTATTTTTCTCCATCGCATCTCATTAAAAACTAAAATACTTTTGGCAGGCACAAATTATGGCCTATGTTGAGTATTTTGGCCAGTTCACATCTGAGCAATTCCCAGAAGATGTGGCTCAGGTATGAATTTCGTAGTATTATCTTTTAGCTGCGCAAACGGGAATATGATAGAGTTAGCCAGAACGTAGGAACTATGTATGAAACTCTTGTCATTGATTTGTCTCAGCATGATAAAACACACTTTGTTGAATTTAAATAGTTTGAATAACAATTAAAAACCGAGTTTCACTCATTTTGTTCTTTTCTTTTGCAGCTAATCCAGAATCACTATCCATTTAAAGGAAAGCGCCTTCTTGATGAAGTTTTGGGTAGTGAAAGCAAATTCCCTTAATCTGATTGAGAACATCAAAATATTATAGACCTATACTGACGTTTCCCTTTTTAGTTCAAACCGTGTGCTAATTCTTTTTATGTTTTTTTTCAGCAACATTTGTTCTTCATCATCCAGAGCATGGACATGCTATCATCCATCCGATACTTTCTTGTATAATTGATGGCACTCTGGTGTACGATAAGCATGATGCTCCATTTAGTTCTTTCATATCTTTATTTAGCCAAAATTCTGAGGTATAGCAAATATGGGTTGCATATGTCCTTGTATTTCAATTGCTATGTAGCTGTTATGTCATTAATTGTTATTTTATGACATAGGGAACCACTTACTCATAATATCATATAAATAAACTCATGTATTCGACTTTCGGCGAATCATTAACAAAGGATTTTATCCTGAAATCTATTAATTTTTCCATTCAATATTCATTTTTACCTTTTCTAAATTGCAGAAAGAGTACTCTGAACAGTGGGCCCTGGCATGTGGAGAAATTTTACGAGTCCTAACTCACTACAATCGGCCAATTTTCAAGGTTGAGCATCACAGTAGCGAGGTAGAAAGGAGCAGCAGCAGTAGTCATGCTACCACAAGTGACCACAGGGAGGGAGAAACCTGCCATTCACTTGTGCAGGAAAATGATAGGAAGCCCACCCGGCCTTTGTCTCCGTGGATTACTGATATATTGATTGCTGCACCTTTGGGGATTAGAAGTGATTACTTTCGATGGTGAGTTTTTTCAATTCTATTTTCTCTTTTTCTTTGCCCTCTATATTTCTGCCTGTCCCAGAAATTTACATGGAAAAGAAAATTATGGTTAAATATGCATTCTGCTCAGGTGGATTGCATTATTCACTATGATCAGCCTACTTTTTTTTTTTTTGTTATGATGTGGGCAACATTATTTTTTATGGACTCATTCATGTAATATTAATTATCCTAGTCTCTAGGCATGTACATGATTGTTCTTTATTCTTTGGGCATTCTTTATGACACTCATAGGTGGTTCAACTTCTGCGAGTCTAGTTATGTATCATTTTCCAACACTGGTTTTTCCTAGTCTGATTATGTCTCACTCAGTATTCTGAGAAGTGAGCAGTTTTGCTAGATTACCTACCATGATGTCCAATATCTTGATCCATCATGTTAACAGACTTCATGTCTTATTGAGATCATATATCATGCACACAACAGAGCATCTTGAATTCATTCTCACTCAGTACTTGTTATGTGGACCTGATAGATTGAGGGTATGTGCTGGGGTCTCTGTTAACTGCTGCGGTTGGTGGCAATATCTTGACACTTAAATTTAATTAGAATAACTCGTATTTTTCCAGTCTTAGTCGTATGCCCCTAAAATTATTCCTTATCAAGCAATTCTCATCTTCAACACACACACACACACACACAGGTACACACAAGCGCTTGCGCAGATATAGAAATATATATTAAGTAAGTATTTAACGAGATATCCAGCATATAAATTTTTATATGCTAGTACCACTGTCCTAGTTTCATAATTCTTTTGCCCCAATAAATATGATGAACTTGGAGCCATCTCGAGACTTCAGCACTATTGTATATCCATCACTATAGTTTGTTCTGAAGTATCTCATCTTTGTAATTTTAGTTTTGTAAATTATTCATATACAGTACATTTCCACGGACTACATGTGAACTGTATGAAGGGGGCTTAATCTAAGTTCATTTGATTGTACATTATGTCAGGTGTGGTGGGGTTATGGGAAAATATGCAGCTGGAGGAGAATTAAAGCCGCCAACTACTAGTAAGTTATCTTTGTTGAAATGTTAACATGACATTTTCAATGTTTGTATGTATCTTATTTTAGTTCTTTCTCATATAATTTATCGTTCTTGAATTGATCTTCAGCAAAGAGGCTTAAAGCTACTTTTTTTAAAATCCACAAGTATCAATAGTTTGAATATTGAACTAAATATAGTGAAACTTTATTTCATTATATTTCCTCACTTTTATAGTGATAGGAATTAAAAGAAATTAAGTTCGACTATTCTGAATATAATTCTATCCCTTTCATTCTTCTATGGGTACTAACTGTGCACTATTTCATATAAATTATCATATATTTTGATGAGGATCTGAAAGAAATTTTGGACTTTTTTCCATGATATAAATGAAATTTGTATAAGGTGATATTGGAATAAGACTACTATTACTGCTAAATCAAAATTACAGTGATAATGATATGTTCTTGTGGCACTGTGCAAAAGGCTGGAAGCTCATGGGTTTATGATACAAAAATAAACTAGTGAAGCAATAATATGAAAGTTCATTCTTTTCTGTATGCAATTTTTAGTTAGTTCGTAGACCCATTTTAATGTATATGGTAGTTTTAGGCTCGCCCTGCACAAGATTACAATCCAGTTTTCTGTCAAGTTGGGACTCCTGGCAATTCCAAAATCCTCCTGCATAATGTTCTTATCTGTTATCTTGGGAACTTTTAGATGGTGCAAATTAAACCTGAACAGATTAATTATATGCTGGATAGTTTGTCATATACATCCTTAATGTGCACTCTTGCATGCCTGTCTGCATTTGCATGTGTGTGGCAGTGCATGCACACCCAATTAGATGCAATCAAGCATGGAGGTAAACATAGGGATCTTCCTGCACTCAGGTAGTAGCCGAGGATCTGGAAAGCATCCTCAACTTATGCCATCCACCCCTAGATGGGCTGTTGCAAATGGTGCCGGAGTTATATTGAGTGTTTGTGATGAAGAAGTTGCTCGTTATGAAACTGCAAATCTTACGGCTGCTGCTGTTCCTGCTTTGTTGCTTCCTCCTCCTACAACTGCCCTAGACGAGCATTTAGTAGCAGGCTTGCCAGCTCTTGAGCCATATGCTCGTCTATTTCATCGGTGAATATCCAGATCTCTTACAACGTTCGGATCATCACTTTTTGTAAATTTTTTTACCAGCAGTTGCATATTTTTGGGCCAGGTATTATGCGATTGCAACTCCAAGTGCTACCCAGAGGCTTCTTCTTGGGCTTCTTGAAGCACCACCATCATGGGCTCCAGACGCACTTGATGCTGCTGTACAACTTGTGGAACTTCTGAGGGCAGCTGAGGATTATGCATCTGGCATGAGGGTATGCAGCAATATGATATCAGTTGACATAATGTGATGCTTTCAAATGATTATTCAACTGTTTCTGGTGCTGTTCATTACTTGTTTGCTTCCACTGTTTATGCCTTTGATCGAGCTCCTTTGACCAGTTATCTGAAGAGCAGCTATTTCCTGTTTTTTTTTTTTTTTGTTGCTGTCTAAGATGCACTGGGATGATCAAGAATACCTCATAATTCTAGTGAATTGTCACAAATTCAAGCCCAAGATGACTATTCTTCATTCTAAATCATTATAAGAGAAACTATTCGTGGTGCTATTAGCATCAACTATTTGGAGATGCTAAATATTTCCTAGGCTGGAAATTTGGTTTTCTTTGCGAAAGCTTGTTCGAATCTCTTCTTATTGGTTTTGGTTACCTTTCTATCATCTAGAGAATTATAAGAACAACCTCAGATTTAAAAAGTACTATGCCGAGTATTTACATGGAGATGTCTATAAAAAAAAAAGAGTTACACAGTGATGTCCTGAATAATGTGCTTTTGTGTGTCTGTAAAGGTTGCATTTGCTTATTAGTTCTAAAGTGCATGGTGTTAGAGGATTAAAAAAATTTAACTTTTGGTTTCTATAATAATTTTAGAGTTCAAGTTTATTCAGAAGTATATTAATATTGAGGAAACACAGTGTGATGGAAGACAAAAAAAAGATATAAATGAAGAAGGATAGGTATATGTAATGTGCTTTTAGTAATAATTAATTTTTCCTAAAAAAAATTGTCAGAACCTTCCCATATCATGTTGCAAAATAATATAGTTTTCCCATGAAATAAATTCCTAATTAGTCTGCAGCATAAGCTTAAGAACCCATACGGCAGTTGCAACAATAATGTAAAAATCAGACCATATTTAATTTTTGGTTGAAGAAGAATTCGTTGAAGTACATGGAAAGGATTTAGTATTTTAACTTCTTGGTTTCCCTAATATTTTTAGAGTTCAAGATTATTCAGAAGTATATGATATTGCAGGATACACAGAGTCATGGAAGACTAAAGTAAAACAACTGAAAGAAGAAAGATATTTGTAATCTGCTAGTAGAATTAATTCAGTGTTATTTGAAAGTGATAGAGTTTTTACATCAAATGGAATCCTAATGCATCTTCAGTGTAAGCTTAAAAACTCGTATACTACAGAGTGCAACAATAATAACTTCTCTAAGAGAGTGCCTAACATTTTGGGAGAATAAAAAATACGCTTTATGCTTAGACACACAGTATTTGATGCATCATGCATAAAGTCACACACATTATTGGATGCATCATGCATAAAGTCATACACATATTATTTGATGCATCATACATAAAGTATGAGAACCTGAATATCTTGTCCATAGGTAGAAAAATGCAAAAGGTTATCCAATTTTATGAGTGCTGCATATCTTGCCAAGGACTTGCTAGTTTTCTCCACTCTATCGACCAATGTGTCTCTTACACTTCAAATTTTCCTTAATTTGAACTATCCTGACTTCACCCTTGACAAATCACTCGGTAATGATCTGAAACACCCTCAATATTTCTCCTTTGCTCTAAGTTTCACCTTAATTTGAAATGTTTCAATCAAATCAAACTTACCGCTCACTGCAGTTTCGAAGTTTAGGTTGGTTTGGTCCCTATGCGTTAAGTTTCGCTTGTCTCTAGAGACTGTCATTCTTGAGTATTCCATTGATCAAGCACTATGGCTTGGACAAAGTTGTTCCCTTCCTAGTTTGCTGCTACCTTTATGTATCCCTAGCTCATGATTTATTATTTTTATCATGTCACCTAAGGTACCATTTTAAAGAGTTAGCTGCATGCTCCACATGCATGTAACTTGTTTGATGATCAATATTTCTTTCTTTATTTCTTTTTATCGTTTTATCTCAGCTTTTAAGTTTATCTACTATGCTCTCGTTCTTATCATTGCCTGTACTATCATATGAGAATACCATAGGAGACAAGGATCAAGATATAAATTATTGGCTAAAACTAATACATTTCAGAGATACTGGCTAAAACTAATACATTCCAGTAAGTATTGATTGGATTTTGATTTATTCAGTCTAAGACCCCTGTCTCTTTTTGGATTTAGCCAATTATGCTTTTGTACTTGTGTCCAGTTTCAACTAGGAGGTGGTTGAAACCCACTGAATTCCTAAAGATCAACTCAAACATCTTCACTATCTAACCCAGCATGGAAAAAAAAATAAAAGTAGGGGTTTGCGATCTTTTATCTTGTGTTTGTCTGTCTAGGGGATGGTATTGGGGAAATAGAGATGGACGAATGGGTGCCCCCTGCTTAAATGAGAGGATCTCATGAGGTTGGCAGGTATTGGATCCAAGCAATTAGAATTTCGAATATCTGGTTTTTTAGCCAAATTAATTGGTCCATACCATTAAGCTTTAGGTTTAAAACCTGGTTCTAACTGAATGAGTATATTTTAGTTAAACATTTTCTGATATTATGTGTGCCATAAACTTTTTTTATTGCATAGTTGTACACATCCTCTTTAAGCGTATACTGTTTTGCTAACTTCATCCCCTTATATTTATTTGTTTAGATGTGCAGGTTTACCTATCTTCTGTGAAGAAGCAAAATCTTCTGTAACTTCTATTGTTTAACTGTGAAAAGAAATACGAACATAGACAAATCTAAACTTCTTTGGAATTTTGTATTAGATGATATCCATGAGTAACTCCATCTAATACAACAACAACAACAACTAATAAAGTATAAAATTGTAATGAATAGAACTACCAAAGAAGTGAAGAATCTTAAGGTCAAGAGTATCTATATCAATGATGTGATAATAAAAGATAACGTGGTGGGAAACAGAAGTGTGCTTAGTCTGCATAGGTCGTTAACTTCTGTCTGCTAACTTTATGACAGTTATGTTATCAGACGACTGGTACTCTAACCTGAAGATTCATGCTCTGGCTAGTCAGTGAACCATGCAGTTCTAAAATTTCTGTTAGCAATTCAGAGGTTTCCATCTTGTGTATATCTTTCGAGGAATTAAAAGAAATCTGTTACACTGGTATATGGAAAGAGAAGGAAGAATAGAAAATGGAGGAAACTCAATTTACGAGAAGTTATCCGAGTAGGGTACAGTTAATGATGGAGATCAGGATTAGATTTTATTAGATTTGATTTGATTTGATTTGATTAGGATTGGATTGTATTAGATATTTGATTTGATTAGGAGTTTGGATTTTATTAGGATTCTGTTTGTTAGGGTTTCCCTATATATAGGGTTGTATGGAGTATTGAAAAGGATGAATAATATTTTGAGAAATTTTCTTGAGAAATCTCTGGCGTGGAATTCGCTGAGTTAAAATCTTTCTTCGTGGATTCGTGGAGAGTGGGCGTGGGCCTGGGTGGATTCCCAAATCCCAAAAGTTTTCCCCAATCCATCTTTTCTTCCAATTTCCCTAGAAAACCCTAATTTTCAAAACCCTAACCCTAATTCCGCTTCCGTCCTGCGTCAAATTGGTATCAGAGCTTCACAGTGTAGAGTGTTTCAAGTGTCACGAGTATGGCCACATAGCTTCACAGTGTCCCACTAGAGCTTTACTCGTAGAAGGAGAGCATAATGGTGATGATGATGATCTTGAGGAGGAAGTATATGAACCAGTAGGAGACGCTAGTGAGTCAGACGAGGAAATAGTCATTTCAAATATACGCTTAAATGTCGTTAGGTGTCTTTACACTAAAACGAAAGATGAAGATTGGCGTAGGTCTAGCGTTTTCACTACATACATCACACACGGGGGAAAAAGCTATCGCGTAATGATTGACGGGGGTAGTTGTGTGAATATTATCTCAAGATCAGCTGTTGAGAAAATGGGCCTCAAAGCTGAACCCCATCCACAACCATACAACGTAACATGGGTAGATAAAACTGCTCAATCTATTACCCAGCGTTGTCTAGTGCCTATTCAGATGTCGAGCTATCAGGACCAGCTTTGGTGCGATGTGTTAGATATGACCGCCGCACATATCTTGCTTGGTAGGCCATGGTTGTATGATTTAGACGTGACGAGTTTCGGCAAATCAAACACATATACATTCAAATTTAATGGAAAGAAAATTGTCTTGAAACCCGCGCCGCCTAAGTCTAGTGAAGAGAGACCGAAGAGCGAAAAAGTCACAGGACAGGTGCATAAAAAGTCTCTTCACTTGGTCAGTCGATCACAGTTTCTCAAGGAGAGTTTAGAGGAGGGACTAGTGTATGCGGTAATTGCTTTAGGAGAGTCTTCTAATCCACCTGTCATTTACCATCCTGAGATTCATCAGATTCTCTCTGATTTTCAAGATATCATGCCCGATGAGTTACCTGATGAACTTCCTCCCCTTCGAGATATTCAGCATGCCATTGATTTCGTACCTGGTTCCAGTTTGCCCAATTTACCTCATTATAGGATGAATCCTATTGAGCACGCTGAATTGAGAAGACAGGTCGATGAGTTATTGCGGAAAGGCTTTATTAGAGAGAGTTTGAGTCCTTGTGCCGTTCCCGCTCTACTCACACCTAAAAAGGATGGTAGCTGGAGGATGTGTATTGACAGTCGCGCCATCAACAGAATTACCGTCAAGTATAGGTTTCCCATTCCTAGACTTGATGACTTACTAGATATGATGGCTGGCTCTCAAATCTTTTCGAAGATAGATCTTCGAAGCGGATATCATCAAATTCGTATCCGCGAAGGTGATGAGTGGAAAACTGCCTTTAAAATTAAGGACGGATTATATGAATGGCTGGTCATGCCTTTTGGTTTATCTAACGCACCCAGCACATTTATGAGAGTTATGACTCAAATATTACGTCCTTTCTTAGGCAAGTTCGTTGTTGTCTATTTTGATGACATTCTCGTCTTTAGTCAAACCCAAGAAGAGCATCTTTCTCATTTGACACAAGTTTTAGAGACTCTCCGTAAAAAGAAACTATTTGTCAATTTGAAGAAATGTGCGTTCTTAGCTTCCTCTGTTCACTTTCTTGGGTTTATCGTCTCTAAAGACGGAGTAGCAGCAGATCCTGACAAAGTTAAGGCCATAAGAGAATGGTCTACTCCTAATACGATCCATGAGGCCAGAAGCTTTCATGGTCTGGCCACATTTTATAGGAGATTTGTTAGGGGCTTTAGTACCATTATGGCTCCGATCACTGATTGTCTTAAGAAAGGGGAGTTTCACTGGACTAAATCTGCTGCTCATGCCTTCGAGGAGATTAAGGAGAAGTTGACTACTGCTCCGGTTCTTCATCTTCCAGATTTCTCGAAGGTTTTTGAGGTGGCATGTGACGCATCAGGCGTAGGTATAGGAGGTGTTTTAAGCCAAGAAAACCATCCTATCGCCTTTTTTAGCGAAAAATTGAATGAGACGAAACAACGCTATGATGTTTATGACAAAGAGTTTTATGCAGTAGTGCAATGTTTGCGTCATTGGCGTCACTATTTGCTACCAAAAGAGTTCGTGCTCTACTCAGACCATCAAGCTCTACGCTATATCAATTCCCAAAAGAGAGTAGGACATCGACACATCAAGTGGCTTGAGTTTATTCAGGAGTACAATTTTGTACTCAAACACTGTGCAGGAACTGAAAATAAAGCCGCTGATGCCTTGAGTAGGAAACTTTGCACTTTACAGACAATGAGTGCAAAAGTTATCGGATTTGAGCGTATCATTCAAGACTATCCTACTTGTCAGGACTTTGGTGACATCTATTCATCTTTGACTCAGGATCCCCCTATTATGGTAGATGCCTTCACCATTGTTGATGGCTTCTTATTTCGAGGTACTCGTCTTTGCATTCCCAATACTTCTTTGCGCGATCATCTGATTTGGGAAATGCATGCAGGAGGGATTGCTGGTCATTTCGGTCGAGATAAAACTATCATTCTTGTAGAGGACCGATTTTTTTGGCCAAGCATTAAACGTGATGTTGCACGAGTTGTGTCTCATTGTCGAGTTTGTCAGGTAGCTAAGGGTAGGAAGCAGAATACAGGGCTCTACACACCATTACCCATACCCTTTGCACCTTGGGAGCATCTTAGCATGGATTTCATTTTAGGACTCCCTCGCACACTTAGGAAGCATGATGCAATGTTAGTCGTGGTGGATAGGTTTTCCAAAATGGCACATTTTATTCCTTGCCACAAGACTTCGGATGCCTCACATGTTGCACACTTATTCTGTAAAGAGGTAGTTCGTTTGCATGGTCTTCCTAAATCAATTGTTTCTGACAGAGATGTTCGATTCACAAGTCATTTTTGACGAACTCTCTGGAAGAAAATGAGTACCACACTTAAGTTCTCCACTACTTATCATCCACAGACAGATGGTCAGACAGAAGTAGTCAATCGTAGCTTAGGTGATTTGCTTCGATGCTTAGTGGGCGACCATTTAGCGACGTGGGATCTTGTTTTGCCTATAGCGGAGTTTGCATATAATAGTTCAGTCAATAGGTCTACTGGGATGAGTCCATTTGAGGTAGTTACAGGATATAAACCTAGGAAACCTATAGACCTTCTTCCACTCCCCATAGGTGATAGGCCTAGTGCTTCAGCCGAGTCTTTTGCACAGCATTTGCATGATTTGCATGATCATATTCGTCGGCAAATAGCAATTAGTAATAATAACTACAAGTCTGCAGCAGACTCGCACAAAAGATTGCAGGAATTTGCAGTGGATGATGAGGTGATGGTTAGAGTGCGTCCAGAGAGGTTCCCGCCAGGAACCTTGAAGAAGCTTCATGCTCGACGTATGGGTCCTTACCGAGTTCTAAAGAGGATTGGTTCTAATGCTTATGAGCTTGCGATCCCCCACAATCTTGGGATCAATCCAGTTTTCAACGTCGAGGATCTGACTCCATATCGTGCTCCATTTGACTATCCAGCGGTTATTCCAGATCTACCATCATCTGCTTCGCCAGGACGTCGACATTTTCCCATCCGCACACCGCCTCCTCCTGCTCCACGCAAGCATCATGTAGATCAGATTGAAGACATATTGGATGATGAGATTGTTTCGACTGCTGATGGTGGATATCAGCGTTATTTGGTGCGATGGCATGGACGTCCAGATTCAGATTGCACTTGGTTGCGCACCGAAGAAGTCCAGCAGCTCGACCCGGATTTGCTTGATAGTTATCATCTTCGTCATTCACCGGAGGTTCATTTTTTTGAAGCCGGGGAGAATTGATGGAGATCAGGATTAGATTTTATTAGATTTGATTTGATTTGATTTGATTAGGATTGGATTGTATTAGATATTTGATTTGATTAGGAGTTTGGATTTTATTAGGATTCTGTTTGTTAGGGTTTCCCTATATATAGGGTTGTATGGAGTATTGAAAAGGATGAATAATATTTTGAGAAATTTTCTTGAGAAATCTCTGGCGTGGAATTCGCTGAGTTAAAATCTTTCTTCGTGGATTCGTGGAGAGTGGGCGTGGGCCTGGGTGGATTCCCAAATCCCAAAAGTTTTCCCCAATCCATCTTTTCTTCCAATTTCCCTAGAAAACCCTAATTTTCAAAACCCTAACCCTAATTCCGCTTCCGTCCTGCGTCAGTTAACTTGCAGGTTCAGGATCTATCAACGAAAATAAAGCACAAAACAAACTAATTAAGGGTTTTTTAGTCCTTTCACATAGACACAACCCCCTGCAAGCAATATAGGAATAAACATGGCCTGATGTGATCAATTGAAAATTCTACGGAGTACACATAAACATGGTGTAATTTACGTTTTGATCCAGTACAATTCAGATCTATATCTGATGTGATCAATTGAAAATTCTACGGTCTACACATAAACATGGTGTAATTTATGATCAAGTACAATTCAGATCTATATTCTTAGCGCACACATAGTTTGACATTTATATATTCTATTTAATTGTTTATAATCCAAATAAGCTTAATGACTCAATAAACTTAAATATTTAACTAGCCTTGTACCCTGTCATTCCAGTAGCTTCCTGGATCTAAGTGGACAAGTTAGCATTCCAAGTCATATAGGTTGATTCCGACTCAAGAGTTTGAATTGACTCTCATTCATTACATCTAACATATGAACTGCATTTAAAACTAATATATATATATATATATATATATATATATATATATATATATATATATATATATATATATATATATATATATATATATATATATATATATATATATATATATATATATGGGATTACTGAAAATGAGCCATCAACTCAAGTAAGTTACGAGAGGCAGCGACAAAAAATAGTACTCACATTATTGTCTAACAAATATTTTTGGTATTATGATCTCAACCTTTATACCTTTTTAGGATTAAATTTCATGGATTTTAGAGTTTATTTATCATTCTATCAAGTATATATAAGATGTTGTATTTACTGAAAATTGTAAATTTTGTGTTTACTTGATGGGAGGCCAAATCAAAACTGAAGCCTAAGAAATTGGATATGAGAGAATTCTAGGGGTTGAGATCATAATCCAAAAATATTTTAAAAACAAATCGGAGAGAGAACATGGACTGTAGTTCAGATAACTTACATGAGTTGTCAGCGCATTATCATTATTCTCATATATATACATATATATACATATATGTACATATATACATATATACATATGTATGTATGTATGTACATATATACATATGTATGTATGTATGTATGTATGTATGCATGTATATGATGTATTGATATTTGGAACAAATGTACATGGTGGGTAATGCAACAACCTGTTCTTTGGGTTAATTCGTATGAATTTTGATTTACTTCATAGATTTAGGCTTCCGTCAAGTTAGTACAGCTGAAGGTTGGAAATACAAAAAACATAGGTGCAAAAAGTTATATTTGATTGTGGAAGAGTCTGTTCTAACTTATGCTAACAAGAATCATTAAAATAGATTAAAAGAATTTTCTTCTAATGATGTCAGGCTATGAATCATTACTGGTTCATGTCTGACGGCTGCAAGTTTAAAGTAAAGTTCGATTCATAACCTTTTTTTCCCATATAACTCGGTTTTAACATATCATTGTTATGTATTCACCATTCTCTCTCTCTCTCTCTCTCTCTCTCTCTCTCTCTCTCTCTCTCTCTCTCTCGGCATACAAGATTCATTATGATGGTGGTTGTTACTATTATTGTTCTTTTGCACCTTACTTCTCGAGTCTGACTTGATTTTCTATTTATTTTCTTTTTGTTCTATAGTATGTAGTTGCTAATTCTGATATTCCTCCTGTAGCTTCCAAGAAACTGGTTGCATTTGCATTTCTTACGTGCAATTGGCACTGCAATGTCAATGAGAGGTGGTATTGCTGCAGATGCTGCTGCTGCTCTACTCTTTCGCATACTTTCTCAGCCTATGTTACTTTTTCCTCCGGTAAGGCATGCTGAGGGGGTTGAAGTGAACCATGAACCTCTAGGTGGCTATATATCATCCTATAAGAAACAGGTAACCTCAAGTCTTCTGCATCAATAGGCTTTCACTTGCTTTAATGTTAAATTAATCACTTTCGTTAGTGAGAATTATGGACTCATGATCACAATCCTACCAGTTTCTTGAACAATAAAATTAGATTCTCTTAGCTGATTTTTTTTTTTAATGAGCTATTATTTGTGACAAATAACTTTGTTAAAACTTCGAGCAGTTAGAAGTACCTGCAGCTGAAGCCACTATTGAGGCAACTGCACAAGGGATTGCCTCAATGCTATGTGCTCACGGTCCTGATGTTGAGTGGCGAATCTGCACCATCTGGGAAGCTGCCTATGGTCTTCTTCCTCTTAGTTCGTCTGCTGTTGACTTGCCTGAAATTGTTGTTGCAACCCCACTGCAGCCTCCAGCTTTATCATGGAGTTTGTACCTACCACTTCTTAAAGTGTTGGAATATCTCCCTCGGGGAAGTCCTTCGGAAGCGTGTCTAATGAGGATATTTGTAGCTACTGTGGAAGCAATACTTCGAAGAACCTTTCCGCCAGAAATATCCATTGAGCAGTTCAAGAAATCAAGATCTAGTGGTGGTATGTGGTCCACTACCAAGAACTTAGCTGTTGCTGAGTTGCGAACAATGATCCACTCACTCTTTCTTGAATCATGTGCATCTATGGACCTTGCCTCTCGCTTGTTGTTTGTTGTGCTAACTGTGTGCATGAGTCATGAAGCTTCACCCAACGGCAGTAAGAGACCAACAGGTGGTGACATCCTTGTGTCTGATGAAGTATGTGATGGACCTCAATCAAGCAACGGGAAAACAATTATAAAAACCAGAAAGAAGAAAAAACAGGGACCAGTTGCAACTTTTGATTCATATGTGCTAGCTGCTATATGTGCTTTATCTTGCGAACTTCAGTTACTTCCCTTGATATCTAAAAATGGTGCACATTCAGACTCTAAAGATTCTACAAGGATGATCATGACTGTGAAAACCAATGGAATTGCTAATGAGTTACAAAATGGCATCTGTTCTGCAGTTCGTCACACTCGTAGAATCCTTGGTATTTTGGAAGCTCTCTTCTCACTGAAACCATCATCAGTTGGTACATCATGGAGTTACAGTTCAAATGAGATTGTGGCTGCAGCTATGGTTGCTGCTCATGTTTCTGATTTGTTTAGACGTTCAAAGGCATGCATCAATGCCCTTTCTGTTTTAATGCGATGCAAATGGGATACTGAGATATCTGCGAGAGCTTCTTCACTTTACCACCTTATTGACATACATGGTAAAACTGTTGCTTCTATAGTTAATCAGGCTGAACCCCTTGAAGCAAGCTTGGTACTTACATCAGTAAGGAAGGATGAATCATTAAATGGAATGAAGCAAACAAGTTTAAGAAGCAGCAACCTTTCTGACCCAGAGGACACTTCATCATTACCGACTACAGGTGGCTATTCAGGAACATCAAGAGACTCTGAGAAAACAATGCTAAACGCTTCTGTCATAAACCCATCAAAGGAAAGTATTGCAAATTTACCTGAAGATGCGTCAGATCTGGCAAATTTTCTTACAACTGATCGCAGAATAGGTTACAGTGTTGGTACACAAGCTCCTCTAAGGTCTGTTCTTGCAGAGAAGCAGGAATTATGTTTCTCTGTTGTCTCGTTATTGTGGGACAAGTTGATTGCGGCACCAGAAACAAAAATGAGTGCTGAAAGTACATCAGCTCAGCAGGGTTGGAGACAGGTATATTCTTTTGTGCCCATGGAACTGAATCATATCATTTCTTTTCAATCTTTTTCTAGCCATTCATAGAATCTAGTTTGCAATTTGCTAAATTTCGCAGCTAACTGCACATCTCCATCTGCAAATGTTTTTGTGCAAATTGTTCTGATTACCCAGAAGCATATTTGACTGGAAGTCATGCTAGAATGTTTAAAATGATCACCCTGATTAACTCAAGTAGCACATTTGTTTGAAGAACACAAATTCAATGATTCCTATGCAATTTTCATGTGTTCAATTCAAAGATACTTAAAATGCAGAACAATTTTACAAAACAGAAACAGTTCTGTATAATTCCTAAGTTTTTCGTCTATATTCTGTGTCTTTTATTTCTATGCATGCTGTATATTAGTCTAGTGCAGTAAACTTATTTCTATGCACACTGTATGTTAGTCTAATGCAGTAAACTTATCTGAACTTCTTACCAAATTGGAGCTTTCACTTATGGTACTCCTATACTATGGATATTTTCATTTCCATTTTTAAGTTCAATTGATGCCACCTTGTAGTGTTGATGTTGCTCTTTAGTTTTTCCTTCTTTGGGAAGAAAATTTGAGGTTAGCCTCTAGTTAATAATAATTTGTTTAATTGCAAGAAATTCAATGCAAAACCTTAAACAGGAGGTCCTAGAGAAAGTTAATGAACTTCAAGGACAATAGATTCCTGAAGGGCAATGCACAGCCATAGAACTGAGTTTCATGCCTATCACCAGCATAAACCATAATATGCCCTATTTAATCCTTAATAGTTTTAGCACTGCTGCTGTCAACAATTTACCATAATTGATTATACTCCTTTTGATAATTCATGCTTCCCAGCAATTGAAGTCTATGGGACGATCACATTTAGAGGGATGAGTCAAGGAAACACACTATGAAACATTAGCTTTACATTGTCATCATCATCATCTCAGCCTTTCATTATTTAAACAGGAGCTTCTTAAGAAAGTCTGATTAAAAAGTAATTTTTTATTACATTGTCAAATAATAGTTCCCACTATTTTTGTGAATTATAATTCTTTTGTGTGTGTGTGTATTTTTCTCTAGCTTTAGTACCTTTGTTTTCTCACAATTTAGTATACATAGTTTCCTTTCTTCTCAAACTCCGCCAATGCTATGCTTAAAGTTTTTAACCTTTGACTGCGAGTCCCAAGGCAGGATAAAGGAAGAGGGTTGTAGTAGGCTTGTGGCAGCCAGCGTAAAATATTTTCACATATTATGAAATGAGCCAAAAATTAACCTAACAATATAACCTAGTGGTTTGGAATTGTGACTTAGTTGGGTGCATGGATGCAAGGTTAAGGGATCAAATCCTCTCAAATTCATATTTTGATTCTCTTTTAGATCATATAGCCTACCCCAAGTACTAGAGATAAAGGGCTTTGTTGTTATTGTTGTTGCTTCCTTTCTTCTCAAACAAGCAGAACCAATCTAATAAATAATAAATAAATAAATAAGTATAGTAGTCAATGACTGAAGCCACCAAATATTGGTGATTGAACCCAAAGTACCCTTATCCATATCCTCGTTCTTCTAATGTTTTCTAATTCCAAACTTCTAATGTTGATATATGTGTATATATATAACACACGTTTCTCCATGCAATAGTTTGCTTCTTGTTGTGCCCATATCCTTCGAGGAGCAAGAAAATGAGCAACTGTCTTTGCACTTCATACACTTTCTATTTTTATATGGAAAAAGGAGGGTGCAAAATTTATAGTTTATATCTGAATTTACAACAATAAATTTGAAATTTATAAAGACTGGGATGTACCAACTCAACTTCTGGTAGAGCTATTACTGATTACTCTTTGATAGTGCTATAGAGATCCGGAATTACTATTCCAATTTAAAAGCTTTTGACCAGTTTCTAATTCATTAAATTTCTTTTTATCTCCACCGCAGCCATCTTAATTCCACCACATTACTAGTTGTAGAACACCTTTCCTCGTGTCCTCCTTTTTCGCTCCTATATTGTCCACATCCATGCTCCCCTCCCCACCCACCCCTCTCACCCCCAACCCCACCCCTCTCTCCCTCCAAAATCCCGTCTCACCTCCATCCTAGGCTAAATTTGATCCTAAGCTTATATCCTGGTTGGCTAGGTACCAGCAACACTTAGCTTCTTCCTTATCTGGCTGGGCTAGGTACCAAAAGCACTTAGCTTGTTCTTTACTTGGCTGCGCTAGGTGCCAGCAACACCTAGCTTCTTTCTCACCTGGCTGGGCTAGGTAGATTCTGGCCTAGTGCCAGGACAGGTCAAGCTTAGACATGGATGCAATTGATCTGTCCTCATGATTTATGCCTAGATGTAGGTAAAGAGGAATAGGATCTTGTATTTTAGAAACCAAGGGTTAAGAGGACACTTGAGTACTAATACCAAATGCTATGTGTGGAAGCAACACTGGTTGAAATATATGGTATCCATTGTGTGGACACTATAGCTAATTGAGGTGGCTAGTGCCTTTCGAAGTCATTAATGAATTTGAACTTGACAATCCCGATATGAAGTGAGAGGAAATTTTTTCAGGGGAAAAGAACCAGTTTAATGATGCAGTTGCAAGAAGGATTGCCTCATGATATTTAGGGGCCCCGGAATGTAGTGACGACTATAAGTGGCTGTTAATTGTGAAAATGAAAAATAAATAGAACTTAGAAAAGCATCAAACCAGCCTATTGGATTTCTGCTCCTTGAAAAAACGGTTTAAACTCTAAAATGGAGCAGCTTTCCTGACTGAAACTTTTTTGGAGTAAGGATTATAGTTACAACTTGATGATAGCACAGAAATGGAAAGGTAAAATAGCACAGAAATGGAAAGGTAAAATAGGAACCAACAGGAGTATCAAAAAGAAAAGTTATCTACATGAAAATTCTATAGTTGCAAATATTCAAGTCTCTATTGAAGGTTAAGATCTTTTGTAAATTTTACAAATTATACCAAATTAATGAAGATAGTAGATGCTATCACTTAATGTCTTAAATGAAGTCCTTATAAAAAATTTCAGAAATTTCTTTGTGTTGATAATGTTTCTGAGGTTGGGTTTCTTTTTTCTTTCCGCTTTTTTTTTTTTTTTTTTGAAATTTGGAAATATCCTCTCATTACTGAAGAGTCCTTCAAGTTTCTTCTGTTTTCCTTTTTTTTTTTTTTGGGCATATAAGCTAAAATCTCGAAACCAGTATCATTATTGGAAAATGGTTTATGATATTAGAAGTTGGTAATGTTTATCATATTAGCAATATGAATATATTGGTAAATGTCGTATCCAACTCCTCATTATCCTATATGATATCTTCATTTATCTAAAATCTTGATATATACCTTTCGAAAGTAAGCATCCTGCATACTTATCCTTCCAAAATGCATAGCTACCAATGGCATTAACACCCATATGCATCCGTCAATGTAACCTAAGTGAACATTAATTCACTAGTATCAAAATATTCTGGTATTACTTAATTCTTCAGAGTCATCACAACTTATATAATAGTAATAGTGATAGTGAGCTCTTGGACTTTATGCTGTGATAACAAGCAATCTATTAAAATGTGAGTCTAAGTACATATTTGTTGATTATTTTGGAGGATCTCTAATGTTTATGCAAGTTTTGATGCATTGACATCAATTATGATAAGAGTGACTACGGAGTAATGACAAAATAGTCTAAAGGAGATTGTAGTTGGAACCTTTGTGTTCACATTATACCAAATAATTAAACTTATAAAAAACTAAATAATAATTAACATAATTTTAGTAATATAAAATTAGTAAATTTAGCCCACAAATTTATGTGAATGTAAGCAACTTATGTAGCATGGTCACTCCACTCAATCATGTCCGTATCGAACACACATGTTGAATGTTATACTACGTATTTTCTAGGATTTGTAGCATGTCAACATACCGTCTCTATATACACATTGTCGTGTCCGAATGTCATAGCGAGTAACAAGGCTACAGATACACATTTAATGTTTTTAAGTGGTATACATGCAATTAGTACTTTTTGAGAATTGGAGTAGTACTTCTTGAGAGTTAAATACACAAATTATTAACTTCCACTGGGTATTGTGTTGGTTTGGTTGATGTAATCTTAGATGTGCTTGGCGTTTCATCAAGTATCTCCCATGTGTTGGTATTGTCTCTCTATATAAACAGGAGAAGGTTTATTTTCGTAATAAAGTCATGGTGTGATAGACACGTGTGAGGGACATGTATTGGATTGCACATGTCGTGCATCTTTAAGGACTCGTGTGTTCTTGTGTTGTATCCATATCATTGTGACCGTGTTTGTGTAAGATAGGTGATCATCTGGTGACTGACCCTCCCAAAGAACTTTTAGGTGCTTTAAGCATTAGAAGTCACTTCTCTTGCTAAAAAACAATTTAAAATCTATGCATTCCTTCTGTGTTCTTTAAATATGGGACTTTTATGCATTAGACCTTCGCATAAGAGTATAAAAAAATGCTAATTGTACCACATTTTTATGTACTATTTTTATACTTGTGAGAATGACAAAATTGGCAAACTGTTTTTCCATCGAACTAATGACTTTTAACTGGAGTCCACATTGTCATTCTAATAGTAGTAGAAGAGTACTAAACTAAGTGTAGTACAATTAGCATGAGTATACAGATATTTGTATAGGAAGTAAAATATACTATAAATTTTAAAATCCAAATAAGGAAAACCTAGTAAATGTTAATTTTCTATTTAATTCTTTAAAGTTCAATTTCTTTATTGTAGTTCAACTTTCCTGATCTAGTACTTGAGGTAAGTCTTCCCATGGTTCTGTTTCTACTATGGCAGCTGGATTACTAGTCATACATGAATCCTTCCTTTTTTTGGAGGTAAAGTGATATCATGTAAGGAATAGGTATGACTATGAGGCATCTTGTTGTTCTGTTGCCTCCATTCTCATACTCTTTGGCTTCAATATATCATGTAAGGAATAGCACGTAGAGAAAAATTAGGCCTGCACACTTGCATTGTTATCTAGCCACACACCTGCACATTTAAAACTACAAGTTTGCATTCACACCCTAACAACAATGCCAAAAACTTGTTCAACTAATTTAAATACAACGCCAAAGACTTGTTGAGTGATGAAGTAATGACCACAAGTGCGTGGTGTATGATGAAGTACTTTAGCAAATACAGGTCTAATCCACAAGGAAGAAATCTCTTTATATTCTAGAATTTTTGTTAGGCAAACTAAGAATAAACATGTTGTAAGGTGGTTATTTGATTATCTAAATTATCAATTTAGAAAGCAAATTGTAGAGTTCAAATGCACGAGGCAATTAACATAATTCTAATCTAAGTATCTCTTAATCAATTACATAATTCATGTACTATTGGGCTCTGCAAATTGAATTATCTATCTCAAATAACTTTTTAAATCTAGAAAGTATAAGTTATATGGATTTTGTTCCTATCCATCTAAATTAAATAATTAACAAGAGAATGTTCATGTAAATAAGATTGCTAGAATTAGATCAATTAACATTAACAAACTATAATTCCAAGTATAGATTATAATAGATATTATTACCCAGCATAACCTACCAAAGAATTTAATTCCATTATAGATTATCAAAGTTAATTAGCTAGATAAATATAACTTTCCAGGTTTCTAGGTTCCGAATTATTAGCTTGATTACTTAGCAATAAAAGTAATAAGAATTTAAGCACAATAACTGGGGAGATGTTTATTTTGATTAGAGTATGCTAATTGGCACAGTTTCATCTTACCCAAAGTATCTAAAGAATTAGCTACTCTAGTAAAAACACAAGAGAATAAAAATAGGTACAATTAATGGAGAGGAATTTTGTTAAAAACCTAGAATTACAGTAGTACAATGCAACAAAGAAGAAGCTAGCCACATCTCCAAGTACAAGCTTGACCTTTCGATTTATGACACGAGTTTTTGTAATGAGACTTTCCCCTATTTATAGATGGAAGAGACAGAATTTCTTCAACTTAAACTCACAGAGGCTTTCTAAAATATACAAATTAAGCATAAAAAATCCCATCCTGATTGGACTCAGATTTGCTGCTAAGTGGCAGTGGATGACAACTACCTGACAGTGAACTCCGAATATAAAAATGACTTAATTTGGTTTTGATTCAGTACCAGAAAGCAGACTTGCATTTGACCTTCTTTGACCTCGTCTGATGGCAGTGATGGCTATCGAGTAGTCAAATGGCTGAGATTGGTTCTTAGGATTTGATCGGAATCTAGATTCTTCTTATAGGTTCCTCTGCACTGATTTGAATCTCCTTTGGAGTTCTTATTTGTTTCATGGTTTCAGTCGTTCATTATTTTGGCTCTTTTTATGCTAGAATTGTACATAATTTTAACTTTTTGTTTTGCAAAACACACGAAAATATACTCAAGTTGCAATTATTTACTAACAAAATTAGATAATTTGAGATATAAGATATGCAATATTTGGTACTCATCAGTTTGAACTTTGAGGGGGAATCTCGTAATTTGAAATATATCATTTTAGCATCAAATATTTGTGTTGTTTCATCCGACTGTATTGCCTCACGTTTATGGCTCTGACTGCATATAGATTGATTTGATTTATGTTATTCCCCTCACAAATTATCACACATTGCATACATCCATCATGTTAACAATTGTTCCAAGAATAATCACTACATTTAAAGGCCATATAGGAAAGGAATGAATACGACTGCAAAGTTCAATTCAAAAGTAAGATGAGTTTTTTATTTGTACTTATAAAGTATAAAATATCTAGATCTCCCTTTTCTACTTATGACTTATTTATTTGTTAGTCTCCAAATTAATAAGCTGACGGACTTTTCTTCAATTCTACATTAGGTGGTCGATGCCCTTTGTGATGTTGTTTCAGCTTCACCAACAAAAGCATCAACTGCTATTGTTCTTCAGGTCCAATACAATGCTAAATTTTTTCCCCTCTTTTCTTGAACCAATGTTTTAGAGTTTTCAGCCTACTTGGTACTATTACATTCTTTTTGTATTTGTGCACTTCCACAGGCAGAAAAGGATCTACAGCCATGGATTGCAAGAGATGATGAGCAAGGCCAAGGAATGTGGAGAATCAACCAGCGAATAGTAACGCTAATCGTGGAGCTTATGAGAAACCATAATAGCCTGGAAGCGTTAATTATTCTGGCAAGCGCTTCAGATCTTCTTCTCCGTGCCACAGATGGAATGCTTGTGGATGGAGAAGCATGCACCTTACCACAGTTAGAGGTAATATTTCTATGGCTTATGGTAAAAGAAATTCATGTTAAAAAAAACGAAGAAGCTGAAATAATTCCCTAAAAAACCTGAAATATCTTGATATTCCATGAATGAGAGTATGCAAAAGCTTTTGATGATTGAGTCCCCCCCCCCAAAAAAAAAAAAAAAAAAAGAAAAAAAAAAAAAACCTAATGACAAACCATATTTCTGTCATAACCAATGTCATGTAAGGTTATATAATCCATGCCAGTGCCTAACATATGAATGCTCTAGCAATAGCTCACCCTTAAGTTCATTTAAGTTTCTAAGTTTTATTATCTTTTTGTGGAAAAAATCATTCTGTTGACGTCACTTTTAACTCATATATGAAGCTTCAATATTTACTATGTGAGGTTCTTGAAAATGTGATCACAGATAGACCTGTTAAGTGGGTTGGGCGGTCCGTTGGGCACGCCCGGCCCGGCACCTCGGCTCGGGCTGTGCCCGAGCCGAGGGCGACCGTGCCGTCGGCCCGGCCGTGCCCGGCACGTTTATGTTTATTTTTTTTTTTAAAGAGCTGTTGGGGATTTGGGGGGGTTTGCAAATTTGTTTTTGCAGAAGATAGGGAATAAGATTTGGCTAATGAAGTAGTAGTAGAGACCTTACCAGAAAAAGATGAATCATGATTAAAAGTATCTATATTTGTTCGGATTTTCATATATTTTCTAATTTTTTTTTGTAATTTTTAACTCATAAATCTCTTAGAAAAAATACTAAGAATAAGTTGAGTATGACGGTTAGGGTCGTCTCCCCTCTCTTCGGGCTTTGTATAACTTCTAAAGAGATTTATTGAGCAATTATATCAATATAATAAGATTAAATATAATTTAAAAAAATGTACTGTTATTACTTCTTGTTAAATCCAATTAAATGAAGCTAAATAGTCTCCTAATCTTACTTAATTTTTTTTTTAAATAACACGGGCCGGCACGGGCCCGGCGTGCCGTGCCGGCGGGCCGAGCCCGAGCCGAAGCTCGGGCAGGCGTGCCGTGCTGGAGGCACGGCACTACCCGGTTTTGGAACGTGTCGTGCCTGGCACGACCCACTGGACACCCCTAATCACAGACAAGTTAGCTTCAGAAACATTTATGTAACTGTTCTAGATCTAAAGTTCCCTTAAAATCAGAGTTACCTGTATGTTGTGACTTGTAAGTAAGGTCGGGTCATGCTAACCTGATTTGCTATGGTCAGACTATTAAACCTTAATAGTCCAATAATTTTGGTAAGTACACCAGATTAGTTGTCAATTCCAGTTGATATAGTTTCCAACCTACTCATTGAACTTGGGTTATTGCTCATATAGAAATTCTGACGTATACTGTCCAGCCTATCTCCAGACCCCAGAAAGCAGTCGAGAAGTCTATGAATGTTAATATGGAATGCCAAAGTGGTACTTTTGAAAGTTTGCCAAAAAGAACTTCCAACAGTGACAATTTTCGAAGTATAATAAAAAGAAACCCCATAACACGCATGCACACATGCACACTCGCAAGCATGCGCGCGTCATACATTGATTGAAATTCTAAGTTAACAGTGTCCAAAGTTGAATGTGCAAAATCAATGTGCACATTTGAAAGGTTATAAAGTTAGAACTCAGGTTACGTGGATTTGGGTGTGCGTGTATTTTTCATCCTACTGAATATACTTTGCGGTACAAAAAATTGCAGCTCTTGGAAGTAACAGCTAGAGCTGTTCATCTTGTGGCTGGCTGGGAAGAACCGGGCTTGATCATTGCGGATGGCCTATCAAATCTGTTGAAGGTAGCTGTCACTCCCTTATGTAATATCTAGTTTACTAGAGCTTGTTTATAATATGAATCACAACCAAAACCTTGCAGTGCCGACTATCAGCTACAATTCGCTGCCTTTCCCATCCTAGCGCACACGTACGAGCTCTCAGCTTGTCCGTTCTCCGGGACATCCTGCACTCTAATCCTATGAAATCTAATCATTTGAAGAATGGAGAGCTGAATGGCATCTGCAACCCTCCCTACCGATGTTCAAGTGTTGGAACTGTCAACTGGCAGGCGGACATTGACAAGTGCATAAAATGGGAAGCTCACAGCAGACAGGCAACTGGTTTGAGCCTTGCTTTTCTGGATGCTGCAGCCAAGGAATTAGGCTGCCTTCTTACCTTGTAGTGATCTCTCGAGGGATGATAATCCATTTCTTGGTCGATGACGACAATCCATGACCCTCACCTTTGTGTATTATTCGGTCTCTCATATCTGATGACAATAGGCAGCTAATCGGTAAGGCACTTGACAGCCTAGTTTCATATATTTGGTTAATATTGTTAAGGTACAAAACGATCTTGTTTCTAAGGTTTTAGATAAATGGTGCCTAAGAAGATTATTTGGCTAGAGAGCTAGCCAAGATTTTCTTTTACCTGTAGATATGGAACAGCAGTGTCATTGCCACCCTTGTAATAACATTAATTTATGCTATTGTTGGTAATGAAAATTTGTTGGTGATCCCCCATTGCTAGTTGATATTGTTGGTCTATTCATTCTGCACTTTAGATGCATGTTTTCTCCTAGCCTCACTTACGGCCTCTTGATGTTTTAAGAACAGGCCTCAATATCAATGTCAATTCAATACGATACAGTTCTATCATTGATCCCTTGGTGGTTTGTCACCTCCTTCTTCTTCTTTTTTCTTCTAACAATAGTAAGGACTTAGGCTGGTGCAAACCAAGGTTTGAACTCCAGACTTATTGCACATTGCTAAGCTATGGTATTTGATTAAACGACCTGCCCATTTTCGTTCATAGATCAATTGTTTACGAAGCAATGCTGAAGTTTAGGATTCACAGCGGATAGATCTTTTCAGAAACTAGTTAGGGACATTGCCAACAGTTCACGTAGGTTCAGAATCAAGCTTGTTTTAATCAATGAAGCAGCTAGATGATTATTGTGTTAGCTGGAAATATAAGACTTGGAAAAGAGATAATTAGCTCCGTGATCTGGGTCCAGGTCTTGTACTGAACTGGAGAAAAAGGTGGCAAGCTTTGAAATGTGAAGACTTGTCAAGGGGACTATCTGCAGCAGCTGCTGCTGCTGCAGAGGACAGATTCCTCATATATATATATATATATGTAGAGAGAAAGAGAGAGAGAGAGAGAGAGAGAGAGAGAGAGAGAGAGCATGTGATATTGAATGTGTGTTTGGTAAGAATGGTGATGGAGATGTCTCCATCTCTCTCCCGAGAGAGCATGTGATATTGAATGTGTTTGGTAAGAATGGTGATGGGGATGTCTCCATCTCCGGAATGGTTGATTGAAATTGACTATGCATGCACATGCACAAGCTTACACAATGCACCCAATCGAGTTAGAGAGTGTGTGTGTGTGTATATATATATATATATATATACAATGCACCCAATCGAGTTAGAGAGTGTATATATATATATATATATATATATATATATATATATATATATATATATATATATATATATATATATGAGAAAACGGGAAATACACTGGCGGTGAAGGAAGTTTCCTTCACCGCCGCTTAGGTGGTCCAATAAAATTATTACACGTTGTGTCATTTAAGAGAATTCATTTATTTGTTACCTTGAATGACGCCCCGTGTTATAATTTTATTGGGTCACCTAAGCGGCGGTGAAGGAACTCCCTTCACCGCCGGTGTATTTCCCGTTTCCTCTATATATATATATATATATATATATATATATATATATATATATATATATATGATTAATTACAGTCAGACTCCCTATAGTATTAGGGATGTGTAATTTAACATCTCTGAATTTTAAAACTCTCAAAAAAGTTCTCTGGACTGTTAACACTGTTAGTGAGAGTTTGTCATTGTCACTCTCCTTTAGCACTAAAGTGCACTTATGGCCCTGAAATTCCTATCATACCCTCACAACTAATACATAGCAGGGAGTTGTGAGAGTAGGATAGGAATTTCAGGGTCATGAGTGCACTTTAGTGTTAAAGAAAAGTGACAATAACAAACTCTCACTAACAGTGTTAAAAGTCCAGAGGTTTTTTTGAGAGTTTTAAAATTTAGGGGTGTTAAGTTACACACCCTCAATACTACAGGTGGTCTGACTGTAATTAACATATATATATATATATATATATATATATATATATATATATATATATATATATATATATATATATATATATATATATATATATATATATATATATATATATATGAGAAAATGGAAAATTCACCGACGAATTTCTTCACCGCTGATTAGGTAGCCCAATAAAATTATTACACATGGCGTCACTTAAGATAACAAATAAAAAAAACTCTCTTAACCGTCCTTTGAGTGGCGTCACGTGTAATAATTTTATAGGCCACCTAAACAGCGGTTGAATGGCGCTAACCTAAACAATGGTGAAGAAACTCTCTTCACCGCCGGTGAATTTCCCATTTACTATATATATATATATATATATATATATATATATATATATATATATATATATATATATATATATATATATATATATATATATATATATAATTACTGTCTCTACTTTCTTAACTTCTTTCTGATTAAATTTCATAAATTTTGGAGTTCATTTATCCTTTCATCAAGTACATACAAAATGTTTTATTCTTTGAAAATCATTAATTTTGTGTTAATTTAATGGAGGATCAAATCAAAACTAAAATCTAAGAAATTAGGTAAGAGTAAACCTTAAGGTCGAGATCATAATCTTTTTTTTTTTTTTTTTGAAAAAGATCATTAGAGATAGTGGAAATGAACTACATCTCAGATAACTTGCTTAAGCTGTCAGCTCATTTCCATTTTTCTCATATATATATATATATATATATATATGAGAAAACGGAAAATTCACTGACGGTGAAGGGAGTTCCTTCACCGTTGCTTAGATGGCCCAATAAAATTATTACACGTGACGCCACTTAAAATAACAAATAAAAGAATTTTCTTAATCACCCTTTTAGTGACGGCACATGTAATAATTTTATTGGACTACCTAAGTGGCGGCACTGAATTTTCCGTTCTCTATATATATATATATATATATATAAGAAAAATGAAAATGAACTGACAGCTTATACAAGTTACTTGAGCTACAGTTTATTTCCACTATCTCTAACAATCTTTTAAAAAAAATAAATTTCGATTATGATCTCGACCCTCTAGATTTACTCATACCCAATTTCTTAGGTTTTAATTTTGATTTGATCTTCTATCAAGTTAACATTTTGTATGCACTTGATGAAATGGTAAATGAATTTATAAAATTTAATCTGAAATATATGTTGAGGAAAAATCATTGGATCATTATAGTTTTGCCTCTAGTTCACGTAATGTTTCCTGAGCTTTCGGCCCATCTACAGTGTGTGCATATATATATATATATATATATATATATATATATATATATATATATATATATATATATAACCCCCTCCTCCTCCAAAAAGCGCGCGCACACACACAATAATTTTTGTTTCTAAGGTGATGAGCAACTGAGCAAGTTGTTTGAAGTGAGAGAATTGGCTTTGCCAACCTTATTCCAGTTGGTCCAGCTCCACCCAGTCGTTTCAGTCCATTCCATACACTCTCGTGCTTCATAAATATCAAAGTTATCTTGGCCCATCTATCAGAAACCCTTTTTCTTTGTCTTGCCTCTTTTCATGTTACATAACATCTTAAAACATTAAAGACTGTTTTTTTTTTTCCTTTGGTTTCAGTAAGCTCAGTAGTTGCAGCTTTGACTGCAGTACCTCAAGCAGATGTGTTTGTTTGGTTAGCAGTAAATATTCGTCACTATTATAAAAAGCGATCCAGACAGCCACTTAAATGCTCTCAGGTAAAATGTTCGGAAAAAAAAAAAAGAGTTGTTGCTCGATACAAGTGATTGTAATCTCAAATCATGCAGGTCCTCTGCTTTGTCAATTTTCTACTTTCAATATCCAAGGAACCAGCACATAACTACGCACAAAAACCAATTAAAATAACAGTTATCTAGTAAAAAAATCCAACTTTTGTTGTGCAAAGGATGCATGCACTAGTTACTAGCATCTAATTATGGGGAACAAGGGGGAAAGAAAATGAGAATCATAAAGGCCAAAAAAAAAAAAAAAAAGTTTCTTTTTAAGCCACCACCCATCAATTAGTGAGCTAATGGGATCTAATAATTATCACTTTTTTTTGTTAGTGTGAAGAGCATTCGAATTCTTCTGACTAGACTTGCTACTACCAGCCACTGCTTTTTTACTTTCTCTCAATTCTCATAACCTTTCGTCATTAGTGAAAGTTAAACAAAAAATTAAATTAATTAAAAATGTTACTACTTTTTTTTTTTTTAATCTTTTTCAGCTTTTTTTTTATCACAAGATTACAAAAACAGAGTCTTAAGTTGAGGGAACTTGTCTTTCTAAAGATTCAAGAAACTTGTCTGCCCCATGTTTCTTGGTCTCCTAATTGTTTTGTTTATTATTTTTTAAATTTGATTATTATTATAATTACAGCTAGCATTCAGATAAGGCCACACTTAGTACTATTTATAAACTGATCCATTAGAAAATAATTGTTTATGTAGGAAGTTTTATGTAATATTATCCGTATGATTTGTGATCCATTGAAGTTGTGCAGTGATGATGGGACTCAGATTAAATCAGAGATGAAGACAAAACACATGTGAGGCTTTAGTTTAAAAACATGTTTGTCACAATTTCCAGTAATTAATGAAAAAAAATTATATATTTTGGAAATTAAACTATAATTCTTTTCTTTTAAATCTAAGATGTATAAATCATTGTTCAAAATGGTAATGAATGTATCTATGGATCCATTTTTGATCCGTTTTATATAAAATTTTGTAGAGTAGACTAAAAATTTATTCATTACCATTCCTAAATTTATTGCATTTACCTGATCATCCTAAATCCATAGCTAATTAGTTGTTTAGTTATGTTTACAATAGTAAGTAAAAGGGGAAAAAAAAAAAAACAGGTGTTTTGTGAGGGTCTCAAATTCATCAGTGAGAACTAGGTCTAATGAGACAAATGTAATTAGGAATTTAGTTATACAAGATGGTTAAATGAATAGATGATTAAGTATATTTATACTCACAGCTCAATTAAGAATTGATCTCTTTTTGAGTCACTGCGGGACTAAGTAAGATTAGCTATGTTTGTAACCATTTATTGACTTTTTGCAAACCTAAATGGTATTAAAGAGCATGGTTCGAAAGGCCTTGAATGAAATGGACTACTTTGAGACATCATTCCATGGTTGCGGCTTGAGACGGAGCAGAGATGAAAGGGTTTATAGAGGTACACATGCAAAGTGCATAGTAGAGTGACTTGATTCCCTAAGCAAAGAGTTGTTGAGAAGTTTATATATATCTAAGTTTCAATAGCAAAAAAAAAAAAAAAAAAAAAAAAAAAGAAATCACACACGAAACATAATAATTTACGTAGTTTATTTTAAATTGAACTATTTTCACGATCCCCAATCAATTTCACTATTTGAGAATAGCAAGTACAGAATGAGAAGGTATATACTTGGGTAGATCCAAATCCAAGTTCAACCGCAGCGGACGAGTCACGTGGCCTCCTTGTGACGCGCACGTTAGGGACAAAACAATTTTTTTTTTAATAGCTACGACAAAACAAATTGACAATAAAATAAACTCTCAATTTTATTGATGGTTTATTTAACCTCGAGCAGGCCCTGATTGTCCTCTCCATCCGTCGGTGCATCTCCTTCATTTTTCTAATTTAAGAAAGTCTTGATAATTTGATTAGTTCGGGCCCCCACCAACCAAAACTTCCAAGTGTTGGGCCCACACTTTATTAGGTACGTAAATGGGCTGAATTAAGCTCAGGTGTTTAAGATCTAGCAACAACCCACTCACAACACTATCACTTTCTTATCTTACTCCCAACTTCCACATCGTGGGATTATTCTTAATTTTATTTATTAAGGAATCTATCGTTAATTAAGATAATTCTATATGTCTCGTTTGTGTTAATTAGAGGAAATGATTGAATTTGTTTAATTTGTTTTCATTGCTAAATTTATTTAATTTGTGCTAATAGCAAGTTTTACGGTCATTTTGATATTTGTATTTGTATGATTCGCTACTACCGGAGAAATCCTGCATTTATTTTGCAGCAGAAGCTGCAAAAATACAGCATTTACGAATTTTTTGAATTTTTGAATTAAAAAATAAAAATTTTATTTATAATTCAAAATTTTAAATATGATAGACTAAAAATTGACATTGACATTCAACCCGTCCATTCCGATCTCTATAATCATTGACACTACCTACTGCAGTAATATGGCTTCTATGTATACAAGTCTTCCTAAAGATAAACAGAATATATAATAGCAATGTAGGATAATGTAATCAATACCATATGAATTTTACCAGGAAAAGAAACCTATAAAAGAAAAAAAAAATTATGAGTTCAAAATCAAGAGCCCTGCACAACTCAAACCCAAACAAGATACATGAAAAGGATGGGACTCGCTGGACTGGACTAAGGTAGGCTGTCCCTGTAAATACAATCAATACACACACGTGAAGGGGATTTGTCCTGTTATCTCAATGACCCAATCACATTCATCCCTGAAACTGAAAGTCCTCTACTGAGACTGAGACCCTGCAGAGTCACCATGGGAGCAGGGGTTAGCTTTCAGGAGCCCCATCTGTCTCCTCCCCTTGCACCACATAGATAGCTAGGGATGGGTGCCTTCTAACCAGAGGCTTGGCCAGATTGAACAGCCAAGCCAATCGCCCTCCGATCGAGAATGATCTTCCCATGCTAACACCGAGAGCAACGCCTTTGTCGACTCGTAGTCCCTATGTGAACTCCAATCTTCATCATATTCGAATGGTTTTTGTCGCGCATGAGATTTTTCTCCCTAATTTAATTGGATTAGTTGGAGAAATATCAAAAACACCTATATCAGAATCGGGAGTTTCTGAAGGAGCACACCATTTTTTCTAGTGAGCTCACTGGATAGTTTTTTTCCCTTTGGCTTTCAGTTAGAAAGTGCGCTCACCAGAAAAAATGGTGGGCTCCTTTGGAAACACCCTCAGAATCCATGAATCCTTGTTTTTCCAATCAGCTCTGTGAGTGTCATTCTTAAATTCCCTTGATCCCTTCTCTCACAATTTATATTTTATAAAAAAAAAAAAAACTCCCTCGATCTCGGTCTATTTAGGTCCATCTCTAATGCTCCTTGCTCTATCAAATCAGAATCAGCAAATTTCTTTTTAGATTAAACCAGACAGGCGAACCAGTTGTCCATATTCCATTAATAAGTATATAATAGAATAGAACATGATAGAACATGGCCCATGATAATAAATTGGATTGTGACTTGCAGGATAACCATCAATCTATGTGACAAAGTCCTAAAATATAATACAGTACAACAAAATACAACAAAGAAAGGAAAAAGTAGCTAGTATCTAAAATTATGCAAAACGATTATAAACTTTCTCAGGTTTATCGTTAAACTACCATGAACTTTCTAAGATCCTGCAATTTGCTCCTTAGCAATACATAGGGATGGTAATGGACGCGTTCACGAGCCAAATTTTGGCATTTTTTATACAAAATTTTGAATTAGAAAAATAAAATTTTAATTTTTAATTCAAAATTTTGTATAGAACGGAGCAAATTTTGACCGTGGATGCATCCATTACCATCCCTAGATTACCATCCCTAGCAATACACCAAAGAAGCAAAAGCACCACTTTACCCTTTGTTCGTAAATTTCATACAAGGTATATCAGGATAAATACGTAACGTATCAAGGTTACATTTACTTACCGCAGGATAACAGAGCAGTTTATGATAGTTCTCTTATAATTTACGAAGTTCAAGGCAGTTTATGGCAGGTTACCGGAAACTCAGGGTAGTTTTGTGTAAATTTAGCGAAGTAAAAACAATAACTGTAAATTACAAAGGCTAGAAGGGGTCATGCACTGTAGCCATATCTGCAGGATCCAAGGCACTCATCAATAAGCTTAAGCTTGTGATAGCCTACCTCACATTAGCAGTCTCCTATCTAGCTGTCAGCTAATGGATCTATGATAAAATTTGTCCCTGCATCCTTAATGTCCTCTCCTTCAACATAACACAGAGATGGCTAAAGGCCACACACAAGCTTGTCAGGGTCCACCCACATGATAGGCAACTTTGAAGACTCTACATGATTGCTTACTGAGAGCCCAATACTCCTGCAATGGACCTACCCTTCCCATTGCAATCTCAGAAACCGTAATCATTCACTCATACTGTGCGTGCATCATCTGGGGTACCAACAAACACTAATTAAGCAATTATGGAAGAATTCTCACCTCATTCTATTTCTCAAGAAACAATTGCAAATCAGTCGGTGGTCCTAAATGCCCCCACTCGCTAATTGAATTGCAAATTTAGAACTTCACTGTATTGTGACTTATAACAGTTTCTAACCATGAGGAGTTAATATGTGGAGGTGGTTAGTTCTTGGTTTGTGTATCAGTACAGTTTGCAAACAACATTGTTGCTTATAAACATATTGCACAAGGAAAATGAACCCAAAATATGGAACCATAAATTTCACTAGAAAATCACAATATATACATCAGATAAAGCTCGAGCTAATGTATAAGAACATAGAGAAATAGGGCTTTCCTACAAATATAATACATAAGCTGCAAATATAATAGGGGAAAAAATTCTCGTACCAATGAAAATGGTAATAATCATGAGCCATTTTAATCTCGGTCTTCTTTGCCTTCCTTTAAGCTCATATCCGAAGCATTAAAACTCCCATCTGACACTGAGACTGCCACATCAGATGCCGCAGGATCCACTGTGCATCCGGCCTGTATCTCCTTGAACATAGCCATCACCTTCACCATTGTAGGCCGTTTCATTGGCCTATCGTCCAGGCAAGCACAGGCAATTTTTAGATGCCCCAGAAGCTCAAGTTCAAGAGAGGGATCCTCCTTGAGAAGCTCCGGATCAAACACATCACTGATCCTAAGCTTTGAGTGTTGCTTCACCCACCCAACCAAATTGTTGTCACCGAAGTCTGAAGAATCTATTGGTTGCTTACCGGTGAGCAACTCGAGTAAAACAACACCATAGCTGTAGACATCTCCTCTGGTAGTGCACCAAAAGCTCTGGTAGTACTCAGGTGGAACATAACCCGGAGTGCCCGCAAGTGTGGACACACTCAAATGTGTGTCCATTGCGCCCATCATTCTGGCCATCCCAAAATCAGAGACCCTAGCTTCCATGTTATCATCCAAGAGTACGTTGCTTGATTTCATATCTCTGTGAATTATATGAGGAATGCAATTGTGGTGAAGAAATGCTAAACCTCTGGCAGCTCCCATTGCGATCTTTCTCCTCGCTGCCCAACTGAGCTTGATCCCTGCCCTCTTTCGATCATGAAGGACGTCCTCTAGACTTCCATACTTCATGTATTCATAGACTAGGAGCCGTTCTTCTCCAACCTTGCAGTAGCCTAATAGAGGGACAAGGTTTCGGTGCTTGATCCTCCCGATAGTTTCCATCTCAGCCATGAACTCTCGGTCACCTTGGCCGCTGATGTGTTTAAGCTTCTTGATTGCAACGACACTGCCATCTTTAAGTTGGGCTTTGTAGACATCGCCAAACCCACCAGAGCCAATCAGACTGTCATTGTGGAATCCGTTGGTGGCTTCTAGAAGGTCCGCAAAGGTAAGCTTCTGCAGGGGCTTCTGATCAAATGTGGCAAGACTGATGCTTAGGGCTTCTTTTGTACCAGTCAGCTTCCAATTGCTATTTGCAGTGCCCGAGTGAGAGCAGCTATCAATATATGTATCTCGGAGATTGTTATTGCTAGTGTTGCTCTTCATCTTCTGTCTCTTTCTGTTCTCAACAACAAAGATGATCACACCAAAGATGCAAAGAACAATGAAGAGCAAACCCAAAGCAATGCTTGCAACAATAGAGGCCTGCCGACGATGAGAAATCTGGTGATCGTTGCCCAGCTCAGAGATGGGACCTTTTACGCACATTGGGAGCGGGAACCCACAAAGGCCTGAATTATTCTCATACCTGTATCTCGGAAATGTTGCCAATTGACCCAGTTCAGGAATGCTGCCATTGAGCTTGTTGTTAGAAAGATCAATCTCCGAAAGCAATGATAAGCTCGAGAATGATGCTGGGATAGGGCCTTCAAGGGAGTTATGGGACAGGTCGAAGACCCCTAAACGACTGCAACTTCCCAATTCTGGTGGGATTAGACCAGAGAGAAAATTGTGGCCAAGATTAAGAACCATGAGATAGTACATTTTCCCAATCTCCTTTGGAATCTCGCCCTCCAACTGATTATAAGACAAATCAAGAAAGATCATTGAGCCATTGTTGTTGAACGTGTACTGAGTGCTCCCCATGTATACCCTAGTAAAGTTGCAAGATCGCCAGCTAGGAAGCCGGCTGAGCCCTTCCTGCCGAATCCCACCAAACTCAAGCAAATTGCCGGAGCCACGACACTCCTTGCTTCCATCATTCTTCAAATATACAAATCTCTTCCCTGTCACCAAACCAACCGCAATGTTACCTGATTGCTTCGCCAGAGTATTCGGAATCCTCCCGCTCAAATTGTTACTACTGAGATCAAGCCATATCAGGCTCTTGCAATCCCCAAGCTCCTTGGGGATCTCCCCCGAGAATGAGTTGTTACTGAGCTTAAGAATCGCAAGCTTCTCAAACTTCCCAATCCATAAAGGTATCTCTCCACTCAAATGGTTACTCGACAAAGAAATCCAGTTCAAGTTAGTCGAGTTGCTAAGCCCTTCTGGTATCGATCCAGTAAGCCCATTGTTGTCGAGGATCAAATTCTCAAGACTAGAAATAAGCTTGAGCTCACTCGGGATCTCACCCTCTAGAAGATTCTGCCACAATATCAAATCTTTAAGCCCAGATAACGAACCCAGAGATGAAGGAATAGACCCAGTGAGATAATTGAAGCTGAGATCGAGAGAAAACAGCATCGAACAGTTACTGAGAGCTTCCGGAATTCTTCCAGTAAACAGATTGTTCTGCAAGTAGAGTTCTTGCAACCCGGGATTCGAGCACAAGCTAGACGATATCGAGCCTAAGAAGCCATTGGAGCTCAGATCGAGCACTTCCAACTTCGGCAGCCTCCAGATAGAATCCGGAAGCTTGCCGCTGAAATTATTGAACGAAAACTGTATAGTTTTCAAATTCGGCATCGAGCTAAAGATTTCCTCCGATATCTCACCAGAGAAATTGTTGTTTGATAGATTAATGGCCTCCAATGAATACAAAGCAGAGAGTTCTTTCGGCAAATTACCAGTGAAATGATTCGATGAGAGGTTCAAAAACCCGAGATTGACGCATCCACTGAAAAATTCACCAACGATCTCGCCAGAGAACATGTTGGACGAGAGATCGAGATGCTCGAGTGCGCTGCAGTTGGCGGTGGCGGGAATCGTGCCGGAGATCTTGTTCCCCGTGAGATTGAGATATTTCACCTCCGAGCTCGACAGAATGAAGCTCACCTCGTCCACTGAAGAAATCTTGTTGTAGGAGAGGTCGAGCAAGTCCAGCCTGATCCCCCCCCCGCCGCCAGCGGAGAGTTCTCCGCCGACGACATTGCCGGAGAAATTCAGAAATTTTAAAGACGCGCAGGACGCGGCGAGCAATGCCACGTCGGATGCGGATCCGGAGAGCCCGTTGCGGGAGAGGTCGAGGGAGGCGATGCGGGGACCGCAGCGCGGGGCGGCGGAGAGGCCGCCGGTAAGGTTACCGGAGGTGAGGGAGAGGGATTCGAGGTTCGGGAGGGCGAGGAGAGTGGAGGCGACGGAGGAGAAGGCGGCGCTGAGATTGATGCCAGCAAGAGTGACGGCGGTGACGGCGTAGCCGGTGCAGACGACGCCGTCGAAGGAGCAGGGAAGGCGGTGCGGGCCCCAGCTATCCAGAACCCCAGGGTTCGGGAGCGAGCTCTTGAAGGCGATCAGGAGCTTCGACTCGTCTGATGATGGTGACGACGATGATGCGAGTGAGGTGATGGGTAGGAGAGAGAGAAGAATCGCGAGCTTTAAGTAGCAGTTCATATTTGGGGATGGCTAAGGTTAGGTTAGGGTTTGACCAGAGACATTGAAATTGCAGAGGAGAGAGAATGTAAGAGAGGAGAGAGAAAGAGTGGAAAGGCCGGGAGTGAGGAGGAGGGAGGGGCATTTATCGAGAGGAATGGGGAGGGGGAGAAACAAACAGGCCGAGCGGGGCCCACCCCATGTGAGCCCAATTTAATCACTCTTAAAATACGATGTGCCCTCGTTCCAGGGGTAGTATCGTAAATATACGGAAAGTGGGGAGAAGGCATCTGGGTACTGGTGCGGGAAATCTAAGAAAAGGGCCAAAGGCTTCGTCCTGTGTTGAGATCTGATTGCGCGCGTGAGGAGGAGACTGATTAAACACCCGCAATCTAGTAGTTAATTACGAGGATGCCACTGTATATTTCGGGAAGGTGTAAGGGTAGTTTCGAGAGAATGAGTAAGACAAAAGAGAAATTCTAAATAACCGAAATTTAAAAATATAAAATATTTTCCGAATTATATCTACTTATATTTTTTAAAATTGTTATATTTTTTTTTCTCAATACATAAATGTCTGTCCCTTGTAATAATTTTGATAAATTACAATTTACTAAACAATTCAAAATTTTACTTTATTTTTTTACCAAAATATAAAATATTGAGATGTAAAAAGAATAGATAGATTGTTATATTTATTGTTCAATATCTATTTTTCTCCAATTGGTAAATTGATTTCCTAAAGATTTTAGCTTACTTTTAATCTCTTTTTCTTTGAACATTTAAAGAGAAAAAGACATGTTAATTATTGTATAGATATTTAGGAAAATTTAGATAGATTTATTATTTAACAGATGATTTTTTTGAGTTTAGAGAGAAGAAATGAAGAATACAAACATCATGAATATTTAATGAAAAATCTAAAATATAATTTTTTCAAAAGGTATATTTATAAATTGGAAGGGTGCAATTAGATGTTTCTAAGATAATTATCAATTTATTAAAAAAACTATAAAAAAAGTAAAAAAATCTATAAATAGATTTAAAGTTAAAGTAATTTCAAATCACGACAAGTTTGAATTTGGAATTTTGAGACATCTGGATTTATTATATTCATATTTATTGCTAAATCCAAATTTATTGTTTCATTATTAATAATATCTATAATTTATTATTTTTTAAGTTTTTATTAATTACTATTTAATTTAATTATATCATTAGCAGAATGTGTCATTAAACTATTCTTTCTAACAAATATACATTAATCAATTCACATTAAATTGTTTAGCTCGAAAATTACTAAATAGAAATTAGCGAAGAAATCTGAATCTATATTCATCATATAGATATATCCGAATATTACAAGTCTATATTACTAGAGATGGTAAATACGTACGGATCGGTTTTTATTGGAAAATATTTGAACTCTGAGCAATTTAATCTAATCTGCCTTCTTTTCGACAAATAACAATTTACCGCTCTGATGCGGCGAGTAATGCAGCATTGGGCCCGGCAATTACTACGTAATCAAGTCTCGTATCTTTACTTGTCTAATAATTAGGTTGCACGGGGACGTTAAAGGGCCCGCCAAGGCCCAGCCCACGTGGGCTTGTCTTGGGCTGGAGTCGTGGCGGCCCTCAGCCCGCACCCGAAGGCAGCCGCCGTCCGTCTTTAATCTGACGGTCAGGATTCGAGCTACGGAAACAAACGTTTTCGGACGTTATCGATGCGGGTCCCGCTACAGGGGTGCCACACGTGGGAGCGGAGCTGGGCCCCACCGGGAAAGGGAGAATGATGAAATGTAATCGAGTGCGCGACTTCTTTTTGGTCTTACCAATGAAAGGGAAAAGCGAAAGCGGAAGTGGGCGTAAGTGGAGTTTCGGGCTTTTAACGGTGGAAGGGGAACAATGTGGTCGATGAGTAATTATTGTATGAGCCAGTGTTAATGTGGTCCCAAACAACTATTAACCAATCCCAATACTAGAGCAAAACTTTAGTTTACAAGTGACGAAGCAGTACCTGGTTTGATTGCTAGTTATCTATCTAGCATTTCAACAGGAAGAGAGTTGCCTCACATAAATGTCTGTATCGATTTTGCCATATGTGACATCTCGAATATTTCTAAATATAATGTGGGATGGAGATGGAGATCGTTGGTCTGTTGAAAGATATTAGAAGTTTGTCCAAATGTAGATGTTTAATTTTTCTCTCTTCTGTCGTGCATCACTTTTGATTTTTACACTTTTATGATCTTATCTAATAATGTTCTCCCATTTCTTATCCCCATCAACATTCAGAATGCAGCCATTGTCCATAATGTTCGCACAGGGCCATACTTAATTCTCTAGTTTCTGATCGAAGCAAGCTTAACAACAGGCCAATCCACTGGGCTGAAAAGTTTCACTCCACCAGGCCCATGGAAACTAGCAAATTAAGGGAATCAGGACATTACAACTCGTGAGAAGTAGATGGCCGAATCTAAACTAAAACCCTAAAATTTAGAAGTCTACAAAATCTAAGGGGTGAAAATCATGACCCAAATAAAAATTTCAACAACAATTTAGTTGTGAACATTTGGAAATTTCCTGCACGAATGCGTTTCAAGAGCATATTTCCACGCACATTGAATATATATAAAAAATGCATAAGCATGATGTATTTGATTGGTAACAACTCGAGTTGTTATTTTGCAAAACAGTAGGAGACAATGAATAGAGATCTTTTTATCACATCCTGCGATATTCAAGTCAAAAAAAAAAAAAACTTCGGCAATATATTGACTTAATATTTCGATTACTAGAAGCCACAGTATAGGTTTTGACACGGCATATATACTTCGAAAGTTCAACAGAAAGGCAACCAAATTCCAAGTATGTCAACAAGCACATCAGCAAACAGTTCAATGGAAGTAATGCGCATCTGGGCTTTGTACAATGAATTAGGCAGAAGCAAGTGAATGACAGAGGCATAATCGACGGCTTTGGCATTGCGAAAGAAACACAGAGCTTCAACCTCACCTTCTTCACATAACTCAGCAAACGTTGCAGACCTCGTACCCTTTCTCTCTATCACACGATTGTTCTCGTTGGCCCTGACATCAAATTCAATGGCTGGACTTCTACAGGAGCAACAACAATGTAAATGTTCGCTTCCATTAATAGGAGCCATGAGCTGGGCTATCTGAATGCATATCCATTGATGAATCGTTGGAATTGGTATCCTTGTTCTGATTAAAAGTGTTGGCTTCATGGTTCTGGGATTCAGCATGTAGAATGCCATCAGGAAAAGACTCGCCACCCTCGGGCAGATGATAGGACTGAAGGGTCCGGCGAACGGGACTGGAAAGGGCGTTTGAGAAGACAGAGTTCTTTGTTTGGTCAATGTGACCAGCACGAGAGCCGTGGCCAACGGTTGCTTGACCGAATGGACCGGAAGAGGTCATGCTGGAGTTTGTACTGTGCACTGCTGTGTGAAGAGGATGTTGTTGTGGAGCCTGGTATCTTGGGGACATAGATGAGTCCTCTCCATAATTTTCCATTTCATGCTGCAGGACCAGAAAGAGTTTTCTAACAGGTTGGCGTAAGTCAAACAGTATGTGAACCAAAAGCATAAAGGGGGCAAATAATTTAATGTGGAACGACTTACTGACTTCACTTAAAGTGGATAACTTCGACAATGCAGATATTGGGAAAAACCATTTCCATTTAGCACATAGATTAAGTTCTTCTTTGGTAAGTTACTTGATGTAGATTTCATAAAATCTTTTAATTGGTAGATTTATTCTCTCTTAAATTTTGTTCTTGTGTATTAGATGAGGATTAGGTAGTAGGTATTTGATCAGTCTGCATCGTTTAATTTGAAGTTGTTGGTAAAATCCAATTCTCTAAAATTATAAGCTTCGGTTTGATTATTGAGATTACTGCATCAATTAAGTTGTAATTAATAATTCCCTGACATCTGTTAATCAGGTGTGATTCCTTGTCTTTCCTTACCTTCTTGCAGCCGAAGTGAATGAATTCGTAAGAACAAAGGAAATGAGACGACTCTTTCTTAAACTATTTCATAAGCAAATCTTCTCCTCCACACTAATCAAGAGTTTCTTTTATTCCTCTTGTATTTCGTCATAATGCCCTCAATAATAGGTTGCGAAAAAGATTTTTTCACTTCATTTCTATTTATGTCCGACCCTAAGAACTTGGGGTATTTCTATTTAGGTCCAATTCAGAGCCATCTGTTGTTTCCCTTTCTTTCCGAACCTTTGAGATAAGAAAGAAGATGGTATGCTTGAATTGTATTATTTATGTGCTTATTGCTTGGCACAAATCCTTCTTCTACAATTGGTAGGTCACGAGGTTATTCAAACAAGTCGTGTTTTCCATGGATATTTTTCTAAATTCCTTTATCACACCCGAATCTATCACCTATTAACATCTCACTAAAGAAAAGCAGCCATATGAATTTGCTAGGACACACAGCTTACAAGATTTACATAGTTATTATTCAAGTTATTGGCTCATAATTAAGTCTAAGGTGTTTATGAGAAAAAGGGATGCCTAAAGGCAGTAATAGCACAAAGTCGATTAATGCATACCGTATTTACTAGCAGCTTGTACTTGGATATGCTTCATCACACAGATCGCATCAATTATAAATTGGACCCATTAACATAATGTGTGTGCACAAAGCAAAAATTGGATTGGATTGAAAAATATAAATAGCATCAGTACTTCTTTCACCATTTTCTTTACCACATGTCGCACACATAATACCTTCTAAATTTGCCTAAGGTGTTAGGTTGTCATTTAAAACCTCAACAAAAAAGTAGAGCTGCTTACTCAAACATCATCAGGGTCCTCATGGTGATTGACAACCTAGGCTATGATCCTTCATGCATCCAATTGAAACCATAAAGCATGGAGCTCACACAAAAAATCTGCTATGCAAAATGAGATTATTCCAAAATTTTCCAAAACTCTCCTGCCATTAAGATCAGGAGTTCAGAATCCAAAAAGATTTCCATGGCATGACTGTAGTAAAAACCGTACTCAAAGAATATGGATGGAGGCATGTCAATAGCATACAACAAAATTGCTAAACCATGAGCTTCTACAGTCCAACCTTGACAGTGAGTCCAAAGACATAATATAAGTTGCAGCAAACCATGAAATTATTGAGAATTTGTAGAAGAAAGAGTCTAGATGAAAAGAATTAGAAGAACATGACAAAGTTCCAACTCCTACAGGTCTCTTCAAACTCCTAATGTCATATGCGTTGCATAGTTGCAGCAAACCATGAAATTATTGAGAATTTGTGGAAGAAAGAGTCTAGATGAAAAAGAATTAGAAGAACATGACAAAGTTCCAACTCCTACATGTCTCTTCATACTCATAATGTCATATGCGTTGCATAGTGGTGCATGCTCTTCGAGCAAAGCTTGGTTGACATAGTTAGCGTACAATATGAATATATTAACAAAAGCACAGGCAAGAAAACAATCATCTTCGTAAAAAAATACATTATAAACAATCATCTTCGTAAAAATATACGTTATAATTCTTAAAATATGTAAATGAGCAAATGTTATTGAACAAGCTGTTCTAGAACAGATATCAATAACTGAAACTTAAGCTGTTCTCAGACAGACAAAACCAAAATTGAGAACATTTTAAATGATATGAATTTAAGTTATATTGGAAATAGAATACCAGCGTTTTAAATGATACAGAAAAATTAAGTTGATTTAAGAATACAGACATAAAGAACAAGACAATAATAAACCACAAAAATAAATGAATTAAAAGGACAAGTATTGTTGAACCTGCAAGTAGGCAACTATATCAGCTGCTGTCACTCTTGACGTTTCTTCGTGCTGCCTCAATATCCACTGGTAGAGTTTTTCCTACATATAGTAAAAACAGAAGAACAACCTTTAGTTTAGAATCCTTCCATCTAGCAGCATTTAACATCAGCAGAATGAAGCCATCAATGCATGTACTACAAAATGTGGGATGGAGGAATAAAAACTGCAACAAGGGAAAAATGTCTAAATGGCAGTTGCTGAAGTTATGCAGTATAAAGTTCAATAACATAGTTGGACCATGGTAATACTCTCAAGTTTATAGGTTTTGTCTATAAATAAGTCACAAATAGCTGCATCTTCTCCCCTTACAGTTTATTAATCAATTATTTTACAGAACAATGATGATTCTGAGACATCACACTAAAAATGCAAATCATGCTTCCTGTTCACCGATCACCTGAAGGAGCCAGCTACTTGCTCTGTCTCCAACTAGATTTGCAGAAGGTTTCTACTGCTACACAAAGTTCACTAAAGAAACTCCTAAATTTGGAAAATAGGCAAAGATAATGGGCAAGTTTGTTCAATGTTACAATGCAAATTATTACGTTAAGCGGGTCAAAACTGCCAGGGTGAGGTCAAACCAATGAAATAAAGAGATGCTCACAGCACTTCAATATCATTCTGATCATTACATCTTCCGTTAAGCTCATCTATTTTGATATCCGATATGATATTAGTGATATATTCAGTATTCAGTATCAACCAAAGCTTGTCTACACCATATGATAAACATGTTACCTTTAGACATTTACGTATCAGTTAGACTTAGCAGAAAAAAGAAGTAGATTTTCAGTGGTGGAGACAAAAAAAAAAAAAAAAAAAAAAGAAGCAACATTGCAATCCCTCCCAATCAACGTGTTCGAAGGATAATCGGGCCAAATCACACTCGCACTAGTTTAGCAGTGATTAATTTGCAGTTGGAACTTTGGATCTTCTTAGTGGTAGAATGATGTGACTATGTGATGGGCTTGATGGCTGATAAGATAGAATGCATATAAAATAAAATGCACAATCCCCCCCCCCCCCCCCCCCCCCCCACCCCACACACACACACACACACACATACAAAAAAAAAAAAAAAAAAAAAAAGCAATGTGTTTGAAGGATAATCAGGCCAAATCACACCGGCAATAGTTTATCAGTAAGTAATTTGCAGTTGGAACTTATAAGTGGTAGAATGTTGTGACAGTAATTTGCCTGATGGCTGATAAAGATAGAATGCATATAAGATAGAGTACATAATCCCACAAGCATGTGAATTATGTTCAATTTTCAGTAGTCAAATCCTTCATGGGTGTTATCTTCCAAAACAATCATAAAACATTATTTAATTTTCAATGATTAACTCAATACTAATTCTTATTTCTAACGGAAATAATGTTTGGATAAAGATTGAACTGGACAGAAAAACGACAAATATGTTATAAGAAAATACAAAAGCCAAAGCAAAGAATATATTAGAACTACTTAAAAGCAGGTAGTAGCTGTTCCAAATAATTAAGCCAATGGCACCAAAAACCACAACAATTATTACAGAGGGGCTATCACATATTCTGCATGCATCATGGTGCAAAAGCAACAACTTTTGTGTGACAGCTTAATGTAAATATGCTAGGAGAGAAACTATAAGCATTCCTTTAAATTATGCAAATAGCTCACAGGCTAGTGACAGCCACTTACAAAAATTAAACCAATGACATCAGAAGATCATAACAATGACCACAGAGGTGCTACTACATGTCAAATATTCTACATCTGAAGATCATTAAGTATGTGCGAGTTGGGACTTGGGGAAATATGAAGGAAAGCTAGCGAGCCTCTTCCTACAACTTGCAAGCAACCAGAGGAACATATGCCTTGATCTATGGTCAATCGGTTAATGGATTCACACAACATGATATTGCACATTATAGAGAACGGAATAACCAGTGCACCAGCAAATTCACTTCTTTCCTGACATGCCCACTATGTCAAAATTCCATGTTCCAAATGCTCCTTTCAGCAATGTTGAAAATAGCGTTATGTAACCCGTTATATTGCGTTATGAAACCTAATAGAACTTCAGCGCTACATAACAACTGAAAATAACTCGGTGCACCTTAACAATACGTTTTTTTTATGTTAGTTTATGTTATATTACGTAACGTTACGTTAAATTACGTTAGGTTGCGTTATTTACAATTATTTTCTTAGTAAGTCTACATTGTTATTGATTATTATTTTAATTATTAGCAAATTGCTTAAATTTTCATACTTGATTAGTTGTTGACTTGTTCGATTGATTGTGTAATTACTAACTTACTAATTTGCGATTGTTTCCTCATTCGCTTGTTATAATATCTCTTCGGTTACTGAAATATTTTACTTGTTGATTCTATTGAATTTTTATTAGAACTGAAATCAACAATTACAAATAAAATAAATTGAACATTAAGAAATATAAATTACAATAATGATAATAACTGAATTGAAATAAAAAATTAGAATCTCGTTTTCTTATTTAGATAATGACTGGAATTACGACTGCAGACTTAATATAATTTATGAAAAATGTAAAAATTATTGTAAAACTTAATATAAAATTAGAATAGATTATGTACTACAAAATGGTTGTATATTTTTTTAGAAATTTTAAATTTATTTTTCAATTTATAAACATTATTTTATATAGTTTATATTTATTTTTATTAAATAAATATAAAATTGCATAACCTACGTTATGCGTTATGCTATATGCGACATAACCTAACAGAGACAAAATGTTACGTTACCGTTATCGCTATTTTAAACATTGCCTTTCATATAAATGCAATTTACATATCCATGTTTACATATGCTTAGACCCATCACAATTTTGAAATAGTACTCAAACAAAAGTTATAAATCCAATATGCAAGTCGTTACTCCACCACGCTCGAGTTGCATATAAATTTCACTTAAGAAAACAATGAATACAAATATGCATAACGAGAAATTTTCTATAGCAAGAATGGTGATAGTGAGGTAGCCTAGTAATTAGTGGATCCAATAATGTTCCATGTTACATGCTGGAAAGCCTAGAATTAACATATGTAAAACATGTAACAAATGTTGAACAAAAAGAATGAGGGAAAAAAACCCAAATTTATGGTAGAAAAAGAAATCTTCCAACTGTTTACTTGCATCCAAGTTTATTGACCTCCTGGTCCCTAAATAAACCTTCGAAAGAAACTAACATCACTCCCATAATTCTTTGAATTCTTCATCATTGTCACCCGTTTCCTAGAGGTAAAAGCAGTTGAACTTACAATAGGAGTATGATTCTCAAAATAGGTCTGGCAGGTGGAATTATTTCTAATATTGACTCTCTCTAAACTCACAAGTATTACTATCCTTGGTGCCATAATTTTCATTACAAATACTACTAAAATTGGCAAAATAAGCACTTAATTTGTATGTAGGCAATTCCACAGAATTCTCTGCCAATGACGCACAGTCCAAACCTAACAAGTCATTTTACCTCTTCATAGCATCCACTCGGAGCTAATGCTGCAGCCCTAAGTATTGCCTCAACATACTCGTCTTCCAAGTAACTTCACCAATGGGCCGCCTAACAAAATGACATGGCGACTCAACACTCTCAACCAATCAAAATTGAATAAAACTGACAGTTTACTAGAAGCAAAACCCCATTCCAAATTTTTAGCCCTTTCTAGATGACCTGTACCGTCTAATTTGTAAATGATGCATGACAACATAACTCCGATTCATAGTCAGCAACACCAATCAAATAATAACTTCCTTTCGCATCAAAGTAGAGATTGAGTCATCCAACACACACAGTGTAAGCTCATCAGTTCTCATTAAAGGACAGTCCAAGACCAAATTATCATCATCCCATCAATTCCATGAAATCAAAGTCTTCTTCTTTATGAACTAGCTCAAATCCCTGGTGCGGATAAAACTTTAACCAATATGCTCACATAAATCCATTTCATAATCTCTCCTTCCCCAAAATGAACCAAATAGACTTCAAGATAGCTCCAAGTTGTCTTTCCCTACTGATAACTCATCAAAGATTGAACTTTTACTGCCACTTGGGACTGTTCGAATCATTCTCAGACTACAACCAACAACAACCGCAATCAAGAAACAAATTTTAATTAAAAAACTTACCCTATAAAATACCAAATAAAATAAAAAAAATAAACCGAAATAATCACAAAGTCCCTATCGATCGATCGAGAGAGAGAGAGAGAGAGAGAGAGAGAGAGAGAGAGAGACGAACCAGGGCGTGGCGCTCGCCGGCTTGAAACGAGACCTTCTGCTGGTTCATGGCCTGCGTGTAGATCTGCGTGAGGGAGTTCGCGGCGCTGCAGAAGGTCGAGTACATCCCCCGTTCCACCTCGTCCAGCCGACCCGCGTCCGATTTCCTCTTCTTCGCCATTAGAATCTCCGATCGAAACCCTAGAAATCGAGTCGAATAAGGGTGGGAAAGAAAGAACAAATAAAAATCGTATCTTTTCCTATTCGGTCCTCTCTCTCTCTCTAGAAAGGGGGAAGGTATATAGGATTGTCGTGGTCAGTAGAAATGCCCCTCGTGAGAGAGAAGGAGGAAGGGGTGGGGTCCGCCTGTTGTGTTTCTATTTGAGCAGGTCGGCGCTGGGCCTGCAACGTGCGGTGGGCTGGGGCCGGTTGTTGCAGGGATCCAGTCGTTTCGGTGTGGGCCATCGAGGATGGTGACGTGTCGATTAGGAAAGTGGAGGGCCGTTGTTTCGACCGTTGGATGGGAAATTCTAATTGCGCACCACACTTGACTTAATGAGCACCATTTTCCCCAATGTTGTAAATCACTTTATTATACAATGTGGTGCTGTTCGCATTTAGAATTTTTAGAATTTCCCCCCATTGGAATTAGTGTTGCGGAAACTAGTTGGTGGAGTAATGGGCTTTTGAGTCAAAAAAAACCGATAATTTTTTTTGTTAAATTGAGTTGGACCTTCATTAGCACACTAAATAACTTGACTAATGATAAATTGGACACTTCGTTAGATTGAAAATATTACTAGGATGATAATTAGATAATTTATTTTGCAATATTCAAAACAGTAGGAGACTTTTCTCTTCTATAAGATATATGTGCCTTGCAAAATATACACTATCCCTTAATTGTATATTTTGAAGTTGAACTTTGGCCCGATAGTTCATTTCTCTTAGAAGCAAATTTAGAATTTTGTTTTTTAATACACGATCTCTCCGAAAAAATCATATCCGATCCGACCTATAAACACCAATAAAGTGTAAAAACAAGCTAAGACTTAAAAACTGTGCGACTATATTTTATAATGAGACTAATTAGGATCAACGATAACACGCTTGAGATCGTGTGATCCGATGAGATATCGACGTGCACCTCTTGTCATTGCTCACCATACACATATAATTGTAACGAGGAGACGTATCTTATTGGTGTACCCTCACAAATTTCCCACATAAATTGCCAGTGGCGACGGTGGTGGGCCCTAGAAGAAATAGCCCACTGGACCTCTCAATAAGAGGCCCAGCTGTCATCAATCCGATGGCATCAAAAGGAAAGAAAGATAAACTCGCTCACAAGCGTATAAATTGTTATGTGTTACAAATTCAGGCTTAGCGCATTTAGAATCATTCTCATGTTTCAAATAAAGTGAACTAGAATGAGCCACTTAAAGGGTTCCATTAGACATGGCAATGGACCAAAACAAAAGTTACAATATCGTCACTTTTGAGATGGTCCATGTTCCTCACTTTCATTGGACTTGCTCGTTGTGATCACCTGCGGAGTAAATATACTTTCTTGGTGATTGGTTGACTAACTACGATTGCGCTCTTATAAATAATTACAAGTTTGTTATTATTTTTTATACTATGTTACCGTTATAAATTCTAAACTAAAACTTTTTAAAATTTGGAACTACGACTTATCGTCTTCCTCCTTTATTTTCTCTCTAAAATTCCAAATAATTTTTTTTGGTATTTAATAAAAACACATCCCTTATAAAATCATCAATTTGATTTCTTTGATCCCTAAAATTTTTTTACATTAGCGTTTCTAAAAGAATTAGAAGAATTTTAAATTTTTTGATTTCACCGTGACAAGTAAAATTTGAATTTGGAATTTGAGTTTGAGTTTTCTTATACAAATAAAAAATTCCAATAAAAAATTTTAATATGCAATTGGTGTCATTTTTTATAATATGCAATTGGTGTCAGAGAATAAATCTAAGATACGATTTAAATTTTTTTTTAGGTTTTATGCATATTTGTTTAAAATTTATTTTTAATTAACTTTTTTTTTATGGGGGAGACTTCGCTTGGACTCAAAAAAAAAGATAAAAATGGGATCAGACGGATGAGTAGTTAGAGAAAAGGAGAATTGGTATTTTTAGAAAAAAATTAGGTACAAAAATAAAATAATAGTATTTCAAAATAGGAGCTTGAGGTAAAGAATATACAGTGAAATGGCGTGCGCAAGTAGAATTTCCCAAGTAGAATTTCCCCACTAAGAAATCAACCGCCGATCATAAATTACATCGCGGGACATCGTACCGATGATGCAAGAGGACAAAAAAGCGCCGTCATATCCTATTCCTCGGCGATCCAGCGCGGCCACTCTTTTCCTCTCCTTTCCCGATCACGAGATCTCCGAATCCGAAACCCGAACCCAGATCCGAATCCGCCTCGGAGTTGCTGCTGAATTGCTCCGATCAATTGCGGCGATCGCCAAATCCAGAGGATTGCCCAGGTTACGATCTCTTTCGTGGTCTTTCTTTTCTTTCTTTTTTTAAATTTTTTTTCCCCTTCAATTGCAAAAAATGGAAATTTTGGGAGCCCTAACCGGAGATTCTTGCAATGCCTTTTGTTATTCTTGATAATTTTTATGTTTAGTTTGATTCATTATTGTTGTCGGTAGAGAGAAAATGGGGTAATTTTAGGGAAAAAGTACCTCTTATAAAGTATTTGCAGTTGATTTTAAGTTAAAAATTTGATTTTTGTTAAACTGCGACCGAATTTTTTAATTTTTTTTTTAATTAATCGCATTGCCACTTTCTGGTAGATCGATATTAGAAAATGTTCTATGTTGTTTCTTTACTTTTGTTCTTTGGAGGAAATTTCAGTCTCTGTTGCTATGAATTGGAGTTATTAAAAGTAAAATAGTAGGAGTCTCATAATTCACTATATATTTTTTGTTTTTTGCTAGTTCTCAATTGGTTCTTGGTGAATTTTTCATCAAAGTTAGGTTCTTCCAAGCAAATTCCTCTTGGTGAATGGCAACTGATTGGTAACTAGTAGAGTAGATTAGTTCATTGATCTTGAAACCGAACTGAGGTCGTGGTAGTGATCTTCGAATCTCCACTCGAGATTGTTATCTTTTCTTCAAGCATATATTTTAATCGGTTGCATTTCACAAAAAATGCATTCAATTCTGAACGTTGCAGTTAAAGAAATACAACTTTTATCCCAAGTACTTGGGACAGGCTAATATGATAACCTGTACATATAAATTTTTTTTTTTTTAAATTGATATAAGGCCTTACCACTTCTTGCAGCCTTGTGTATCGTGGGTTTTGAGTGGTTGAAGGTGGTCGGATTCTCTATTCTAAAGCAACTGGGGAACTTATAGTTTGTTAGATGGTTAAGAGAGTCTTGCTTATGTGGTTCCAATGAACCGTGGAAATGCTATTGGCCGTGGAAGGAGGGGGACTTGTCTCGTCTTTGACTTCAGGATATAGGAAAGGTCTTATGCTTCTGGTCCTTGGACGGGATAAGGTAGAGAGGCCCATGAGAGTTGCTCCGTGGAATCAGTACCAATTGGTGGAGCAAAAAAGCGACCATAAGCAACAGCTGGCTACCAGGAAAGGCAGAGCTTCTTCCCGCGGATGCGCACCCTTTGTCTGCTTCCGTTGCGCATCTGCAGGACTTGATGGGTCCCCGCCTCCGAAAGTGGGTCATATTAGTCATTCTGAAACTTTGCCAGATACCTCTTCTTCTGATTCGGACCAGGGCAGATCCTGCAATTCCGTACAAGGTATTGATGGGAGTGAAAGGAAGTTATGTATCAAGAGCAATCTTAAGAAGCCATCAACAAATCATGCTATGATAATTTCTGGAGGTGATAATGCAAGTGGAACTGTGGAAGAAGGACAAAACAACATTGTTAGTTGTACGGAAAGGAGAAAAGTGCAGTGGACAGATTCATGCGGCGGAGAACTTATTCAGATAAGAGAGTTTGAGGCCAGGTATTAATGCAAAGGAGCTTGCTCTATTTCCTTTTAGTTAGTTAGCTATTTTTGAGTTTAACCTTGTTATATGCAATTAGAAAGCTGAACAATGTGTTTCATAAACCTCATATTTGCACGGATACAGAATGCTTTTGTTAGTCTTTTGTTAGTCTTGCATGTTATTTAGAAGTCCCCGCTCTGTAGATTTCAATTTTTTTTTTGACATTACTAGCTGATGAAATTTAAGTTTGATTTTGTTATGTATATTTGTTCTCCTTTTCTTCGTGTGTTTATACCTATTTCTGTTGCAGTTATCCTTTTAACTGATTATGCATTGAACTGATGGCAATATGAAATTGGAGAACCAAAATTTACAATAAATCTAAACAAGAGGCAAGCACAGGGCACCAGGACTTTACGTGGTTCATCCAAATTTGGGCTACATCCACCGGTCTAGGGATATTATTAATTCCATTATATCACACAAAAAAGATACATTGTCATATTACGTGACGTTAGTGTATATTTTAGGGGGAAATGCTGCCACCAAGCAGAAGAGGACTGTCTAAAGGCATATCAAACCTTAACCTGTATGATGATGCACTGGGATATAGCAGACAAGAGCGTATACACAGTGAAATGGTTAAGAGAAAATTAACATACTTTGAACTTCCAAGTGGATGGTGAATGGGAGTAAAAAGTATAGCTTGCCCTTTGAACTATAGCATATAATACATACCCATGCCTTGTTAGAAATTAGCAGCTTAAGAAAATTGAGCACCTGCTAGAAATGTTTAATCATGAGAGTGATCCATACTAAATAAGGATAGTTGAAAACTTCAAAATTGCAAGGGTCCGAGTCTGATCCCTAGGCAGAGGTTTTCTGCAACTTCAGTATTCAGTCACACTCCATTAGACTTCATGGTATATACCACGATGGCTGCTTTGTTATATTTCTATATCCTTCCCTATATATTATGTGATCCTCTCAAGCACATGCTTGATGGTTCAATTCTTATGACCTATTCTAGACCATATGTTCTCTCCCTACCACGATGGCTGCTTTGTTATATTTCTATATCCTTCCCTATAGATTATGTGATCCTCTCAAGCACATGCTTGATGGTTCAATTCTTATGACCTATTCTAGACCATTTGTCCTCTCAAGCACATGCTTGATGGTTCAATTCTTATGACCTATTCTAGAAAATTGAGCACCTGCTAGAAATGTTTAATCATGAGAGTGATCCATACTAAATAAGGATAGTTGAAAACTTCAAAATTGCAAGGGTCCGAGTCTGATTCCTAGGCAGAGGTTTTCTGCAACTTCAGTATTCAGTCACACTCCATTAGACTTCATGGTATATACCACGATGTCTGCTTTGTTATATTTCTATATCCTTCCTTATATATTATGTGATCCTCTCAAGCACATGCTTGATGGTTCAATTCTTATGACCTATTCTAGACCATTTGTTCTCTCCCTCCCTTCCTCCTATTATACGATAGAACAAGAATGTATTAAATCCAACCTTAAATCAAAATAAGGCAAAATAAATAAGCAAATGAAAATTAAAAGAAGACAATATATTTCTACAAGACTTCAACGATTCTACCCAACAAAATCATACACCATTTGTGCCCATCTTCTCAGTTAGGCATCCACAAGTCCTTTTTATGGGGCACCATCAACTATTCATCTTCCGTCAGTACATTCCCTAGAAATTTTTTATATAATACACTCCATAATTTTTTTCCCCTGAAAATAGTGATAATTCACCCTTGGTACATTGAATCCAAAATTCTTGTAGATTTCATTCACAAAGGCATGCTTTGTATCTTAGACAGGTATCTGGTCATTATCTGTTATCATGGCATGCCGAATGCATCACCAATGTGCACACTTAAAAGACTAAGCACAGTAGCAGGAATGTTTTGTCCTGGATCCTGGTCAGGGCCTAGTAATTCTCCTGTCCTATATTTACAGATTGCATTCAGTTAGTTCAAATATATATATTGAGTTAATGCTGTAGAAGGCCTAAAGTTTATCGCTTGGGCTTTCAAATTTTAACAACCAGGCCCACATGCCAACCTTATATTATGTAATTTGGCGAGGATATCGACAAAATTTTAATTCCTCTCACTTTTTGTTCTTTTTCATGGTCTTTTTATTGGCGTGACATGTGCATATTCAAGCAGCTATCTAGACTGACTAGACTATGGTTACTGATGAGACAATACAGACTATCCTTTAAGGACGAGAGATATTTTATTTTGTGAAGTTATAAGATGGAGAACAACCATCTAAAATTAAAGTTCAATCTCATAATGTTTATTAATCATCACAAAAATTGTATTGGATTTGGAGGTACCTGATGCATGATATATGACATAATATCAGCTCGACATTGCCGATGTGATATGCTCAATTTTGCTGATTTGTTACCAATACCGATTTCGATATTTTAAAACTTGCTTTTGCTTTCTCTATTGTAAAGATAAAATTGTATTTTGGAAAGGAAGGTTATATCTATAGACTTGAACCTGGGAATTCCACAACCCAACGCTACCTCTTAACTGTGATCCAGGCCTTATGGGGGATATCTGTAGCTGTTGAAAACGCATTATTCTTTACTTTGTCATTTTTTTTTACCACGTTAAATGTAAAATAGGGTTTGTGGTCCAGTATTGTTCATGCTCAAAGTCTAATTACAGCCCAGCCAGTAACCAGACTCTGGTGTTTATAGTCAGGAAAGGAAATGGCCTGCAGTCTTGTTAAAGATTGGATAGGGATAACTCAGGCATGTTGTCTGTTGAAAATATAACATGAAGGCTGCACCATTCTTATTCAAATAGGGTATATACCATAATTCTTGGTTTGCTTTTTCTTCTTATTGATGATGCATGGATACGGGTATCAGGATCCAATATAGCATGATGTACTACAGTGATCATGGAGTATGCCAGCTAGGAAGAGGGATGGGATTGTAGTTAACCTAGTGAGGAGGAGTAGGGTAGGCCTAAAGGAACATGGATAGGGGTTGTTAGCAAGGATACAATAGCTGTTACTTTAACAGAAGAGGTTACCCTTCACAGAGCTGGGCTTCTTATAGCTGGCCCTATCAGTTGAGGGCCAAGGCTCTTTTTTGTCATCGTTGTTGCCTTTCTTCGTGTTAGAGGCTGGTATATGGTTTAAAGTTCCTTTCCTGATTTTCAGTAAATCGTGACTAACAGTAGATGATGTATTTTATGCATTACTACTGCACCATACACGGTTTTCTTTTCCCTTGCGTGTTTTTTTTTGTATAAATGAATCTCCATATATCGTGCACTGTCTAGATGCAATTGACATATTCCTGTGATTTTTCTAATGGTTCCTGGTTTAGATGCAACTGATATGTTGTATACATGTCCTCAATGATTCCTGGTCTAGCATTTTTCTCTTTGGGATTTATAGCCTTCTAAGGTTGCCGACATCATTGAGAAGCGTCAAGGCATAACAGATGTAAAGCTTGTTCCCCTGCTGATGTTTTTTTTTCCCTTAAAATTTAAATAAACAATCCTAATAGTTAGGCATGGGTCAGATCCCGGATTTAGAAAAGATGACCAGACCACCTCTACAAGAAGAGAGAGGAGGGAGGGGGCCTTCTTCTGTTCGTGTTGTGGGGGTTGGTCCGTTAAATCCAATTGGTAATGGACACTGTTCTGGTGATTGGTATGAAAGAATTCTATACAAAAAGAAAATATTGTGTTTGAAGGAGCAGTGTAGGACTTATAAGACTTAGTTTATTAAAATTACATGAAGTTCTGAAATAAAAATTGTAATAAATATGTTTTTTGTTTTAGTTAGTAGGTAGAGAACGTCATTAGAGTTCCATATGAAACATACAAGGGAGATTTTGCATGGAAATTAAAAGCATTAAACTTGTTTGGAACATGTTCATAATTCGTGATCTCAGGCAGGATGGCAACTTCTACTAATTGAACTCAATTGGTCATGGATTTTTTTTTTTTTTGGGTCATTGGTGTATGGGATTCCATCCAAAATGAGATTGTGCTCAAAGGAATCCTGTAGAAAGCTTAAATATTGAAATATGTGAAAACTGAACCTCAATGAACAAGAAAATTATAATTAACGTAACATCAACAAACGAAGGGAAGTTGAAAAATGTATCAACCTTCTAATGTTCTCTATATAAACATGTAGAAAAATATACAAGAAGGTATGGTTTCTAGTTATTCAAACCTCCTGGGCTAACTATAAGGCCTACAAACTTGTTTTCTACCGTTGCCAAACTATATCGAAATTTCTACTTATCAGAAGTTTATTTGATTTGTAGATGTTGGTTCAGTAGCTTGTCACCTTGAAAATGTACTCTGTACTTAAAATTGTCTTTCTTTAGCTAGTAACTTATGCCCATCTACGAAATTATCTTTGATTCCATCATATATGATAGAAAAGCAAAAACAGCTGTTATTGTTGCCACAGTACTAATTGTCTCCACTTGGCACCACTTATTTCTATTATTATATGCGCAATTTCTTTGAAAATAAAACCTTTTTGTGATGTTGCTAAATTGAATTAATCCTGCAGCGAAGATGGTTCATCAGATGATGACTTCGAGGATGATGGTATGCAAAGATGCCAATGTGTCATTCAATAGGTTCTGTATTCTTTGTGGAGGAGAGCATGTTCCCTGAGCAATCAGTTGAGGATCATCAGAGCACTCGATGGCAGGATATTCAATTTCCATTCAGCGAATGCATCAAACTCGAACCTTTCCTGCAAGATTTCACTTTGGTCAACCACTGGCCTTCGGTTATTCCTGTAACTGAGTTCTTCTCTTCATATTCTTCTTGTGTAATATTTGTGTCTTTACCATTTCGCTACAAGTCTGTGTGTGAGATGATTTGTGCAGTCTTTTGCTGTCATATATTGATGATTCAATTTCTATTTTCTCTTGAATTCCTTCAACCTGTATGAAATCAGCACAATAGGATTATCTGATGCTGCGGATGGATCACACTTCCAGAAAAGGTGCACGACTCAAACTGCAAGAAATTATCCACAATTACAGGAAAATTTTTGGTAATAAATCAGTGAACTACTTACATGGATCTTCATGCCTTAGGGATTTCTCAGTGGTTAGGAATTTAGGGATGGTAATAAATGCATACACGGAGTCAATTTTTTTGTTTGTTGTATATAAAATTTTGAATTAGAAAAATTTAATTTTTATTTTTAATTTAAAATTTTGTATAGGATAGGCTAGACGAGTCCATTTTAATCCCCAGTTAGGATTCACTAAGGAATTTATTAGAGCAAATCTCAAGTAATATCTAATGGATATCTACACCAATTTTGATTTCTGCAAATTGCATCAGGTCTTGTGTAGTATGAAGAGTATTTTGCTGGAACTCTCTTTGCAATTTGCCATATTGTCTGTTCTTAGATTTTGAAGATAATTCCAACATTGTTACAGCAAGTGACGTCCCTGTTATGTTAGATTGTCGCAAATAGCCTTGTCGAAGGAGTATTGGACCATGGAGCTTATCTACAGATTAACTATTCAATTTGCATTTGAGGCCTAGCTCGCGTGATTAGATAATAAGAGGTTCCAAACTTGACTGAGATCTTTGTTATTAAATTTTATAATTTTTTTGCTGACGTGTCATCAACTTAAATTGCATTGAGATTACTACTCCACAAATGGAAACTGGAATGAAAACAACTCGTCTACCGCCTACACAGATATCGGGAGTTTCTAGAGGAGCACACCATTTTTCCCAGTGAGCCGCCCGTTCTAAAATGGGCTCACAAGGAAAAATGGTGTGCTCCTTTGGAAGCTCCCCTGATATCTCTACATCAAACTTGGCCACATCCCATCCACATTTTCATGATTAAACTCTCCCCCTTTCTCTTCCTCTCCCCAAAATAAAAATAAATTAAAAAAAAACCCCTAAAATCACTCAAAATTTTCCAAAAATGTCTATAGCTTCTTCAATCCCCTGCATGAAGCTCAAGATCCCCTATCCTTCAAACTTTAAAGCAACCAATCCTTCACTTGTAGTGCGCTGCTCCAAAGCTGAGGGCCCATTGAGGAGACCCTCAGCTCCTTCTCTCTCCCCACCTCCTCCCCTCAATCCTCCAACAAAGCCATTACCTCCATCCCAACCTCAAACCCAACCTCAAGTTCAGTCCCAGTCTCCTCCTCCAACAAAGCCCAAGGTTGGAGATGGAGTGACTGTTGAGTATCAGAGGAAGATGGCAAAAGAGTTGCAGGACTATTTCAAGCAGAAGAAGCTTGAAGAGGCTGATCAAGGTCCTTTCTTTGGGTTCCTTGGCAAGAATGAAATCGCCAATGGGAGGTAATTTCTGCTTGATTTGTCATCTGGGTCTGTCATTATTTATTAGTGATAAAAAGATGAGGACTTGGATCATAATCTCGTCTTTTGTTGTCTCTGAATAAATAATAGCAGCTGGTAAAAAAAGAAAAATGTGGTGTTTTGAACTTCTCTGTTGGAGTATTAGAGTTCTCAAACTTTATTAGATGTATAAATTGAAACCTGAGGGGGTTTCAACAATTTAAAAATGATGAAGTAAATGAAATTCCTATTAATTTAACTTCTTCTTGGAAAATTATCATTGGAGTGGTGAAACTATAGAGTTCTTTTGCCTAAAATACTGTAAAATTTATGATTTAGAAGGAGGTCAGTGATCTGCAGGGGTTTCTTTTATTTCAAAAGATAAGAGGTTCTCGAGTAGCAGGAAGGGAAAAAAAAAAAGAAAAAAGAAGAGGATAAGTGGTTAACATTTTTTAAAATTTTTAGGATTTCTAGTAATAAACGCCTACTTGAAAATCAAGGTAGTTGAAAAATGAGAGACTGTTGTACAAGGGAGTAAAATCCAAAAGACACATATATAATGTTGATGCCATTTCATGTCCCGATAATATCATTTACAAGGATGTTAATGGTTAGCAATCACAATTTAATGTCAAATTTTAGAGTTTCTTAAAAGGTAGGCATCTATCGATCTCTAGAGTTTTCGGGTCTTTAGTGAAGGACATGATTGGCAGCCTGTTGCATACCACAACATGACATGACACGACACGACACGACATAGGCACACAAAAATTCTACAAAGAATAATAGGAAGTAAGACGTCCAGTATGTGTTTGGCTCCACATGGCTTCTTGATGGAAGTTTTTGTGTTACGTAGTTTGCAATACAGAAATAATTAGACAAGGATGAGGTATGCAAAATGCGAAAGAAGTACTTGAGCACTTGTTTATTTGCTTTGAAGCTGTTCTTTAGCCCCACACTGATTCCCTAACTCCCGTATTTGTAGTGACTATAGAGCGAGGACCAAACAATTTCTATCATGAAGCTTACCAATGTCAGACAAAGAGACTTCCTTGGACACTGCTCAAACACACATCGGACACTTATCTAATGTCTTAAATCTGTAAAAAAAAAAAAATTATATTATATTTTTAATTGAGGACCCTTGTCAATACGTAGGCGCATGTCCTACACTTCTCATACCCTCTTTTGCTCACATTGCATGTTTTAAATACATATTTACTTCCATTTATACATTAAAACATGATTCTTTAGGCGAAAGAAATATTTTTTTGAGCATAAACGGAGATATATTCGCTCGCTTTCCATTAAGAAGTGATTAACAAAATAGTTGTATAGGGGAAAGAAACATTGGATAGTATACAACTCTGATTTGGTTATATATCTGCCTTTCAACAATAAATGAGGCACATTGAACTGCTCTAAGAAAATTGAAGGCAATGCCTATTCCCTTTGCAAAATAATAAAAATAAATTATAGTTACAATTGTAGCAGAGTTGTACTCGTTGAATGTTATTATATTATTAGTCATGATGTGTTTGGACATTTGGATGCACGTACATGTATGTTGCATGTATGCATGAACCCTTTTTATCTTTTTGAGAACTATGAACTCTCTTTTATATAGATTCTAGTGCCATTTCTACGTATTCTTGTGCCCTACTATTTAACAAACTGCTTTCATGGTTGTATCGTGTTCATGTCCTATGTCCGAATTCATCTATGTTGCATTGACACAAATACTCTCACACGCGGATGCGTCATAACATTGTTCGTAGTAGAATTTTTGCTTCCTTCCATTGAATACAACTTAGATTACAACGAAAGTGAACAAGAAAAAGAACAAACGAGAGGATTTATAATTATCTCCTCTTTTACAATATAGAGTGGGTTCTCGTGGCGATGAGATCTATCAAGTAGCTCTTTTGGACGATCTAACGTCGATGGTTTTCTTGCTTGATGAAGACGACGGCCGACTTGATCTTTCTCTGCTGATCTTGATGGGTTCAAGCCTCTCACGCGTAACTTGAACTTCACAAAAGCTTCGAAAGATCAATGATCTCAAAAAGATTGAAGATCTGATGATCTATTAAAGATTTATGATCTCTAAAGTCTTCTCAAAGAGGCTATTTGTAGACTTTAGTAGTTATGAGTGTTTCCAGAGGAATAGGAATAAAAATTTCCATAGGAATAGGAAAAGAAGGTTTTTGTATTCTTTAATATTGATTTAAATCTCTTGATTTGGAATTTTGATTGGACTCAATTTGGGTATTAGATAAGCCCAAATCTCAATCACAATCAATTTAGGATTCTGATTGGACTCAATTTGGGTATTGGATAAGCCCAAATCTCAATTACAACCAATTTGGAATTCTAATGAAATCTGCTCACGCGGAGTTAACGCAGGGCTAAATTCATTAGAATGCGGAGTTATGGATTAGCTCCACGTTTTGCTCAAACGCGATGCTAAAATAGCCAAACGCAGAGCTACAGAGTTAGCTCCGAGTTCTGTGTGGAAAATTCTTTTTTACTTAGAAATTTTCACTACCAACAAACATGACGTTCTGACATATAACAAATCTGTTAAAAAATACGAAAAAAAGCAACAATGATATGACAAAAGATGTCATATCTGAAATGGCTTCACAATAGAAGTAATTGTGCTTCCTAGGTGTCTATGCTTCTTAGTCTGAAGTAACTTGTCGAACCGTGATGTTCTTCACGCTTATCACTGCTAATGTTTAGTTGACCATTAGTGGGGTTATTGGTCCTGTCCTATGTTGAATATCTAATGTGAGCGTGACTACTTCATATCAAGTCTATCTTCTACTCTACTAGTATATACATTTGTAACACCTCTTCACCTTAAGAAAAAATTATAACACCTCATACCTCATCAAAAATTTAGAGTTTTGTTGTAGTGGAATGAACTTTAATATGCCAAACCAACTCATGTTCAAATCCTACCGGGCACATATTTAGTTGCAATTTAAAAAAAAAATATATTGTTTTCACGTTGTGCGAATAGCACTGGTTTCAGCTCAAAATGGACATTTGACTTGTGAAAACATATTAGAATATTGATTTGTAACTCCCAATTCTCCTCATAACTTCTAAGTTTTGGTATAGTAGGAGGGACTTTAACACAATTAAAAAGTTCGACAGGCACCCATCTAATAATGTACTAGAGCAACATGCAGCCCAAGGTCCCCAACCCACCCCTAATCCCCACCCAACACCTCCTCTTCCTCCGATCGACACACACATATTCACGCACCCCCTTTTCCTACCACAACACACACACACAGAGTATTAATTGAGGTTGAAAACATCCTTCCTTATAGAACTGCTTGGAAGAAGATCTCTCATAGTACAAAAGAAAACGAGAAGGGCAACCCACTGCGTGAAATGCCTGCCATTTGGGCTATGGAGAGAGCAGACGTACCTGATTCGACCCGATCTTAATGGAGCAACCTTATCAGTTATCATTGCTCCCAAGATATAGTTGAGTTCTGACTTCATTCCACAGTTAAAGTTGTGAAAGTAAAATAATAATAATAATAATAATTATTATTATTATTATGTTGCAATACAAATACTTTGAAAGATTGTAAGTGCTTTATCAGCAGTCAAAGTACTCCTTTCCCTTCCAATTACTTCTGCATTTCCAAACAACCACGACATTTGAAAGTGCTAAAACTTAAATTTCATTTTTTTTTTTGAGTCCTTTAATAAGGCACAGTAGAACAAACTATGATTGTACAACCAAGTGGTATCCTATATGTGGACTTACCCAAATACAAAGCGAAGTACCAAAGCATTCTTAAAAAGTTTCCTAAGAGACGCTTTCACCCTAGAAGCCCTCAAATGGATGGTTACTGGAAAGTACCTTAGGCCCTCACCTGCTGTCCGGAAGCTCGCTCCTCCCTTGTGGCTCTCCTTCGAGAGAATCTCCTCAGCAGTGTTGACTTTGGGTCCACTAGCTCCAGTGGTGGCAACTGGATGAAGCCTTGGTACCTTCAAAACATTTGAGAGCTGAGAGTAAATCTATCCGGAAGATAGTATTAGTACAAATAGAACGCAAGCCTCTGAAGAGAGATATATTTGTAAAAATCCTGTTATTCTTCTCAATCCAAGTTTGCAGATGGCAGCATGCACTGACAGATAAACATGCATTTTGAAAAAGGCTGCCATTTAAGCCAAATAGGACTAATAAATCATATACTTGCATTAGGTGGGCCGTGGTCTCACCATCAGATTTACATAGCATGCAAACATTAGGCCCCTTCCATCCCCCCTAATCCTGAGATTTGGCGAAGTTAGAATGACATCCTTCGTAATAAGCCAGAGAGATATCCTTAACCCTCATCGAACACTTAATTTTCCATATAACATTTGGAGAATGTCAACTTGCATCTTCCTTTGATAAAATGATGATACGTAGACTCGACTGAGAAGTACCCACCACTTTCCCATCTTCATACTGGTGTATCTTCCTCTGGGGGTTCTAATTTCAGAAGTTGGCTGATGGATTGCAGCAATTGGTTCCTTTTCTCAATTATAAAATTCGAGTGTCTTCTAGGAAGCTCCAATACTTTTCTCTTGTCATGCATTTAAGCAGCATCTTACAAGCTCACTGAGGTAGAAAAAACAACATTAAGTTCTCTTGCATGGCATAGTTTTGCATTAGTCCAATTCAGCATGTAGCGATTATCACAAATCTGAGTAACAATCACAGAAGAATGAAGAACAACATATCACAAGAACACAAAAGTTTACGTGGTTCCTCCCAAATTGGACTACGTCTACGGCCGCTTGAGGATTTCTTCACTAATTGCTTCACTAATTGCGAATATGAGAATATATATATATATATATATATATATATATATATATATATATATATATATATATATATATATATATATATATATATATATATATATATATATATATAGCTGGGCTGCAGCCATATGAAATTACCTAAACATAACAAGGCCCTAAATACTTCAGGCTCCACAAAAACTCAACACAGCAAGGCCCACAATACTTCCATAATCTTCATCCAACCCCAGTTCATTGTCAAACAAACTCTCGAGACGATAATTAGGGAAGTATTTTATAGTTCTTCAAGTTCCTTCAGGGTAAACAAAGTGAACATTGTATACTGAACTAAATATCTCATACTTGTGATTATAATTCCTATTCTCAAGTGTCTCTATTGTTTTGGTGCTTCTATGAAAAGATTGTTTATTAGATGCTAACTAGGCAAAGTTTTTGGTTTAGAAAATTTCAGTTTACATTATAAATTGTGTTTCTAGCATGTACTTCTGTATTTTCAGAACCTGTATGTAGGTGATTATGATATCATTTCATGCTATCTGACATGGCTCCCTTCACTATCTTGATGAAATTACTGATGATCTGTTCATCCAATAATGTCTCAAAAGAGAGATTCCCAATGATCTCATAAAGCTAACCGACTGAGTATTTTTGTGCCCTTCAAGGTGGAGTCCGCTACATGAGTTTGTTCTGCATATATTTTCAACATTACAATTTTGCATGCATTATTTTTTTCTCTCTCTTTGTTCCATGTCAATCTAAAAGCCGCCTATTTCATGATGAAGTCATAGACTGATTACTACCTTTGATTGTTATTTGTGCACTTGTGTAGATGGGCAATGTTTGGGTTTGCGGTTGGATTGCTCACTGAGTATGCCACAGGAGCAGATTTCGTGCAACAGCTTAAGATCCTTCTCTCTAACTTTGGGATTGTAGATTTAGATTGATGCTTCTTTTTCCCCCATAATAACTTGAATCATTCATGGTCAATGCATCATGCTTGATTGCCTTGAGTTTGTATGATTCTGTGTTGTTCTATAGATATTTTCCAACCTTTATATTGTTCCCATGAATTATACACATGTAATTTTAATTTTTAATTTTTACTTTGTTTTTCATTTGTATGTATGTTATATCCAAGAGAACCTTATATTGAAAATGTGAGGGTTGAAAGTTGATAAAACTTAGCCTTCTTTTTTTGGCATAATGCTCATTCTTTGGAGTTGCTTTGTTGTTACTTCAAACTCTGGAGAGTACTTGAACCCTGGACGTCGGTAACTCAACCATGACATCCTTTACCAGAATCACTGAGCTACTGACAGAGGTGGTTGTTATCTTCATCGTGTATGTGAATATAAGGTATTATTCTATGCAGAATAGTTACAGAATATTTTCTGATTCGACCTAGCAGATTGAGTAGTGTCAATACGAAAAAGAGGTCCTAAGGTGACGTTAGCAGTTATCAGATTGATCTTAAATTCTCAATGCAGACAATATTTAGTTTTGTAGATTACGAGGGAGTCATCCAATTCGCGATCGTGATGCATCACCAGCTTATCCTATAGATGGTCATATTACTATCTGATTGCATCACATGCTACCCAGTCTTCTTCTGCAGTATTTACCCAGTCCTCGAAGGTACAGTAAGGTCCCAGTTTAGTTCGGTTGCTTGCTCAAGCTGCTCACTGGTCATTGGTTTCTAAGTCGATCAGCTTGTGTGCCTTGTTCAACTTCAGTGTTAACTGGATATATTTTTGCTTCTGTTAGTCTCTGGTCTATGTCTATTTAAAATGAAGAGGAACATTACATTTGTGTTATACTGGGTCACAAGAGGTTATTAAACAGCCTGTGGAATCAACTACCTGAAACATTCTTTGCTATTTTTTTTTTGTGCTAAACAAATACTTCTTCATTTTTATGACGTAACTTGCTGTCTATGTATTTATTGATTTCCTTCAGCCTTTTCAAATCTTTGAAATGAATTGATGTTAGTGTTTTTAAAGCTTAATGTCTTATATACCAAGGGAGCACCAAATACTTAAATTCTTAGGTTGCAGAATTGCCTCTTATATATAAGAGCTCACTAGACCAGGTTGTAGTCTGATTGAACGATGAGTCTAAGTGATGAGTCTAAGGGAATCATATGTATCCCATTATAATGACCTCCAAATTAAACAAAACTGGATTTACGTTACAGATAGTTTATGATATTTATGCTTGCAATCTTCACCAACCAAGCAACTATATTACCTCACATGCATGTACATTTACTTGCCATGAGCGCAAAGTCATTTAGTTGCTCCAAAATTTCATCATTTACTCGATCTAATTAAGCAATATTTTGAAGAAATGGATCACCTATGCAGGGTTTTTACTAAGTTTAACAAGATTTGATGAAAGTTCAATTTCTGATAGAATAATCTAGGATAATCTGTGACGTAATTTATTTTGCTCTCTGGTCAGTGTTTGCCCAGTCAGAATATCTTCTAGCCTCAGATATTGATTCTTCATCGTCTTTTGTCGATTATAGTGGCCGAAGGATTCTAAATTCCATGTAGGTGATGACCAAGGCAAGGCCATCACTGCTTTCAGCTTCGGAGCATCTTCTCTTTATACTCCTATTGAGTCCATTGCTGTAGAAGGCACGAGGATGGGTTCCAGACGATGCAAGCTCTTCTCTCGGCCTATATTTTGGTTGGAGTTGTGTTGCATACATGTCTTTGCCAAGACTTGGGGAGCTCTCCAACTTCGGGTGCTAGAACTATCGATGGTGAGTTAATATTTCACATCCATCGGTTTGGGAATTCAAAATGCTGCAAGTCTCTTAAGAGTGTTGAACAAATATTTATATCCAATATTTGATGTCCATGTTACTACCAAAGCATCATCCACTGATCTATTTTGTTTAATCACAAAGGCTTTGCCTACATGAGTCGTCAGTAAGCAGATAGTCTTATATTATCTGCGAGCTATTTTTGTTGTTTGTATTATTAGTATGAGAATGTAGTGCGGCAAAATCAGTAAGAAATATTTGATCAGGCGACTGTTTTTGTAAATGACTTGGTATATATATAGCAAACTTATCATATATGAGGATAACACAACAGAAGAAATGATTATCATATCCGTTTGCTTATGCTCTTCATTAACTTTGCCTCATGGAAAGAAAATGACCCGTCGTTATGCATGTGTATGAATCCTCTTTGTCGAGTCAGATGCATGGTATGCCATTGTTGGTGGGTGGATGTAGTTGATGATTTAGACATCGTATCGGTTGTGGTTTGCTATTGAACAAGCTTTCTCTAATTTCTCAGTACCTCGAAAACAACATTCGACTTGCATGTATTAACCATATATCCCGCATTCTTTCTGAGTCCGAACTCCTTCTTAGAGAGAGAACTGTGAGTATTGGTTTATGTCTTAGCGCTGATGATATTGATTTTGACTTGTGAAGTAGAAACTGAATGAGCTGATTTTGACTTGTGAAGTAGAAACTGAATGAGCTGAAGTTGATATGATGCAGCATTGATGCTGCAATAGAGATATTTTTAGTTGCATACAACTTTTTTTTTTTTTTTTACTTGAAACTGCAGTTGAAGGTATCCTCCGTGTTTGTGAATTGGGCTCGCACAGGGGGTCGGCACCGCACAAGGCCTGGCACCGCAAACCCAGATGGGTGTGCGCGGGGCTGGCCTCTCCGCACCCAGCTGGGCGCGCGCATAGGACTGACCCGTCGTGCCCAGGCGGGCGTGCCTGGGCGCGCGCGGGCTAGTCCTGCGCGCCCCGCTGGGGTGTGCGTTGCGCCACCCTTTGGGGGGATGCTGGTCCAGCACGTCCCACTGGGGTGCGCACCAGGCCTGTGCGCCCAGTGAAAGGCACGGGTTCTATTCCGCGCATTCGCTTAGGCATGCGCCATTGCGCCATGTTTGGTCCGTGCTGATTTGTGTTGCTTGCTCGTTTGGACGTGCGCAAAGGCATAGTTTTGTCCCGTGCCGCTTCTTCTTAGGCCGGATGGTCTCAGTTTTTTGTAGTCTAAAAATGCCTATTCCTTGTTTACTTCTAATATCGATTTACTGGTCGAAACATACTCATTGTTTATAATAGGATCTGTCTTCATCCCCGTACAATTTAATATAGCTCTAACCATTACAATTCAATAATTACAAATAAGCATAACATGTCCCAATCTCAAGTCTCAAATAGAATTCTATGTCCAAATTAGTACATCAATGGTTGGTCATGAACCGATTGTCTTCTTCCTCACCAAAACTCTGACATTCTTGAAGTCCAAACCCCACAGCACCTCAATAGTTCAAACAAATTGAAGGTGATAACCGTCTGATCAAACGATCGACAGACCATATTCAATCAGAACCCGTCTAAGCCAAGGCGTTATGATAGAACCAGTCTAAAATTGAATGGGGCTCGATTTGACCTGAACCCAGATCATGGACTTTAGGCTCATAGACGGTTTGATCAAAGTCAAAATTCATTATTAGAAAAAGGACAAATGGTACGTTATACCTGAAGTCAATATAGCGAACTCTAAAGTGTTCATATCAAACTAGCAACTCTATAAGTAGAGAATCATTGGGAACGTTGTTCCTCATTCTAAGTTCTTGTTGCTTGATCTTTGCAGTTCATAGTCTTTCTTTAAAAAGAAATTCTCAATTTTTGTTCCTTCGATTGGGAAAAAATTTCATTTGAAGAAATGGAGTACAAGAGAGTTGATGCTGTAGTTTTTGCTTGCCCTCTGCTCGTGTTGTCGATGCATTTGTGTTTTAGTGACTTCGTTTCTTCATCGCCCTTGCCCTCTCCATTTACTCCTGAAAATGATGGTAACATTACTCATTCTAATATTCAAATATATATCCATTATGTTTAGGGATTCAACACTTTTTTCAGAAATGCGACCAATATATATTTATCTTGTCACAACGTATTTCAAAACAAAAGATAAAAGATAAGGATTTATGCGGCGACAACTTAGATAAAGCTAAGTATTTTCCCTAATAAAAAAAGAGAAAAGAAAAAATGAGGAAAAAAAAAGGCAACAACTAAAATAAAATTTAGTTCGATTTCTATATATAAAAAAACCTTTTTGTTGTTGTACTTTCGATAGACATACGTATAGAACGTGTATGAAAGCTTATATATACAACGGAATTGTGAACATTTTAAAATCTATATATACACATAAAAGAGATACACAAATTGTTTGCTAAAATTCTGCTTGTTTGTTGCTTACTATCATATATCATCTAGTGTAATGCAGCAAAATTACTAGATCAAGTTATAGCATGCACTCTTATGATCGTGACATTAGTCATCATTTATCTCGGTCACTGATCATGCGTACATCTGATGATATCTAGATGTATAATAATAATTGTATTGACAAATTACATATACTTTTTTTGTTTTAATTTTGAGAGGATGTTGGAGAGATTGTAAACATCAACAAAATGTTATATATTATATCTGTAGCACCCAAAGCTCAATATCTTATATAATTTTGTTTGCCACTTTCTCAAATCCTATTTTATTTATTTCCTTAATTTTAGATAGTCTTCCCCCTGTTCATCGTCTTGTTGATTTTCCAGATATAGCTTTAAATCCAATCTTCTTCTTGCTTTCCTTCTTGTAAATCTAGTGGATGATCTAGCGATTGTCTCTTCACCTGTACTACATATTCATAAAATAATATTATCCTCAACATTCAAATGAGTATTATTAAATATTCTTCTATTTCGTTCTACCCAAATATTCCATACTATGGCCATTAGCATACTTCTATTATTAACTAATTTTCTTTTACTATTTGTTTTCGTACCCCATTTGGCCACCCTGTAGAATTCTTCCTCATTCCTAGTCACATCTATATTGTGAAAGTTAGGAACCGGTGTATATATATGTTGCCAGACTTGTACCGTATAAGGGCACTCAAAAAAAGATATGTTTCCTATTTTCTTCATTTTCATTGCATATATAGTGCACGCGCCCCGGCCTTTGCCATTCTATTGCTTGCAGGTTATCCCACATTAACAGAACTTTTTTGTTAGTAGCCATGCAAATACTCTAACTCGGAATGAGACAAAATTTCTCCAAACTACTACTTGATATGTCTCCTTCTCTCCAGATATTGACATAGCCTTATACATCGAAGCTATTTTATATTCACCAATTTTATCCGATATCCATTGATGTGTTATATTTACTACAAGCGCACAGTGTCGGTGTAGCGCTGTACAGGTCGTCCTACAGGAATCTAAGGTGTTTTTACGATTCTTAATTTCTCCTCAGTCTAACGGACTAACCAAAGGTTCTAGATTGAAGTCGGATTAATCTAAATAGCCTAGGATCTAGAATCCACTAATTTCCAACTATGTTCTTACTTCTATTATTTTCTTCTATCATAAAAATTCGATCTTTATAGTTTAATTTTTACTTAAAGTGCCCTAAACATGAGCTATCAAGTGTTGTGCAAGTATAACTCATCAAAGATACTATTTTTTGTAAAAACAAACTAAATCTTTTAGATAATTCAAAGAAAAAGATAAAACCAGCAACCCCAAATCCTAACTAAGCATAGATTATCAAGAAACCTAATTCAAGTATAAACTATCAAAGTCCTAATCTTCGAGTCCTTGCATTTTAATCTTTTTATTGAAAAATCATGTCTTTATTAATTTTATTTAAGAAGAAAAATATTAGAAAATAATTACATGATGGATTTTAGTTTCATCTAAATCCTAGAGCTAATCTAATTAGCTACTCATAATTTTACTAAAGAAGATCAACTTTTTATTCTTGAAATGATAAACCCTAATCTAAAAAGTAGTAAAACCTAAATTAGAAAGTGATAAATTTTATCTAGAAAGCAAGTAAGAATCTCAAGAACAATGGTTTACCTCTGGACACGGTGTTGTGGCCGTCAACCTTCAGCAAAAACCCTAACTTTATTGATCAGAAAAACGAGTACAAAAATTTCAGAATCCCGTCAAAATACAAGGATCAGCCAATATATAGGCCTCGGAAACCAAACCCTATTTCTAGCAGAACCATAAAAACTACAAATTTACATTTAAGCCCTCGAAGAAAATCTCTCTGGAACAGTTACTGTTTAGCCGCTATTTGGCGGTATAAACCACTAATTGGCAGCTAAACAAAGTCCAATTTCCCTGAAGTTTCTTCTACAGAAGTATCTTGTCTTGTATTCTTTATTTGATTGACTGTATTTGACTTTTACTTCCCGAAGTAATTTGATTTTATAGTCTTGCCCACTTTAGAAACTTTTCGGCCTTTGATTTTCTAGTCCAACTCTGATTTCATGCCATCTCTTTGTATAAATCGGATTACCTGTAAAAGACACTAAAAATACCCGAGTAGCATTTATTTATATATAAAAATAGATAAAGTATGAGAGGAAAAAATACAATATATGATATTCATCACACCCCCACACCTATCTTTTGCTAGTTCTCGAACAAAACCTAAACCTAAAAAGAAAAATAAAAATCCTAACTCACTTTCGCAGGAATCACGATTGCACTTAGCATGTGCAATAAGCCTTAGGTTACCCTAGTGGACGAGTTGTGTCTCGTAAGGGTTTGCAGTGAATAAACCCACAAAATTCAAGAATAAAATAGATTGAGGAATAAAGAAAAAAAAATAAGGATAACCAAAAATCAAGAAAAATAAAAATTTTATACAAAAGAAAGAAAAATCTCTTTTTTTTTTATAATATTTTCATCAATTGGTCTCACTAATATACAAACTCAAGAACGCATTTAGATTATCAATTTTTAAATCGAGCGTCATATCAGATACACTTATCATTTTAATAAAAAATTTAAATCTTATCTTTCAATACCTACTAACAGATAATCTATTGGCTCCTATACATTTACGTGCATGTGTGATAGTCTACTTTGGTTTTGGACTCCAACTCTAACTCATGATTCATCTCCTCTCTCATAACAATTTTTTTTCTCTTTTTTTCCTTTTTAAGAATATTTCACCTTTCATGCGAATATTCACGCTTGCTTAGGCGCAATATACCCGATTACTCAGTTCATACTCTTTTCTTTTTTTTTTAGAATATTTTATCTTTCATGCGAATATTCACGCTTGCTTAGGCGCAAAGTACCTGATTACTTGGATCATACTCATTTTTTCACTCTTGAGCCTATTGCCTTAATACCGGGCGCACCCCATTATTTTATTCTCACTTCTTTTTTTTTTCTTTGTTTAGAGAGAGAAGACTTACTCATTCGTTATCATCTTTATCCTTAACCTAATAAACTATTGTGAAGTGAAAAATAGATGTATACTTGTCTCAAAACTACTGTTAGCGATATTTATTTTTTGGATTTTAATCTTTTTTTTCATAAGTTCAAAGTGTATCGTCCAATCTACTTTCATATCCAATTTTAAATCTAAATTTGTTCCTTTATCTGAATTAATTTGATCTATTGATGAAAAACAATTTTTTTTTGTCGGTCACCCTAAAAACTACCCAAAGTGTAAAATAAAGAAACCCAAAAACCTAATAAAAATAAAAATAAAATCCTAGAAATCCTAAAAAAAAATAAAAAAATCTCCTAATACACTCCCCCACACCTAAACTTGTGTATGTCCTCATACACAAATCATTGGTGCCGTCCTATTTGCCTTCTACTAGACTCACTGGGTGCAGGACGTGCTCGTGCTGTAGAAGACTCACCCCTATCAATTTATTTCAACCGGTGTCAAATTTTTCCAAGACCTTGCCATACTACATTAATTTGCTCAGTAGGATCAGCTGGCAAGTCTTGATCAAAGAAGACATCATCCTCCTCCTCTTGTGTCAAGTCAGTGGCATATATATTCTCGTTATCAACATGTCTGTTTCAATCTTTTGGAACAGCAGCATGATATGTCACTGAAATATGTTCGGTAGCAATAAACACGCGTGAGGGTGCATATGTGTCAAATTCGGCACTAGATATAAACTTGCGACACAACTGCGTAATTAAACACGGCAGAGGCAAATTAGTCCTCGACCGCATCTTGGCATCAATAATAGTGTCTAGTAGTTGTGTGCAGATACAGAAGTGAGTATCTTGATGCATAATATAATCAACAACATAAAGTGTGGGCGTGTAAAAAGATGACATATGTGTAATGCCCATAACATTAGTGTTGATCCAGCGGCAAGTTGCGTGAATATTGCGATAGAGTGTCTTGCTACTGATCCCTTTATCACGTGTTATTTTGTAGTTTGGGCCCATCCATGTAAGATAATCCTCAATCCTACCGGAAGTGTGATTCCCGGTGTGAAGGAGGATACCCGTAGAAGCCGAGATGGCCGCTGCGTGCATTTCATATAATTGGCCGCGCCAATGGAGGTTTATGGTTTTGCGATCGTCCGAAATATCGGATTTCGCAAAACTCGCATAAAATTCCTCGACAAACTCTGGGATGTAGAATGCATTAGGTGAATAAATGAGGTAATTCCAACCTAGAGTTTCGATCGAAGCGGCAAAATAAACACTAAATGCCGTAAAAATTTCACCGAAAAACTTCTCACAAGCAAATCTAGCCATTTTTTTTCTTAATTTTAATCACACAAAATATTTCTAATAAATCCAGTAAATAGAGAAAAGGTAGAAATTACCTTTCCTGAAGTTTCAGGTAGAAATTCCCAACTATGATCGCCAAATAGCGGTAAAACCCACTGATCAGCGGCTCAAGGTGGTCCGATGGTCAAACCTGTGGAGCTGGTGGAGGAGAGTTGAATTTCTAACGGTTTAATTGCCTTGGGTACAGAAAACATTTGAGATTCTGCACTATCCTGCAAGTAGAGAAGCAAAAGACAAAGGAAGAAAATTGGGTAAAGGGGGAGGCAACTAGGGTTTGGAAGAGGGGATTTGGGGAAGAAGAGGGCTGCTTGGGTTTATATAGGGGTGAAAAATTACAATCAGCTCCTCATCTTTCCCTCATTTTGTTGTTGAACCCTGCATCATGTTAGTACATAATATACATGCTATTGTACAAATAACTACATGCCTTTACGCATAGATCGGATCGTGAAGTGTCACGACCTCCACATTATTGCTCACTCAAGGTTCTAAAAATAGTTTTAATCAATAACCGCTTACTTTGAATAAACTACCATTTTTAGGATCCTCGAGATCAATTGCGCTGTAATGGTGCACCGTCCGTACTATGTACGGTCCACTCCATCTCGACCTCAATTTTTCGGGAAATAAATGTAGCATCGAATTATATAAGAGAACTTTTTGTCTAGGTGTAAATGACTTACAGATGATCGCTTTGTTATGAAACACTTTAGTTTTCTCTTTATAAATCGTAGCACTATCATATGCATCCCGTTTAATTTCGTCAAGCTCATTCAGTTATAGTTTCCGCTGCTCGCCAGTTTTTTCGAGTTCAAAATTTAGAAATTTGATATCCCATAAAGCCTTATGCTCAAGCTCCACCGGTAAATGACACGCTTTTCCAAATATCAAACGATATGGAGACATGCCTAGATTAGTCTTATAAGCGGTACGGTAGGCCCATAATGCATCCGCTAGTTTACAAGACCAATCTTTTCTATTGTGATTTACTGTCTTCTCCAAAATCAGTTTGATTTGGCGATTGGAAACTTCCACTTTCCTACTAGTTTGCGGATGATACGGTGTAGATAATTTATGAGAATGGAATATTTCCGCATAAGCGCCTCAAATGACCGGTTGGTAAAATGGGTACCGTTATCACTAATAATAGCTCGAGGAACGCCAAATCGAGAGAAGATATTCTCTTTCAAAAACTTGACAACGACTTTATTGTCATTCGATTTTGCGGCTATTGCCTCTACCTATTTGGAAACATAATCGACAGCGACTAATATATATTGGTTTCCAAACTAGTTGGGTAACGGTCCCATAAAATCTATACCCCATACATCAAAGATTTCGACCTCAAGGATGGGTTGCAGAGGCATCATATTGCGCCGTGAAATTTTACCTACGAATTGGCATCGTGTGCATGCTTTGCAATATTCCACGGCGTTTTTGAAAAGAGCTGGCCAATAGAAACCACTCTGCAATACCTTTTCAGCCGTTTTCCTGGGACCAAAGTGTCCTCCACAAGCTAAATCATGATAAAAAGAGAGGACACTTTGTATCTCATCGTTAGGTATGCATCGACATATGATCTGGTCTGGACAACATTTGAATAGATATGGTTCATCCCAGTAAAAGAATTTTACTTGAGACAAGAATCTTTATCGATCTTGCTTGGACCAATGTGATGGAATCTCCTTAGTCACAAGATAGTTCACAATGTCAGCAAACCATGGTTCGTGCATCAATACAAATAGTTGCTCGTCAGGAAATGATTCGTTTATGGGGCATGAATTAGTTGGAGCGTTGGGCATAAGAGACAAGTGATCAGCTACTGAATTATCCGCACCTTTCTTGTCTAATATCTCAAGATCAAACTCTTGTAGCAAGATGATCCATCGAATAAGCCTTACTTTTGCATCTTTCTTGGTTAACAAGTATTTCAAAGCAGCATGATCAGTGTATACTATAATTCGTGATCCAATCAAGTAGGAACGAAACTTTTCAAGTGCAAAGACGACTGCCAGAAACTCTTTCTCTGTGGTAGAGTAATTCAACTGGGCATCATTGAGTATCCTACTTGCATAGTAAATCACATGTGGCTACTTATTAATACGTTGACCAAGGACGGCACCGATAGCGTAATCGGATGCATCACACATGAGCTCGAAGGGTAAGCTCCAGTCTGGCGCATGAATAATAGGAGTGGTGGTCAGCGCCTTCTTGAGCTGCTCAAATGCTCTTAGACAATTAGGTGTGAATTTGAATGGTACTTCCTTGGCTAGTAGATGTGTCAAAGGCCTAGCAATTTTGCTAAAATCTTTGATAAATCTTCTATAAAAACCAGCATGACCAAGGAAGGATCGTATATTTTTCACTGATCGCGGAGATGGCAGATTATTGATGAGGTCTACCTTGGCTTTGTCAACCTCGATGCCATTCTTCGAGATGACATGCCCTAGCACTATGCCATTTTTGACCATAAAATGACATTTTTCCCAATTGAGTGTCAAATGCTTCCCATAACAACGCTTGAGAACTAACTCTAAATGATCTAGATACTCTTGGAATGAATCTCCGAAGATAGAAAAATCATCCATGAAATTTTTAAGAAATCGTTCAACCATATCAGAGAAAATACTTACCATGCACCTTTGGAACGTGGCAGGTGCATTGTATAACCCAAAGGGCATACTTCTGTATGCAAAGGTGCCGAATGGACATGTGAACGTGGTCTTTTCTTGATCCTCCGGAGCGATGGAAATTTGGTTGTAGCCAGAGTATCCATCTAGAAAACAATAGAACTCATGTCCAGCCAACCGTTCCAACATCTAATCAATAAATAGTAAGGGGAAATGGTCCTTCCTAGTTGCAGCATTAAACTTCCTATAATCAATGCAGACTCGCCATCCCGTCTGCAAACGCATCGGGATAAGTTCATTTGCATCGTTCTTGACTACAGTGATTCCGGATTTCTTAGGCACTACTTGAAATGGGCTTACCCATGCGCTATCAGAGATAGGATAGATAATCCCATTGTCAAGACACTTAAGAATATCCTTCCTCACAGTTTCTTTCATTACTAGATTCAACCTACGTTGAGGATCTCTTATAGATCGTGCATTGTCTAGTAAATGAATTTTATGCTGCACTATAGAAGGACTTATCCCCTTAATATCGGCCATACTCCAGCCTATGGCTTCTCTACGTGCTTTCAACACTGATATGAGTTTTTCCTCCTGAGCGTCAGTCAATTCTGCAGAGATAATGACTGGTAGTGTGTCGTGTTCACCCAAGAAAGCGTACTTGAGATGACTCGGAAGGGTCTTCATCTCAAGCTCCGGTGGACACTCAATAGATGGTCGCAACTGAACTCGTGGTTCAGTCATCAATGGCTCAGGTGGAAGTTTCCATTGAGTGGAAGATATATAATTAGATGATTCATCGAGCGTCTCCAAGAATACACTCTCATCAACTAAACCATTCAGCTCATCAAAGAATTTCTCCTCTTGGTGTTCACTGGACAACCCTTGGATCATATTCACTTCTAGGGGCTCGTCATGTGGATCACTTGGTTGGCACCCTAGATTGAATATATTCAAGTCAAGTGTCATATTTCCAAAGGAAAGTCTCATCGATCCACTTCGGCAATTAATAACAGCATTAGAAGTGGCCAAGAATGGACGTTCCAAAATAACTGGGATACAATGGTATGGATTCACCACAGGTTGAGTCTCGAGGACTATGAAATTAACTGGGAAGATAAACTCTCCAATCTTAATCAAGACATCCTCAATCTCTCTCATAGGTGTCTTCACAGATCTATCAGCTAGCTGTAACGTAATCCTTGTAGGTCTCAACTCTCCCAGTCCTAACTGCTGGTACACTGAATAAAAAAGCAAGTTGACACTTGCTTCTAGATCTAGTAAAGCCCTTTCAATCACTGTAGTCCCCATAGTGCAGGAGACAGTAGGACTTCCAGGGTCTTTATACTTTACGGGTGCTGACTGAGAGAGGATGCTAGATATGTTAGCAGCTAGGAAGACTTTTTCTGGAACATTGGTTGTTCTCTTCTTTGTGCATAAATCCTTTAAGAATTTTGCATAAGCAGGTACTTGTTGGATTGCATCAAGAAGAGGAACATTGACCTTAACTTGCTTAAATAACTCAAGAATGTGCTCCACCTGAGGAGAATTTTTCTTCAATCGATTTGGATAGGGAGCCTTTGGCTTATAAGTATGGTCAATAGGAGGATCAGAATTAGAAGGATCAGATTCTTCTATCGTGCCAGTGGGTAGATCGTGGAATGATGATGATGGTGAATCATGAGGTAATGATGGAATCGTGGTATCAGGGAGTGTAGCTTGCCGTGCAATAGGAGTGGAATCAGGTGGCATGGCTACGTGATTGTCAACAAGTTTGCCAGATCGAAGTGTGTGAATGACATTAATTTGGTTGACATGCGACTGATTCAAATTTGAGGAACTGACATTAGGATTTGTTATGGGTTGACTTGGAAAAGTGCCCTTGCCACGTTTACTCATTTGATTTGCTAGTTGTCCAATTTGCTGCTCTACATTCTTAATAGATTAAGAGTTCACGAGCAGGTGCTGATCTGTTCTTTGAATAAAATCAGTTGACACTTTCATAAAATTCTGCATGTATGTGTCAAAGTTGGACTAAGACTTGAGAAGATTTTCAACATTTTTCTCAAGTGATTGAAGTCGTTTTTCTTGATCATTATTAGACCCCTGTTGTGGATATGAGTGGTTTTGTGCAGGTGGTCTATTCTGGTTGTTCCCATGGTTTGAAGCATTTGGGTGTTGATAAGCACCCATATTTGGTCTTGGGAACTGACCAGTAGCTGGAGGCTGCATGTTGGAGTTCGGGGCTCCCTGATATTACCCTTGACCCCATGAGAGATTTGGATGGCTCCTACAGCCAGGATTGTATGTCGGAGCGTATGGATTATTAACGGGTCTTTGATACATGGCGTTAGCTTGCTCAAGTGTGGGACCCATAGGATTTACTAACAATGGACACTCCTCCATAACGTGATTGGGAGTTCCGTAATTAAAGCATGTGGGACTTTGGAGTTGATTCACTTGACCCACTGGCGGAGCACTAGGAGTTTCCAGTGCCTCAATTCTTCTCATAAGGGCTGCGATTTTAGTTTCGGCAGCTATAGAGCTATCGACGCTATGGATCCCACTCTTATGAGCAGAAGTTGATATACTGGGCTTCTCAGTGGGACTCTCTCACTGCATAGTCTTCCATGATAAGTCTTCAAGAAAGTCCCATGCTTCATCCTCATTTTTCCTCATAAACTCCCCTTGACACATGGATTCCAGAAGAGTTTTGGATGTATAATCAAGTCCTTCATACATGATTTGACACAACCGCCACTTTTCTATTGCATGGTGGGGGTACTGAGCTAATAAATCCTTAAACCGTTCTAAGTATTTCCAGAAGGGTTCTCCCGACACTTGACGGAATTAATTAATTTGATTTCTGATTCTTTCCGTCTTGTGTGTGGGATAATATTTCTTGAGAAACACTGTAACGAATTCATCCTAAGTAGTGATTGAATCAGAAGGCATACTGTACAACCACTTCTTGGCATTATTCTTAAGTGCAAAAGGGATGAAGCGGAGCTTAATTGCGTCCTCCGATAAGTTTTGCAGTTTAATCATTACGCATACTTCTTGAAATTCACTGATAAAGAGATATGCATCTTCTGAATCAGAACCAGTAAATTTAGGAAGCATACTAATGTACTGCGGTTTCAATTCATAGTGATTACCCGCTACGTGTCGAAGTTTGATGCGTGATGGTAATGATGTACGCAACGGGTAACATCGATCCTGAAGAATCGGGATCGGCTGGTCCATCTTTTCTCCCATAAACAAATCTGATCTCACAAGTCGACCAAATTGATCACGGATCTAATATGACATAAACCAGCGACCGTGAGTATATGCATGAACTTTATAAACTAATGCAAGAAGTGGGTTGTGGTGGAGAGATAAAACGGTGGAATAGATATGATCAAATAAAAATGTGATTTCTACTGTTCCTAATTTTTTTTTAATTTTTCTACACAACCAGGAAACAAAACTACAGAAACAGAGAAATTTTGGGATCAGAACGTACCTTGTAGGCAGCTAAATAGCGGTTTTAACCGCTGTATAGCGGCTAAAGTATCAAATTTGACTTGTGCTTTTCTTCCACTTGGTCCAGAGGCTCTTCCAATCCTTTAAAGCTTCCTGTATCTGCAATTTCTATTTGCTGCACACTCACACACACTGTTAATCCCGTAAAACGTCAGAAAAAGCAAGAAAAACACCGTCGATCCCCGGCAATGGCGCCAAAAACTTGATGTGTTATATTTACTGCAAGCGCACAGTGTCGGTGTAGCGCTGTACAGGTCGTCCCACAGGGATCTAAGGTGCTTTTACGATTCTTCCTTTCTCCTCAGTCTAACGAACTAACCAAAGGTTCTAGATTGAAGTCGGATTAATCTAAATAACCTAGGATCTAGAATCCACTAATTTCCAACCATGTTCTTACTTCTATTATTTTCTTCTATCATAAAAATTCGATCTTTTTAGTTTAATTTTTACTTAAAGTGCCCTAACCATGAGCTATCAAGTGTTGTGTAAGTATAACTCATCAAAGATGCTATTTCTTGTAAAAACAAACTAAATCTTTTAGATAATTCAAAGAAAAAGATAAAACCAGCAACTCCAAATCCTAACTAAGTATAGATTATCAAGAAACCTAATTAAAGTATAAACTATCAAAGTCCTAATTTTCGAGTCCTTGCATTTTAATCTTTTTATTGAAAAATCATGTCTTTATTAATTTTATTTAAGAAGAAAAATATTAGAAAATAATTACATGATAGATCTTAGTTTCATCTAAATCCTAGAGCTAATCTAATTAGCTCCTCATAATTTTACTAAAGAAGATCAACTTTTTATTCATAAAATGATAAACCCTAATCTAAAAAGCAGTAAAACCTAAACAAGAAAGCGATAATATTTATCTAGAAAGCAAGTAAGAATCTCAAGAACAATGGTTTACCTCTGGACACGGTGTTGTGGCCATCAACCTTCAGCAAAAACCCTAACTTTATTGATCAGAAAAATGAGTACAAAAATTCCAGAATCCCTTCAAAATACAAGGATCGGCCAATATATAGGCCTCGGAAACCAAACCCTATTTATAGCAGAACTATAAAAACTACAAATTTACATTTAAGCCCTCGAAGAAGATCTCTCTGGAACAGCTACTGTTTTGCCGCTATTTGGTGGTATAAACCGCTAATTGGCGGCTAAACAAAGTCCAATTTCCCTGAAGTTTCTTCTACAGAAGTATCTTGTCTTGTATTCTTTATTTGATTGACTGTATTTGACTTTTACTTTCTGAAGTAATTTGATTTTGTAGTCTTGCCCACTTTAGAAACTTTTCGGCCTTTGATTTCCTAGTCCAACTCTGATTTCATGCCATCTCCTTGTATAAATCGAATTACCTGCAAAAGACACTAAAAATACCCGAATAACATTTATTTATATACAAAAATAGATAAAGTATGAGAGGAAAAAATACAATATATGATATTCATCATCCATTTTGGTTAATCTCTAATTTCCACTATCGGTTTTAAACTCTGGATTTTTGTCAGCAGTTCCTTCCTTCTCCTACTATTATTGGTGTCAAACCATCCCTACATATCCAATCTAAATCTTTACTCTCAGTTTGTAGGAAGCGTCAATAAGGTCCTTGTAAACGTATCGCAAGCACGTGGTATCAGCCCACCTATCTTCCCATAACTTGAATTAAAACTTTAAAGTTCGAATTCAGATTTTGGATGGTTTGAAACCGAAATCAAGCTCAACTGCAAAAATTTTAGTTCGAATTCAAATTTTGGATGGTTGAAACCGAAATCAAGCTCAGCCACACTAGCTGCTGATCCTATCATCTCTCTCTCTCTCTCTCTCTCTCTCTCTCTCTCTCTCTCCCCCCCAACAAATAATAGAGCTCTGCTGTGATCACGCGCTTGCCATGCTCGTTACACAAATAATAGCCCCAGCTTCAATGACTATTCTCCTTGACGACACCATATCTTAACTCTGATACTGATGGTCCTTTTCTCTCTATGAGAGAGAGACTCCTTTTTTGTATAATATTCTTTTCGAATAAAGTATGGTAGCCCACCATAATATATTCATTGCAAGTATGCTTTGAATTCATAGTCATACGCGCACAATTGGTAAGAGATTTTCCAATTTTTATAAATTGACAGGTCACAGATGCTTTCGCACTGTGATGGTCCCATCTCAACCTATGAAAAAGGAAGATACGCAGTGCTTGTACATTATGATTTTTGCCTCAGCAAGGGAATTTATATAAATAAATATTGAATGTCTTCAGTAGCGATACTGTGGTCTAATTAATTATCTAAGTCTTAATTTTAGAGGCAAAAGGTATTGCTGCTAACTGCTAACCTAGTGCATCAAATGTGAGGGTGTATAAAGTTAATAGAGAATGCTTGTTCCTCTAATTTTATTATTGTTTTTATATATAATAAAATAAAGGAGAATACCGATTGTTCAGTTGTTTAAAAAAAAAAAGAAGGGAAAAATGGAAATAGCTAGGTAGCCACTTCATGCCCCAAAAAATCAAATTAATAACCCCATTTTCCTTACCTACCGTGATGCTCATTGGTTGGTGTTGGCAGTGAAAATTTCTAAGTTAAAAGGATTTTCCACAACAGAACGCGGAGCTAATTCAATAGCCCCTCGTTTGGTTACATTAACCCTGCGTTTGAATAAAATGCGGAGATGTTTAATAGCTTCGCGTTGATTCCGCAGTCTGGCTTATATTAGCCTCGCGTTTGAGTAAAACGCGGAGTTGATCAATAGCTCCGCGTTAGCTCCGCGTTTTGGTTATTTAGCATCGCGTTTTGATGCAATTAAAACTCCGCGTAAGCAGATAACCAGAATCTCAAATTGATTGAGATAATGATTTTGGACTTATCCAAATACCCGAATCAAGTCTAATCAGAATTCCATCAAAACTAAGATATTTGATTGGAATCCCTGATAATGACGAGTTCTATTTAGATAGAAACTCTTGCAATAACCTGGGGTTATAAATACCTTCCTGGTGGAACCCTAGGGGTATTCTTCTTCTTTTTTTTGGGCATCGGAAGTCTCTTATCGATCCTTTGGCAATTCAAGTTACGCGAGAGAGCCTTGAAGCCTTTGCTGATCATCTTCTGAAATCTTGGAGAATTCAAGTTATGCACAGAGCCTTGAGTTCGTGAAGATCAGAGAAAGTCACCATCTTCTTTCTGGAGTTCTTGAGAAGTTCGAGTTACGCGAGAGAGCCTTGAACAAATCAAAACCAGAGAAGATCGTCTATATTCGGCCGATATCTTTAAAAGAGAAGATTTCAATGTACCGATAGTCAAAAGGAGCTGCTTGACAGATCCCATCGCCACAGATCCCACAATATTGTAAAGAGAGAGATTGAAATATAAAATCCTCTCGTTTGTTCTCTTTTTATATCTTGTTCACTTCCGTTGTAATCTAAGATGTATTCAATGGGAGGAAGCGAAGGAACTTTTGCGACGAACAAACTGGCGACCACAGTGGGAGCCATCTCTTTCACTGATGAAGAGATTGTGGCGCAATCGGACGTTGACCTGATCGGATTCGAAGTAGACACGCTGGTCGTTGAAATCGACCAGCAGAAGTACGAGGAGTTCCTCTCCTCCGGATCAGGTGACTTGGATGAGACACGGCACTATCGCCGTATGTACTCCAATGCCCGAGTGACGGGTAGAAAGGTATCCACCGAGAGACGGGGATCCTTGGAGACTACGGTTATAGCGCCGGAGTCCACACAAGAAATCCTAATCGAGGAAGAGCTTCCGATTGCCGAAGAAGACGTGGGAATTGGACTGACCAGGACCCAACTCCGGAACAGGAACCGGAGAGCGAGGCGTAGAGCCCTCAAAGCCCGCCTTGGACGCGGAGCTAACTCTAGAGGACGCGAGGCTATGGTCCCTCGCAAATTGGCTCGCGCTACCCGCGAGACCAATCTCTACCACATTAAACGCGAAGATACAACTTGCCTTAAAAGCAAGGAAAAGCCAGCGTGTGATTTTCCACGCGAGGCTGGTAATACTGGCGAGTTACGCAAAATTCCTGACACTCGCGAGTTACGCGAGTATAAAGATTATTCAAAGATAGCGTGTGATTCTCCACGCGAGGCTATTACTGTGTCTAGCGAGAGACGCGAAGCCAGTAAGGGTTGCGCTAGTCGCAAAATACCCAACACTCGCGAGTTACGCGAGTATAAAAATTATTCAAAGCCAGCGTGTGATTCTCCACGCGAGGCTATTACTGTGCCTAGCGAGAGACGCGAAGCCAGTAAGGGTTACGCTAGTCGCAGAATACCCAACACTCGCGAGTTACGAGAGTATAAAAATTATTGAAAACCAGCGTGTGATTCTCCACGCGAGGCTATTACTGTGCCTAGCGAGAGACGCGAAGCCAATGATACTTGCAATAAACGCAAGACTCCTGACACCCACAAGGAACGTGAGGATGATTGGCAGATAGTTGTCAGTCGTAAAAATCGCGCTAAGCGCGAAGCTATGATCTGCGTTAATCGCAAAGATAAGCCAGCGTGCAAGAACTTCCCTTCACGCGGGGCTATTATTCCAGAAGCTAAACTTCTAAAGACATACCAAGCCAGCGAGAGACGCGAGGCTAGTATGGACAAGCGCGGAGCTATTCTTCAGGCCCGCAATGTGAAACGCGAGGCTATTCCTAAGCCACGCGAGGATCGGTCCAGCCCCAGAGTCAGGGTTGATCAGACAAAGAAGCTTCAGTGGGTTCCCAGATCTTCTCAAGAGTTGAATGGACCTCTTGACTCTATGACTAAAGGCGCTGATATCAGGGAATATCTCTCTAAGAAGAGAGGCATAGACCAACTTCAAGTTGAACATAGTTGCCATTGCCAGCAACTTGTGACAGCAGTATCTACTGTGATGGACAATTGCGGCTGCAGTAAGAGCAGGATGTCTGTATTTGATCGACTAACCGAGTCAGACAAGAACCTTACTAAGAAGCCAAAGACTGCTTTCCTGAAACAAGGGAGAGCCGTAACTTCCAACATGGTGGGAAAAGGGAAGAAAATTGCAGAAACGGATGATGATTCAGAATTGAGCGATGAAGAACCTCATCGTGTTACTCGACTAAGATCAGGAGCCGTCCCGCCCCAAAATTATAAGAAGCTCGCAGGGGGTTCTTACGACGAGGACAGCGATAATTCCGCTATAGCCTCGCCTCCATCCTCTACATCGTCTCGACTGCAGAAGTTAGCATCGCATATGGCGGATAAGACTGACGATATCAATCAGAGATTTGAAGCTCAAGAAAAGATGATTCGAGAGCAGCAAAAGATGATTGAAGGTCTTAAGAGCATGCTATCGAGATTCGTGGAAGATAATACCAAAAAGGGCAAAGAAACTCTGAATGAAGAAGAACAGGAAGAGTAAGCCCACTCGATGCATGAGGAAGAGGATAGATTTTTTTTCCATGATCCGCATGGGGAGAAAATTGAAAAGTTACAGAATCAACTCGAAGCCTTGATGCGTAAAAAAGAATTGAAGGAGTCAGGAGTCTCTAGACCATATCCAGCAGAATGGGATGTGGTATCCTATCCTCCAAAATATAAGCCGCTCAAGTTGGAGCCCTATGACGGGAAGGGATCGCCCAGTCAGCACATCTATTATTTCTTGTCCCAAGCAGGACACTTAATGGGTAATGATCCCATCATGACCAAAGTATTTGCAAGTACTTTGCGAGGGCCTGCCTTTACTTGGTTCATGCAGCTGCCCCCAGGTACTATTAATACCTGGTTAGATATTGAGAAATTATTTCTCTCACGTTTCTTCGAGGATGACACCGAGATTACGGTTCATTCCCTCCTTGCAACTAGGCAGGGAGAACAAGAAGCGGTTAAAGATTTCATAGAAAGGTTCCGGGAGAAGTCCGTACATTGTAAACACGGAATGATCCAGGAAACTCTAGTCGAAACCTGTCGACACAACCTTAAGACCAATGTGCTCCTCAAAATGGGGGCCATAGAGTCTAAGACGTGGAGGGACCTGCTCAAACAAGGAGAGCAAGCTGAAGACTTAATTCGCCGAGTTAAAGAGTCCCGCGGGCCAAGAAGTGCTGGGGGTAGTAAATCATATACCCAAAACAACAACAATAAGAATAAAGGGAAAGCAGTAATGTCATCAGAAACTGCTCCTCAGAAAACCAGTTCTCCGCCAGAGCCGAAATCTCAAGGTCAGCGAGGGTCAAGGCAAATTAGACCCCAGCAAGAAAGGAATTACACTTTCAAAGCTGAACAGACACCAGTCCTCTTTCACCTGCTCCAAAAGAAGGGAATGCTAAAACTTCCGGAGAATAAGAAGCCAGAAGACGTTGGTAAGACAAAAGATCTCAACTACTGTTTCTATCACCGGAATGTTGGACACCCCACCCGGGATTGTTTTCCCCTTAAGAACAGGATCCAAGCACTAATAGAAGCTGGGGTTCTGACGCTTAAGGAAGAGCAGAAGAAGGTCACTGCCAATATGGCAACTATAGTGGTTGGAACCCACGAGTTTCCCACAGGAGTGACCCCAATCCCTAAGGGTAAGATGGTCACGAAGAATCTTGATCCGCACAACAAAGCCCAAGAGGGACTTGTCCCCGTAACAACCCAAAAGGGGGAAGTTATGTGGGTTCACCCCGACTTATTGAAAGATGAACAATGGACTGCTTCAAAAGGTCTAGAGAAGAAGCGGGCTGTCAATGCCATTTCTGCGGATATAAAGGGAGAATATATAGTTTCGGGGGCCTTCACAGATTCTGAAGAAGAACCCAAAACTATGGCCACCCATCAAGATGGGGCAGGCCCTTCCAGTACTCGATCTGGAAAGACATATCTTAAGGACTACACTAGAGTGGATCCAAAAGATATCTATGCAGAACTCGCAAAGCCTGCAAAGCAGAAAGGACTTCATTTCCAGAAGAATCCTACCAGAGATGAAGGAGCCAAAGAAACTCCCTTCGAATTTGACATAATTGCGCAGTTGGCTAATATCCCAGCGCGAGTGACGCTTTACGAATTGTTGAGATTATCAAAATCAACACGTGAAGCTCTAAGAGAGACCTTGGCAGACTCTGAGTCGTTCCTAGCTTAGATTGTCGAGCCGGCCATCGAAGAGCGGGACTCTTGCCCCCACTGTCATCAAGTGAGGAGGCAAGTCCCACAAATCATCTTCTCTCCAGAAGACATGCAGGTGAGGAATATAAAGCATAATAGGCCTTTATATTTCACTGGATATGTCGGGTCCACAAAAGTGGACCGAATTCAGATTGATCCAGGTTCTGCACTCAGCGTCGTGCCCAGTAGATTGATGCAGCTGTTGGGGATTTTCCTTCATCGCTTGACACCTACACACACTACCATCTGTTTGCCCGAAAAATTGAATCTTCCTTTATATGCCAATTTAATTTTGGTTTACAGCAATAAAAGAAAAATTACAAAATAGAAAATCGAGATTACAAGAATGGGGATCGATTGATTTCGATTCCCCTTTATTTTTGTGGGTCTGGCAGCGGTGGAGCTTTGTTTCTGTACTCCGTTGACGATCCGATCTCTCTGAATTGAGGAACTCCTCTCTGGATATTTGGACTCTGGAAAATTGGACTCTTCCCGAAAGAATCTCCCCCCAATCCAAAAGTCCAAAAGTCCAAAGTCCCATCTCCCGTTAAATTCCTGTATTTTATAAACCGAAGAAGCTCGAAATCCGGCTCAATTCTCTCCTGAAAAAGCGGATCACGGATTATCAGGAAAATAAATAGGAAATAAAACAACGGGAAAACAACGAAAAACAACCCGCGGGTGGCAACCCGCGGGATCGCCCCCGCGGGTTGCCACCCGCGGGAATCCTCCCGCGGGTGGCAACCCGCGGGGGCTCCCGCGGGTTGCAACCCGCGGGAGACCTCCCGCGGGTGGCAACCCGCGGGGGCTCCCGCGGGTTGCAACCCGCGGGAGAACTCCCGCGGGTTGCTTCCCGCGGGGGTTCCCGCGGGTTGCAACCCGCGGGTGCTCCCGCGGGTTGCTTCCCGCGGGTGCCCCCGCGGGTTGCAACCCGCGGGTGCACCCGCGGGTTGCATCCCGCGGGTGCTCCCGCGGGATGCTTCCCGCGGGTGCCCCCGCGGGTTGCAACCCGCGGGTGTTCCCGCGGGTTGCATCCCGCGGGTGCACCCGCGGGTGTGCCCACTTAGAATTTTTAAATTTTTTTTTTTTTTTTTTAATTTAATTATTTTTAGTGTCTACATAACCCCCTCCAAAGTTTTTGAAGTTCTGTATTGAACCGTACTGAATTTCGAAATACTTTGGATTTTTTAATTTTGGTTATGGACCTTTTAAAAGATTTGGTCGATAGAGATAACTGTTAATATATTTATTTATTCCATAACAAGCAGATGTATGATTTTAACGTACTCATTAGAAGACAAGCAGAGGTATAATGTTAACGTACTTATTTTAGGTCAAGCAGAGGTATAATATTAACGTGCTTATTTTAATCCTAACCGTTCAGTGACATCTAGTATGACGAATCAGGAAAAGACAGAGGTGACATTAAACGTGTCTTGGAGCTTAACCTATTCAGAGGATCTGGTCGTGATAGGGTCAAGCTGACTAAACAGAGGTGACGGTTAACGTATTTAGTTTTGGAATCGGACTATCAGAGGTAACTGTTAACTTGATAGGGAGATGATTTTCGTCAGAGGTGATTTTCAACTTAACGATATCTAAAGCACGTTCATCAGAGGTTGTAATGTTGGACTTGATGAAGTGTGAATTTTCTTTTCTGTCAGAGGTGAAATCTTAACGTGACAGGGGATTTAATCGGATCTTATCTCATTTGATTTTGAATTATGATGTTAGAGGTATGATTTTAACTTGACTAATATTTTGGAGTGTCGCTTGCTCTGTTGGAGCAAAATGACATGAAAAGTTTTGCTGTCAGAGGTGAAATCTTAACGTGACAGGAGATTTATCTGATTAGGATTTTTAGCAAACCCCCAGCTATCAACGGGTTTGATTTGCCTTTACCAACTACCGTTTGAGTCGGGCTAGCCATGCTATTCCCCTCAGCATGGTGAGTTGTCAAGAATTTCGTTTGGGTTTAAATACCAAACTTTTCCTCTTCCCTTTGCCTTAGCAGCTTAGGGCAGTGATGTATTCTTATATTCGGGTAAGAATACTGTTGTGACAGATTTGTCGTGGGATTTTTAGCAAACCCCCAGCTATCAACGGGTTTGATTTTGCCTTTACCAACTACCGTTTGAGTTGGGCTAGCCATGCTATTATCCTCAGCATAGTGAGTTGTCGAGGGTTTCGTTTGGGTTTAAATACCAAACTTTTCCTCTTCCCTTTGCCTTAGCGGCATTGGGCAATTCATACTTTTACCCCCAGTATGGTGGGGTTGACGAGAAATTTATTCTCTCCCCGTAGCCTTATCGGCATTGGGTGGTTCGTACTTATTACCCCCAGTATGATGGGGTTTGCGAGAAATTTATTCTCTTCCCGTAGCTTTATCGGCGTTGGGTGGTTCGTACTTATTACCCCCAGTATGATGGGGTTGGCGAGAAATTTATTCTCTCCCCGTAGCCTTGTCGGCGTTGGGTAATTCATACTTTTTACCCCCAGTATGGTGGGGTTGACGAGAAATTTATTCTCTTCCCGTAGCCTTAGCGGCGTTGGGCAGTTCATACTTTTACCCCCAGTATGATGGGGTTGACGAGAGATTTATTCTCTCCCCGTAGCCTTGTCGGCGTTGGGTAATTCATACTTCTTACCCCCAGTATGGTGGGGTTGACGAGAAATTTATTCTCTTCCCGTAGCCTTAGCGGCGTTGGGCAGTTCATACTTTTACCCCCAGTATGATGGGGTTGACGAGAGATTTATTCTCTCCCCGTAGCCTTGTCGGCGTTGGGTAATTCATACTTCTTACCCCCAGTATGGTGGGGTTGGCGAGAAATTTATTCTCTTCCTGTAACCTTGTCGGCGTTGGGCGGTTCATACTTTTACCCCCAGTATGGTGGGGTTGACGAGAAATTTATTCTCTCCCCGTAGCCTTAGCGGCGTTGGGTAATTCATACTTTTACCCCCAGTATGGTGGGGTTGACGAGAAATTTATTCTCTCCCCGTAGCCTTGTCGGCGTTGGGTAATTCATACTTTTTACCCCCAGTATGGTGGGGTTGGCGAGAAATTTATTCTCTTCTCGTAGCTTTAGCGGCGTTGGGAAATTCATACTTTTTACCCCCAGCATGATGGGGTTGACGAGAAATTTATTCTCTTCCCGTAGCCTTGTCTCCCGCGGGTTGCCACCCGCGGGAGGATTCCCGCGGGTGGCAACCCGCGGGGGCGATCCCGCGGGTTGCCACCCGCGGGTTGTTTTTCGTTGTTTTCCCGTTGTTTTATTTCCTATTTTATTTTCCTGATAATCCGTGATCCGCTTTTTCAGGAGAGAATTGAGCCGGATTTGGAGCTTCTTCGGTCTATAAAATACAGGAATTTAACAGGAGAGGGGACTTTTGACTTTTGGACTTTTGGATTGGGGGGAGATTCTTTCGGGAAGAGTCCAATTTTCCAGAGTCCAAATATCCAGAGAGAATTTTTAATTTCCTTCATCGCTTGACACCTACACACACTACCATCTATGGATTCAACGCTAATAATAGCCATCCTCTTGGTAAGATCCGATTGCGGTGTCAAATTGGAGACTTGAAAACGGAGGTTACATGCTACGTAATTGATGCTGATACCTCCTACAATATTTTATTGGGGCGACCTTGGATCCACTCTCATATGATAGTTCCGTCGACTCTTCACCAGTGCATGAAATATTGCGATGAGGAAGGAGAGGTCCGGACACTAATTGCTGACAAGCAGCCATTCAAAGGGTTGGAAAATTACTTCACAGATGCTGCACTCTACAAGCCAGCACATGAAGCCTCCAATGACAGTCTTAGCAAGTCTCCAAAGCCCGACGATAGTGGCAATGAAGCCGACACTGAGTACGAGCTCCTTGGAGAAGATGACGAGGGTGATTACGAAATCAACCCTCACCTAGATCTTAGCTTAGGTCTTGATAATATAGTGGATGTAATAGAAAGTGAATGGGTTATTAATGAAAATGTAAAGTTAGTCTACGAGCATGCTGTAGCTACTGAGTCTGAGCCCTCTTGTACCTCCACCGAAGCGAATGGCCTGACCGAACTTGAAGTTCTGGCGGCATATCATTTGCCCTCAGATCTTCCCTCCTCTCTCAATTAAAAATAACCGAGGATCAAGGGCACTTCTTTGAAGTGCCTCCCCGACAGAAGTCCCAAAGGCCGATCATGTTCGGCAAAGTGGCCACGTCGCCTCAACAGAGACAAAGTAGTGAAAGTGAGGAACAAACATCACCTCGATTTCACTTATATGAGCAAAGGTCCCGACAGATGATGGAGAAAATGGGATATAATTTTACCCAGAAGCCGGGATTAAACTTTGGAAAAGGACGGCAAAATCTCATACCCTCGTTTAGACCGAGAGTAAAGAGCCCTGATTATTATCAGAAGACCCGCAGGGGGTTGGGTTATGTGTCTACTCCACCCTCATCGCCATCCAAGGATGAAGATAAAGAAGAAACATCTTCACCAGATCATGATTCAGATATAAGCACCGGTGCTTGGTTTCAATCTTTGACGATCAATATGGTTTCAGCCGCGCCAGAAAGCGACGAGGAACCAATTGACATTTAAGATGACGCTTGGGCTAAGCACATGGATACTCTCTGGGATGTCCGCTTTGAACAGCGTGACCCGCCTACAGAAGACAAATTAATACAGGTTAACATGGGAACGGAAGAAAATCCGAAACCTATTTTCATAAGCAACACACTAACTCCTTTAGAAAAAGAGGAACTTATATCCCTTATCAAAGAGTATATAGATGTGTTCGCATGGAGTTATGAAGATATGCCTGGGCTTGACCCTCAAATTGCCACGCACCGGTTAAATATAAAAGAAGATGTCAAACCTGTTAAACAGCAACAGAGGCGTTTTCGACTGGAATTGATGGAGGCAATAGTTGCTGAGGTCAATAAGCTTATACAATCCGGGTTCATCCGTGAAGAACAACACTCAGACTGGGTGGCAAACATAGTGCCAGTCCGCAAAAAGAATGGCAAAATCCGGATATGCATTGACTTTCGAGATCTGAACGCTGCGTGTCCCAAGGATGAATTTCCACTCCCCATCACCGACGTGATGATCGATAATACTTGCGGTTATGAGAGGATGTCCTTTATGGATGGCTTCTCAGGTTATAACCAAATCAAGATGCACCCGGATGATGAAAAGCATACAGCTTTCAGAACGCCACAGGGGGTATACTATTATACGGTGATGCCATTCGGATTAAAGAATGCAGGTGCCACTTACCAACGCGCAATGAGCGCCATATTCAAAGAACACCTACGCAGAACAGTGGAGTGCTATGTGGATGACTTAGCAATTAAAAGCAAAGACAAAGAAGATCATCTTCACGATTTAAGAGTGGTCTTCGATCTTATGCGGAAACATCACTTGAAGATGAATCCTACCAAGTCATTCATGGGGGTATCCAGCGGGAAGTTTCTAGGGTTTGTAATAACTTCAAAAGGAATTTTCCTCGACCCGGAAAAGGTAAAAGCGATTAGCGAAATGCCGCCTCCCCGCAATCTTAAGGAACTAACGGGATTACAAGGAAAGCTCGCTTATATTCGGCGCTTCATATCCAACTTATCTAGACGATGCCAACAATTCTCCAAACTTATGAAGAAGGGAGTGTCTTTCATATGGGATGAGGCATGTCAGCAGGCATTTGATGACCTCAAGGAGTACCTTACTAAGCCTCCTGTACTAATGGCACCAGCCCCTGGGCAGCCCTTCTTTATATATGTAAGGGCCATGGATAATGCTTTAGGAGCATTACTTGCTCAATATAATGAGCACGGCCATGAACATGCCCTCTACTATTTAAGTAGAGCAATGATTGGGGCCGAACAGCGGTATACCCCGATTGAAAAAGAATGTTTAGCCCTAGTGTTTGCTGTTCAGAAAATGCGACACTACCTTTCGGGGCAAACAATTCACGTCATATCACGGGTTAATCCCCTGAAGATTCTGATGACAAAACCAGGGGCTTTAAATGGCCGACTGGCAAAATGGGCCTTGCTACTGTCGCCCTATGACATACATTTCGTTCCTCAAAAGGCGACGAAGGGACAGGCAATTGCCGATTTTCTTGCAGACCACCCAATTCGGTCTAATACCAAACGGATGTCAGGGGTCAACACAGTTAGCAAAGAGCAACCTTGGCAAATATTCTTTGATGGTGCTGCCAGACGATCTGCTGCTGGAGTGGGGGTTGTGCTAATATCCCCACATAAACATATATTGCCTAACGATTACTCATTAACAGAACCATGCACTAATAATGTAGCGGAGTACAACGCGCTCATTATCGGCTTAAAAATAGCTCTGCGACTGGGGGTGAACCATCTAGAGGCATATGAAGACTCTAAGCTCATCGTCAATCAGATGACAGGTGAGTATGAAGTCAGACATGAAGCCCTCATCCCCTATCATCAGCTAGCTATTGAGCTAGCAGGATATTTTGAACAATTCTACATATATCACGTATCTCGAAACGAGAACATTTATGCCGATGCTCTTGCCGCATTAGCCGCAACACTGGCAATCCGGCCAGGTGAAGCTAAAAGCATCACCATTGGTAGTAGAGAACTCCTCCACCCAGATGTGGTATCTCAAGCCGAAGAGGTATGCCAGATTGGCTTAAATTTAGAGCCCCGTGATTGGCGATTTCCGTTTGTGGATTATGCTTTGCATGGGATATTACCAGAAGATCCTAAGGAAGCCACCTCAATAAAGAGGAAGGCCCAAAGATTTTATTATGACCATAAACTTCAGACTTTGTATAGAAAGTCAAGAGGTGGTCTATTGCTACGCTGCATATCGAAAGCAGAAGCAGAACAAGTGCTGAGAGAAACACACGATGGAGTATGTGGAGCTCATCAGCCCGGTCCTAAACTTGGAGACCGTATAAGAAGGCTAGGGTACTACTGGCCGAGCATGGTTACGGAAGCAATGACATACGCTAAACGATGTCATGCATGCCAAATACATGCCAATTTTATTCATCAACCCCAAGAATACTTGCACAATACCGTCGCAAGCTGGCCATTTGAAGCCTGAGGAATGGACATTGTAGGGCCAATAACTCCCCCGTCATCCAGAGGATATCGGTTTATTCTTGCAATAACTGATTATTTTTCAAAATGGGCCGAAGCCGTGCCCATGAAAGAGGTGAAAACGGCAGATGTGATCAAGTTTATCAAGCATCATGTCATTTACCGATTTGGCGTCACTCGACGGATCATTCATGATAATGGTCCGCAATTCATCAGTCAGGGATTCTCCAGATTCTGCAACAAGTTCAGAATCAAAGATATCGCTTCTACACCATATAACCCTGCGGCTAATGGGTTAGCTGAAGCTTTCAACAAGACGATTATTAAACTCCTTCGGAAGTTCGTCTCTTCCAATAAACGAGATTGGGATGAAAAGTTAGGAGAATGCCTGTGGGCTTATCGCACCACCGTTCGCACCCCGACTAAAACTACCCCGTTCTCTTTGGTTTATGGAAGTGAGGCTGTTCTGCCTCTTGAAATCCAGATACCATCATTAAGAGTGGCTTTAGCCACAAAGATGACGACAGAAGAACGCCATCAGCAAAGATTGCAAGAACTAGAGGCGTTAGATGAAAAACGTCTCAGGGCTCAACAACAAATTGAGTTGTATCAAGCCCGAATATCTCAAACGTTCAATAAGAACGTCAAACCAAGGACCTTTAAGCAAGGAGACTTGGTTCTGGCTGTCAAAAGGCCAATGGTGCTAACCCACAAGACTAAGGGTAAGTTTGAACCCAAGTGGGAAGGACCGTTTATTGTGGAGACAGTATACTCCAGTGGAGCCTATCGCTTAATGAATCAAGATGGCGACAGGATGATGATGCCGATCAATGGCAAATTTCTGAAGAAATACTATTCTTAGTACCCGTGGAGATACGCATCTTCTCTTTTTATTAGGCATGCGCAGTTTGGCTCCTCTGACCTAAACCTGGTGTGTTTGGTTCTCAAGTTTGAACCACCTCCAGTCTTTTTTTTCTTAGGCATGCGCAGTTTGGCGCCTCTGACCTAAACCTGGTGTGTTTGGTTCTCAAGTTTGAACCACCTCCAGTCTTTTTTATTAGGCATGCGCAGTTTGGCGCCTCTGACCTAAACCTGGTGTGTTTGGTTCTCAAGTTTGAACCACCTCCAGTCTTTTTTATTAGGCATGCACAGTTTGGCGCCTCTGACCCAAACCTGGTGTGCTTAGTTCTCAAGTTTGAACAGCTCCTAATATTCTTTTAGGCATGTGTAATTAAGCGCCTCTGACCTAAAACCTGGTGTGTTTGGTTCTCAAGTTTGAATCACCTCCAGTCTTTTTTTTCTTAGGCATGCGCAGTTTGGCGCCTCTGACCTAAACCTGGTGTGTTTGGTTCTCAAGTTTGAACCACCTCCAGTCTTTTTTATTAGGCATGTGCAGTTTGGCGCCTCTGACCTAAACCCTGGTGTGTTTGGAGTACCCAGTTCAAGTTACGCGAGAGAGTCTTGAACCGCCTCCAGTTTGGTTCTCAAGTTTGAACCACCATCAGTCTTTTCTTGGGTATGTGCAGTTTGGCGCCTCTGACCCAAACCTGGTGTGCTTAGTTCTCAAGTTTGAACAGCCCCCAATCTTCTTTTAGGCATGTGTAATTAAACGCCTCTGACCTAAAAAAGTATGAATTGCCCAACGCCAACTAGGCAATGGGAAGAGAACAAGTTTCTCGCCAACCCATCATGCTGGGTTAAAAGTATGAATTGCCCAACGCCAACTAGGCAATGGGAAGATAACAAGTTTCTCGCCAACCTATCATGCTGGGGTAAAAGTATGAATTGCCCAACGCCAACTAGGCAATGGGAAGATAACAAGTTTCTCGCCAACCCATCATGCTGGGGTAAAAGTATGAATTGCCCAACGCCAACTAGGCAATGGGAAGAGAACAAGTTTCTCGCCAACCCATCATGCTGGGGTAAAAGTATGAATTGCCCAACGCCAACTAGGCAATGGAAAGAGAACAAGTTTCTCGCCAACCCATAATACTGGGGTAAAAGTATGAATTGCCCAACGCCAACTAGGCAATGAGAAGAGAACAAGTTTCTCGCCAACCCATCATGCTGGGGTAAAAGTATGAATTGCCCAACGCCAACTAGGCAATGGGAAGAGAACAAGTTTCTCGCCAACCCATCATACTGGGGTAAAAGTATGAATTGCCCAACGCCAACTAGGCAATGGGAAGAGAACAAGTTTCTCGCCAACCCATCATGCTGGGGTAAAAGTATGAATCGCCTAACGCCAACTAGACAATGGGAAGAGAACAAGTTTCTCGCCAACCCAATACCGATAAAGTAAAGGGAAGAGGAAAAGTTTGGCATTTAAGCCCAAACGTAGTCCTCGACAACTCACCATGTTGAGGGGAATAATATGGCTAGCCCAACTCAAACGGTAGTTGGTAAAGGCTAATCAAATCCGTTAATAGCTGGGGGTTTGCTAAAAATCCCATATTAAACTTTAATTATTATTTCGGTTCAAGAAATTGAGCATAAACGATACCGAGATAAATCGTTTTGACGACAGGTTATTTATTGGGCAAGCAAATCTGTTTTGAAGCCGGCAAATAAAAGAGTCAAAAGACTCATCTTTATTAAAAAGGTGAAAATACAAAAAGAATTTCAAAGAAACATCGTAAGGTTATCTCTCTCCTGTTTACGAAGTTCTTATTACAAGGAAAATAAAAGCGTAAAGAGAGATGAAACTATTGGCCTTCCAGAAGTCTCAATTGGTTTATTGTCTCGTCCAAATTTCTACGATGAGAAACCTCCACGGTTTGCTGAGCTTGCCTACGCAACTCATCATCACTTATTGTAAGTTGTTGCTGACGAGATTCTTCTATGGCACGATTCCTGGCCATCTCTTTTTGCTGAATCTGCTCCTGCTGGACAAGCAACATCTCCCGCTTCTCGACAAATTCTCCTAATCGGAGTTCATTTTCTATCAAGGTGGCCCGAGCTCTGGAAATCGTCTCCTGGGCTTTAGAGATGGCCACCTGACTTTCCTCAATTCCAAAGTTTACCCTCTGCAGGTCGCCAATAACGGATTTCCGACTGGCCTGGAGCTCTGTCAGCTCCTGAGACCATCTCTCCTCCTGTTGCCTTAAAATATTTCTTCGAGATAAGGATTCTGCTCGAAGCCGCGCCAGCTCTATCTCAGTGATCGCCTCCACATCCGCCTGACGGAGTGTGTGTAGCGTGGTCACCTGCTCTTCTAAAGCTGTAAGGCGGGCCCGGTATGGAGCTGCTCGATCTTGTCCACCGAATTCTTCGATATTTCCTAAATAGCGGAGTAACAGAGGACGTGCGAAGTTGAAGAAATCATGGCCAGCAAGAACCATCTCGACACATCTTCTTAACAAATGCATAAAATCCTCGACAGTGAAGCCGAAAAGTCTTTCAAGAGGATTTGCAGTGTCGGTAGGCAAAGTAGGTAATGCCAAAAGAGGTGTCGTGAGCAAGGGAGCAGTAGTTGCTGGAATTGGAAAAGAAGAAGCCCGTCCCTGCATTAAATTCATAATATGGGGGACCAGTAGAGCCAGTGCAGATCTGGAAGAGCTGGAGACCCTAGACGAAGTACCATCAGTACAGATCACTTGGGTACCCCCACCAACAGGAAGAGAAGATGGGACCACTTCGCCTGAAGCTCCTCCGGTGGGAGAAGCATCTTCGAATGAGAATTTCAAATTATTCTCTTCCCCTGCTGGAAGGCTTGGAGTCGGAAGAGTTGCAGGTATCTCAGCAGCCACGACAACAGACGACGTTAAAATCGCTGACTGAGAAGGCACGCCAACGACCGTAGGAAATGTCTCAGTGGAGCAGACTGGTGTTGGAGATGGCATACTAGGAGACGGTGTGGCCTCCTTAGCAGCAGCTGCGATAATGACTTCTGTTCTTTCGTCACTTCCCAATTCGTCAATTGGGGGAATTGAAGAGGAAACAGAGGCAGGAGCCGGTGTGGAATAATCAGCCGCAAACTCACCAACAGAGCTACCCACACCACCAACAGAGCCAGAATGGTCCATTCGATCGTCAGACTCTACTTGGGTAGTCGAGTGCATTGGCGAGAGAAGTTGATCACCTGCGTTTCAGAAGACCAGAAAAGCAGTGTTACGTTAAAATAATAACGGGCAAAAGATAAAATGCTAAAGGCCATACCAGGCGATACAAGTCCAGTTGTCGGACTTGAAGGGGGAGCCATTGTCGTTTCCAGCAATGTACCCGTCTCGCTACCCGTTAGTTGCGTCCCGGGTTCTGCCATAGGCTCTACGGTCGAAGGAGCCGAAACCTCAGCAACACTTGGAGCTTTAGCAGGTTCATCCTTCCTTGCCAACGCTGGGGGTACAGCTGAAGCCAACAAGTCGGAAGCAAATTTGATAGCCACTTCTTGGGGGGCTATCAAAGTTTCCTGTGCCAGTTTTTGCTTCTTACCCGGCCTTTTCTTTAAAGTGCCGCGGCGTTTGAGAGTTGGACTCAGGGAACGACTGACAACAGGCTGAGGAACTCCACCAGCACCAGTATTGTCGTCATCGTCACCGGCATCATCGTCTGATTCGCTGACATCCGAAGGCTCAGCCGCAGCGCCAAGGAATTCTTCCATTCTTTTTATCCTTACCCTAGAAGCACCCTGGCGGCTAATATAGAGGGCTTCAATGTCTTTGCAACAACTGCGATTGAGAGAGAAGCCGGGCACGTCAGCATTCGCAATGTTGAACCAATTGCAGGAGCTGAGGGTCATGGCCAATTCTGGCACCTTCTGGGGCAAGGAGAATTCAGCCTCGGTCCCGCCAGCTGCAAAATGGAACCAGCCATGAGCGCCTACGTATAAATTCCCCTCGTAAGCGAGATCTTTATTTGGATTGCCCACATAGAGTTGAGAATATCCAAACTGACGAGCAAAGCGACTCGGAGTATATGGCTCGATCTGACACCTGAGATCTTGACGATACACCAAGTGTCCGGGGCGGATGTTGAGAAGCCACCAAAACGCTCCTGCAGATAAAGTAGTGAACTTATCTGCTCCCACGGCATCCTTCAGCCTCATCCCATATCCTCCGCCGGGAAAGTCAGGAAAACACCGGAAGATCTCGTAATTCTGAAAGCTACGAAGAGTCTTCCGAATCTGGGACATATAATTCTGCCTCCATGAAGAACGTTCATACAGTTCTACAAGGAAGCACTTTTCGCCCGAACGACGCTCTGGTGCACTCATTAAGGAGGGACAGTGCAAGACGAGCCACGCCATCAAATAGGTGTAGGGCATCTCCACCCTAGGGTTTGGAGTTTTCGGCTGGGCAGTCTCCTTCGACTTGCCCTTTTCTTTCCCCTTGACTTTAATAGTAGGGAGGAAATCACGATAGAGCACCCTCAGTCCATATTGGAAATTGCATACCACAGCGGGAAGGAGTCCAAAGGGTCGGCCGTATGCAAGAAGAACTGCTTGATATACCACGGTCACTGCAATCGCTTCCTTGGGCAATGACGGCACGACGCATCTCTTCAGCCACAGCATCAGAAACCCAGCAATGAGACCTCTGTTGGAGATCGGAAACTGGGCTTGATAGTGATAGCTCTTAAATGAAGTACCGAGACCGTATCCATTCTCATTGGATTTAGTAGTATAATATAATAGATGGCGGCCCTTAGCAATACGGTGATCAATCTCTGAGCCATAGATGGGTGGATGACCATGGATAATGGCCGAGCTATCCTTAGAATTTAAGTTGGCAAAGAGATATTCGGCCCACTTCTTGTGGCTAATACCGTGATTACGCGCACCCGTCAAGTCAGCGCAAATATGATAATGACACATCATCTCCCAATATGTGGCATGGATGCGCTCGTCCCTCGCCAATAGCATGTTCAACTCATCGGTGGTAGGGATATACTCCTCGTAAGGGACTTCGCCCATCGAGAGCCCAGAAACCTCAAACATCTCGTGGAGAGCGAACCCTAGCTCACCCACTGGAGTAAAGAAAGTACAGGTTTCAGGGTTATACATCTCCAAGAGGCAGTAAAAGTGATAAGCACTCTGGGGAAACCCGAATTGGACATTCCTGATGGCTTTATACAAGCCAATATCCTTTAAAATGGGCTCGTGGGAATCCAGCATGTACTTAACAAGGCGTGCCCACCACATATTGTTAGAAGAATGAACCCAGCCAGGCATCCTGAAGTTGCTAGCCGGGTACTGACCATCCTTCGCCAAGAACTCACTTAAGAAAGTTCAGGCACGAGATGGGACTTCTCCCATTGGAAGCTCCTTGCCAAAACGGCCTGGAAGCAAGCCAGTAATGCATCTGGGGGAACCATCTTGATAAACCCCTTTTGCACCAAATTTGCCTATTGGGACGCCATCTTGCTCTTGAGTCAGTCCCCATTTTAATTCTCGAGGCATCGCTAGCCTCTGAAGATAGACCAGAGGATAGTTACGATCCATTCTAGGCAGAAACATCAGCATTTTGCCTGAGTTATATAGCCAAACACGTTCCCCTTCAGAAAGGATCTCATCTGATTGATTCATCTGGTCTCCAAAGAGGAAGGCGGGTTTCTCCATCGCCTTTCTGTTCACATCTTCAAAAGCCGCGTCAGTTATGATTTCTCGCGCAGTAGTGGGGTGGTACTTGATCAGCTTCTCCTTGCGTTCCTTCGGGTCTGGCTTGTATGAGGGCATGATGGTAGTGAAACGGAATTGGCCCGAGGGATCAGAACCCCCAGCAAAGCCGAAGTAGTTCTTGTGGGGAAGAGATTCCATTGAATATCCTACTGCAAAAAGAAAGCAGAATAAGAAAAGTTTCTCTAGGGCAGAAAATTTCTCTAAGTATGGATGCGCGAAGCTAAAAATTAGAACGCGCGAAGTTAAGAATAGCGCCGCGCGAAGCTAAAGATTAGACCGCGCAGAAATAGCCTCGCGTTTTCAGCGCGACTGCTACTTGAAATAGCCTCGAGTTTTCAGCGCGAGGATGACGCGATAACTTAGCGTAAGAAGGCAGTCAGAGACTTTTCTTCTTCTCCAAGCCTTACGGCAGGAGTACGGCGATCTCGCAGGTAAAAGAGTTGATTGATCAGTTAAATTTAAGCCAAATCACTCTAGAAATGTTCTAGAGAGTCTCGATGGAAGGATTCTTACCCCCGATAGGCGAAATGTGGGCTGGTGCGTCGCTGCCTTGGCCGCCGCCACCACTGCTTGCGCCAGTCGCCGAAGATGGAGCCGCTCGAGAAGTAGCACGAGTCTTGGGTGCCATTGCTGAGAAAAATCGACCGAAAATTTGGAGAAACTCGGTCAGAAGAAGATCGGGTCGCCTGAACTCTGATCGCCTGAATATCTAAATTTCTGGAAAATTCTCAAATAGGGATTTCTTTTAAATGAAAGAAACCGCCTCTTGGAATTCAACGCGAATCTCGGAGAAAGTGACTGGTCAGTTACTCTCCAACACGCGAAGTAATTAGCCTCGCGCGACTATAGAAATGCGAAGTTGTTTAACTCCGCGCAACTATATAAAACGCGAGGATAGCCTGTGCCTTAGCTTCGCATTTTCATGGAAAAACTTAGATTTTTGACGAGTGCAATTAGGCGCTTCCATCTAAGTTAGAAATGATCATTATCCGATCATTTGGGTATTATCAATCTAAGTCACGCAGAAGTGCCTTAGACTATTTTACCAAAATTATTAACCATCTGTTTGTTGAGCAAGCAAAATTAGTAAAGCCAACAGATAGAGAGGAAAATAATTTGCCTTTATTCATAAAAGAAGATATTACAAAGAAGGAGTTATAGCTCTCCCAAAAGCTTTTACATGATCAACTTGTCAATAACCAAACAGCAAGATTTCTCTACGGGGTGTTGAAGCTCAGTTCCCTGGTTCACATGCAAAAGATCTCCTCTGCAAATGTCAATTAGGATCTGTCATCCGAAATGAAGCACGAGAGGAAAGGAAAGTGCTGTACTGAAGCGCAATTCTGAACTCCAAGTGCTACAATTTTGCACTGCAAGTGGTGCAGCTCCTTATTTACAGCCCCCTCAGGAGTTTATCTCTCGGAGCCAGAGCTTGAAACCTGCAACTATGTTGTAAAGCATATGCTTCTGACTTCCTTAGAGTCACTTCTGCTGATGAAGATTGATGGACCCGCATACACTCCTCTTCAGAAAGGATTGAACTTACTGCAAAAGGAACAGAGTTTCCAAAAGAGTGAAAACGCGGAGCTAAGCTAACTCCGCGCACAGTTGAAGAAATAGCCTCGCGCTTTAAACGCAGAGGATGATGCGATAACTTCGCGTAAAGGGGGACAAGATTTCTTTCTGCTCTTTCCTTCTCTTTCAAAATCATCGCGACTGCTAATCAAGGATAGCCTCGCAATTCATCGCGACTGCTAATCAAAGATAGCCTCGCAATTCATAGCGACTGCTAATCAAGGATAGCCTCGCAATTCATAGCGACTGCTAATCAAGGATAGCCTCGCAATTCATAGCGACTGCTAATCAAAGATAGCCTCGCAATTCATAGCGACTGCTAATCAAGGATAGCCTCGCAATTCATAGCGACTGCTAATCAAAAATAGCCTCGCAATTCATCGCGACTGCTAATCAAGGATAGCCTCGCAATTCATCGCGACTGCTAATCAAAGATAGCCTCGCAATTCATAGCGACTGCTAATCAAGGATAGCCTCGCAATTCATCGCGACTGCTAATCAAAGATAGCCTCGCGGATTCATTGGGACTACTAGTAAAACCCCGCGTTTCAAGCGCAGGGACGACACAATAAAACCAGAATGGTCCAGAATAAACCAAGCCAAAATATCTCAGAATGGTTCTTAGAAAACCAAGAGATGAGGTTTTTACCTTCGGAAGACGCTGCATAGACTGGTTCACTGTCGTGTCTACCTTCACGGCTGCTGCCATCAACGCCGACCAACTTGCGAAAAGCCAAACTCCTCTGGAGAGACATCCTAATGATGAAAATCTATGGAGAGTTGAACGAAGATCAGTTGAAGATCATTCGTGAGTCACTCGAGTTCTCAGAAATTCTTCGGATAAGATGAAGAAGAAGATGAGCCGGGAGCTCTATTTAAACAGAATTTCCGTCGCTTGGAATTCGGCGTGGAAACTCAGGGTAATTAATGACATAATTACTCATTTCACTGAAGACGAAGTGAAGCTGATTAGCTCCGCGTAAGTGAGCATAACACGAGATAGACTTGGTATTCTAACTCCGCGTTTCAGTTTAGATATCCAAAGTATTTCAAAATCTGCTAAAGTCTAAGCCATTTTGAAAACTTTGGAGGGGGTTCTGTTGGCAGTGAAAATTTCTAAGTTAAAAGGATTTTCCACAACAGAACGCGGAGCTAATTCAATAGCCCCGCGTTTGGTTACATTAACCCTGCGTTTGAATAAAACGCGGAGATGTTTAATAGCTCCGCGTTGATTCTGCAGTCTGGCTTATATTAGCCTCGCGTTTGAGTAAAACGCGGAGATGATCAATAGCTTCGCGTTTTGGTTATTTAGCGTCGCGTTTTGATGCAATTAAAGCTCCGCGTAAGCAGATAACCAGAATCTCAAATTGATTGAGATAATGATTTTGGACTTATCCAAATACCCGAATCAAGTCTAATCAGAATTCCATCAAAACTAAGATATTTGATTGGAATCCCTGATAATGACGAGTTCTATTTAGATAGAAACTCTTGCAATAACCTGGGGTTATAAATACCTTCCTGGTGGAACCCTAGGGGTATTCTTCTTCTTTTTTTTGGGCATCGGAAGTCTCTTATCGATCCTTTGGCAATTCAAGTTACGCGAGAGAGCCTTGAAGCCTTTGCTGATCATCTTCTGAAATCTTGGAGAATTCAAGTTACGCACAGAGCCTTGAGTTCGTGAAGATCAGAGAAAGTCACCATCTTCTTTCTGGAGTTCTTGAGAAGTTCGAGTTACGCGAGAGAGCCTTGAACAAATCAAAACCAGAGAAGATCGTCTATATTCGGCCGATATCTTTAAAAGAGAAGATTTCAACGTACCGATCGTCAAAAGGAGCTGCTTGACAGATCCCATCGCCACAGATCCCACAATGTTGTAAAGAGAGAGATTGAAATATAAAATCCTCTCGTTTGTTCTCTTTTTATATCTTGTTCACTTCCGTTGTAATCTAAGATGTATTCAATGGGAGGAAGCGAAGGAACTTTTGCGACGAACAGTTGGTTATGTCGGCTAGTGGGAATAAGAGAATAAAAGGAAATGGGAAACTTCTTCTCAAATACAATGTAATATAATAAAGAAGGAGGAACATGAAGAAAGAGAAAATAGTAGAAAAAGACTTTGACTCAGAAACCAAACAGCTAGCTATAGCTTTCCCTTTGTATATATTTCTCTCAGCAGGATTGTAGATAGATGCAACTCAAACATCAACTACTAATCATCAACCCACCCGCTGATTGAAAAGGGGAGGAGAATTGATCGAGAGATGGCCGGTTATGTTGTGAACCAAATCGTGCAGAAGCTCCGCTCAGAAGCGGAGAAGCACGCGGGGATATTGCTGTTCGGGGTGAGAGACGAATTGGCATACATCACAGATGAGCTCGCAACCATGAGCGCCTTCCTCGACGAGGCCCAAGGCGTCGGAGAGAGAGGAAAAGTGAAAAGGGAGTGGATAAGACAGATCAAGGAGTTGGCTCACGATGCCGAAGACTGCATCGACGAGTTCAGACGGCGCCTCGTCCACCCCGCCGACCAGGAGATCGTCGGTCGCTTGCTCAGGACCAGCGTGCGCTTGCTCAGGGCTTCAGGAGCTGACACTCACTTCCTCAGACTCGGCAGTCGTCTGCTCAGTGCTGGCTCTCGCGCTGGGACTCACTTTCTAAGGAGAGTCGGTTGTGCTCGGATGCTCGGAATAAGGGGAACCACTCGCTTCCGCCGAATCAGTGCTCGTTTACTCCCGACTGGCGCTGGCATCGAGCTCGGCAACCGCGCGCTCAGGATGGGCACTCGTCTGCTCAGGACGGGTAACGCGCGCTACTGGCTTGCAGTCGAGATTCAAAGGATCAAGGCCCGTGTGGACGAGGCTTGCAGAAGAGCTCAGAAATTTGGCTTCATCTCAACGCCATCAAATGCAGCGGCTGCTTCTAAAATCGCAAGAGCCGGTGACCTCTCACAGCATCCTTATCGATTGAGTGCTTTCTTCACCCAAGACAGTGAGCTCGTCGGAATTGAAGGGCACAGGGACAACCTTATCAAAATTTTGTTGGACGAGGACATGGAACAGATGCGTGTGATCTCAGTGGTGGGTTGCGCTGGCTTGGGAAAGACCACTCTGGTGAGAAGTGTCTTTGAAAATCAAAGGATCGTCGCCGGAGGAGGAAGGTTCGGACACTTCGACTGCCGTGCTTGGATCACGGTGTCATCATCCTTTGAGCTTATGGGTTTTCTGAAGAAGGTGTTTCATGAACTCTCTCTTGGTGGCTTCAATCAGGAACTTGGTGCGGTTCGACTCATTGAGGAGATCAGAGCCTATCTGCGCGATAAGAGGTATGTTATTATCTTTTTTCTTTTCTTTTCTTTTTCCGAGAATAAACGGTGGGTATAAGCCCCACGTGTTCCATTAATTAGGAATTAACATAAATTGCTATATATATATAGGTATGTTATTATCTTTGATGATGTGTGGACAGTAGATGCATGGAAAACCATAGAACTAGTGTTTCCTGTTAACATGAGAGGAAGTAGGATTGTCGTGACGACAAGGGATGCAAAAGTTGCCTACACTTGCTGTGCTGTGAATAATGGATATGTTTACAAACTCCCATCTTTGTCTCCAGAACAGTCGATGCGCTTGTTCTGCAGAAGAGTCTTTGATGGCCACCCTTGCCCCGGTGAACTCGAAGCCCTTTCCACTAAAATCCTAAAGAAATGTCGCGGTGTGCCCCTGCTCATTGGGGCTATAGCCGGTATTCTAGCTGGCAAGCCAATCAAGACCGTCGATGATTGGAAGTGCATGCTTGACCATCTTGGCTCTGGCCTAACAAACTACCCCGACCTTGATGGAGCGATGCAGATAATGGCTCTAAGCTATGATGCTTTGCCCTCCCATCTCAAGAAGTGCTTTTTATATTTAGGCGTTTATCCGGAGGACTATGAGATCAAAAGAAAGAATTTGCTAGCATTATGGATAGCGGAGGGGTTGGTAAGACATTCTGGTGAAACAACACTGGAGGAGCTTGCTGAATCCTACTTCAATGAGCTCATCTCCCGCAACTTGATCAATGTGGGCAAAATCAATGAGAGGACGGGTAAAGTAAGGACCTGTCTAGTTCATGATGTTATCCACGCATTCGCTGTCACAAAGTCAGCTGAGGAAGAAAATCTAGTCGCTCTCAGCGGGAAACATAACATAATATTCCCACAAGGTGCAATACGTCACTTGTCCCTACATACATCGGAAGATCTGCTTCTACTTAATGAGAATATGGAATTAGATCATCTTCGATCGTTGTTGTTCGTGTCAGAAACATGGCGGCATAAACCTCCGCCACACTCGCACAAGGTATTATCATTTATATGCAGAAGTAGGTTTCTGAGGGTGCTGAACTTGAGGGGTCTACGATGGCTAACCAGTTCTCACATCGAAGAGATTGGCACATTGTATCATCTAAAGTACTTGAATTTACGGAATACCGGAATTGAACGAATTCCCGAAGCTGTTGGGAACTTGCAAAACCTAGAAACTCTTGATGCTAGATCATACTACTTTTGTGCAATTGTACCTGCTGCAGTTGTCATCAAGCTCCCCAAGCTTCGTCACCTCAGAACCGATCATATAGAGGCACCACAAGGACCTTGGAGCTGTAAAACTTTGGTGACGCTGGATTGTCTTTGCCTGCAAGATGGAAGTGAAGGTGTTGTTCGTGAGTTGAGGAACCTGACCCAGCTGAGAAAGCTAGGCGTGAAGGGGATGCAACCAACGCAGGGGACGGATTTTTGTGCTGCCCTCTCTGAGATGAGCAGTCACCTTCGATGTTTAAAGGTTGAATTTGATGCTGGAGATACCGTGGGTTATCTGGATTCATTAGCCTCGCCTCCGTTGCTTCTGCAACATCTAGGACTGAATGGTTATCTCGGCAAATTACCAGTGTGGATCAGTTCCAACTCACTCGAGGCCGTGTCCAAAATATATCTTAAAAAAACTAGATTACAGTTTGATGCCATTCAGCCGCTCCAAAAGCTGCCTAATCTGATGAGTCTCTTCTTGGCAGACGATGCGTATATTGGAAAGGAGTTGCATTTTAATGGAAATGGTTTCAGCCGTCTCAGTACTCTGAGGTTGCGGAATGTTCCATTGGAGTCGCTAGACTTTGGTGTCGGAAGTGTGCCTAGACTTGAAAAACTTACCATCGGTTTTTGTGATTCATTACGTAAAATCGGCAAGTTTGACGGTGAAAACTTACCTGGGCTCCAGGCAATTACTTGTGTGCACGGAAAGGACCAATTGCAGTTACTGAGAGAGAGCTTAGAAGCACATCCTTTTATGTTTGTATGCAATGGCCGCAATTTCGTCAGAGATCTTCAGAAGCCGAGAGAGATGTGAAAACTAATCATGTAAGGGAGTTAGATAAAGCTTACTTTGGTGGGAATTAATTATGAGAGATCTTTGGAGAGAGCAGAATTCTTTTGCATTCTTTTGAGTGTTTGTAGCCCCTCTTCTCAATTTGAAATTCTCTTCTCAATTTGAAATTATTTTCTTCTGTAACTTTGAGAGTTTTGAGAGACCCAAAGTTATTTTTTCAAATATAATCAATAGTTAAGTTTGATTTGGCCGAGAACATAGGACTTGTTACTAACCATGTAAAATACTTGATGTTGTTTGGTTTGATATATTTAATTTGTAAAGTTTTGATTTTATCAAATTATCTTTTGAATCTCAATAATCCTATATTACTTTTGAAAAGCCTTACATGTGCTATGTGTTGCTTAACTCTAATAATTTGTAACAAGTCGTATCAAAATTGTATTTGCAATATTTTATTTCTGATAATTATCTCACTAATTACATGCCTAATGGTGAGACGTAATAAGTGGGTGCTTAAGGAGTTGGCCTAGAGCATAAGAGCAGTCATATATCCAAAAAAGGGAATATAAATGGGAAATGATACAATCCAAACCATTTTTTGTATGTGTGTGTGTGTTTTGGTAATATGGATAGTTAATATACTATTTGAGGTATCAATATGCATATTGAATGTGTGCCACCAAGTCAACTCGTAAATGACTCAGAAGGGATTCCATTAGGATGTAGCTAAGAATTCTAAGTTCATAAAAATTATCTTCTAGTTTATTATATAAAATTTTTAAAAGAAAATCTTTGGCATATAGAGCTAGACTTGAAGGTTAATATATTTATCAAACAAAATTGGTCATATTCAAGGATATGAAGTTGTTACCTAAAGCTGAACAAATCCTAGATGGTTCTTGAGTTTGTATTTATTTAAATCATACATTTTTCATATGCAATCTATTTAGAATATAAAAATTATGATAAATAGTTTGGATTGTTCATCTCGATATCACATCTTAAAATTTTATAGCATCTCTATAGATTACAAGCTAAAGCATTATAAAAGACACACTTTTATTTTTTTTCATATATAATTACTGAAAAAAAAACATAGTAAATGTTCTACTCCTCCAAGCAAAATAAAACAAAGTAACGATTCACATGAATCTCACAAGCGTGATAGTTAATTTCGAAATGGTGACATCTCCAACTCCATTGATGATGTAACAATTAATAATTTTGGCCTCTCCACGCCATGTTTACGTTGCTAATGCGTCTAGCTAGTCTCTTTACAATTATTAACAAATGATAAATTAATTATATATTGAATTCATGCGAGTTTTTTGCAAACCTTAAGTAAATCTTTTTGTTTGCTCAGTCTTTTATTTTATTCAAAATTTGTTCCTCGTATCCTGACGACAATTTCTTGTTGGATCACTTTTTCTTTTTTATATTTTTTGAATAACAGCGGACTAATGCCTTCCGTATTTTATTAGTGATGGTTATTAAGAAAATGTTTCAAGGCTTATACCCTTACATCACATACATGAAAGTCCCTAAAATGATAGAAACAGAAGTACAATAGGGGCCAGGGCTAATGACCTCCTATCAGTGATATCTCACTTCTCCAATCCTCTGTCTCCATCTATCCTGTCCTCCAGTATTGGACTAATCTCCTGCATGTAGTTGTCTTTGTCGTCAGATATGCATAACCTCTCCCTATTTGAAAGTTAGTCTGTCCAAAAGGATGTATTAAGATAAGTGCTAAGTACACATTCATCAATCGTGAGTGAAGCATTATTAAATATTTTGTTTTTTTTTCCTTTCATATTTTCCAGCAGGTGGCTGCAACAAAGATATTCAGTAAGTGTTTCATGTGTGGATCTCTCCGTATCCTACTCCAAATGTCATCATCCCTATGAGATTAATGTGTAGATCGAACTACTGCATCAAGGATTCACCATGAACCAATTATCTTCACCGTCACCAAAAGTTTGACATTTTTGAAATCCAAATGCCAAAATACCTCAATAGTTCACACGAACTGAAGACAATAACCATCTAATCAAGTGTTTTGAGGGACCAGATTCAATTAGACTCCGTCTAGGTCCAAGCGTTCTAATAACCAGCCTAAAATTGAATGGGGCTTGATTTGACCCAAACCCAGATGGCGGACTTTAGACTCATGGACGGTATGATCAAGTCAAAATTCCTTGTTAGAGAAAGGATAGATAATACCTTTAAACTACCACTTATCACTGTTAGTAATCATTTCGCCTCATTAGAAATTAAAAGTCAATATAACGTACTACATTAAAAGTCAATATAACGTACTCTAAAGTTTACATATCGAACTAGCAACTCCATAAGTAGAGAATTATTGGGAATGCGGTTCCTCACTCTACGTGGCCACAACTTACGTAAATCCAAACACAGTACTTTTCCTAATAATAAAGGAAAAAGAAAGTATGAGAAAATAGTATGCTATAACTGAAATAAAATTTAGTTCGATCTCTATAAAGAATATTTTTTTGTGGTTACCATTTCTGAATGTAAAAATAAATAAGTAAATAAAATAAAAGAAATCAGCTAGTTTTCTTACTATGGTATGTTCTCTTTGACAATTCTGCAAAGTCAGTGGATCAAGACATAGAGGTCGAGATTATAATCAAAAAGAATTTTTACTAAAAAATTTTTTAGAGATAGGAGAAATAATCTATACCACCAAATGCTCAACCTTGTATGTAAATTCTTTTTACCACTTTTTTAATCCTCATTTGTTTAATCTCACATTAGAGAGCCTGGACTTGGACTGAAATGGGCCAACTTATCTCACTGTGTTCTACAAGGCCGAGGCCTTCACTTGTGACCGTATTTTTTTTCTGTTTTTGTGCTAAAGTGGGGTGAGGTTAGATACTGTAGTGAGTAGGTCTGTATCTACTGTTTTTCACCAAAAGCTCAGTGACTTGACAGAGAGAGAAGGGCTATTCTAGGGGGACATTTTATTTGAGTATACCACTTTGCTCGGTGAACCCATCTCGTAAAATCGTAAAAAATTACAAATTTGCTATTACCTTGGCAAGACCAAGAAAGGGGTTCACTGAGCAAACTGGTGTGCTCAAATAGAATTGCCCTAATATCCATTACATATGCAGGCGGGTCCTCGCTACTGTTCTAAATCCCATGATATATGGGCCTTAATGGGCCACAGCAACTATAAGCGTCTGAGCCTGTGAGGGAAAGAGCCAAAGGAGAATATAAGTTCCCAGCACTAATAGTCAAATTGTTAGCAGAAAACTAAGGGAATATATATAATATATAGGCCCTCAAATAAAAGGAGACGTAATGAAATGAAATGGGATGGGACAAAACTTTATCTTCGCGCATTTTGGATGCTAGCTATTTATTAATCCCATAGGAGTATCGGGTCATGAACTTTTTAGTATTATATAAATTTCAGATTTTTTTTTAATTTTTTATTTATGGAAACTACATTCTAAATCTTGTCTGATAGTCATACATGGTTAATGAAGTAAATTTCTGAATGAAATGCCGAACTGCCATATATTTTGTAGTCCTGTTCATCTATTCACTGCTTTTTTCATTCTAGGAATTTGGAGGATCAATATAGGGTTCAATTACTATTCTAGTTGTTAAGAAAGGGCTATTAATCATATTATTTTGGTTTTTAATTTTTATTTGTTATGAACTTGGCAGCAACATATCATCCTAATACAATTTATGGTTCCACAGAGAACTAGATCGGTTTTCTAATTATATAGTTTCTACATTGGTCGAGAAAGATCTTTTAGCCAGAAACTCTATTAAGCTCAAGGTAAGATATGCACCTTTAACTCTACAATAAAGGATTTAAACTGTTCAGCAAAAAAATTCCCTACTATTATAAACAAAATACGAAAATAAAAGCGGTCTAAAATAAGTTCATGCTACTATAAGTTCATGCTACTCGATCATTATATACATGCAAAACAAGTGATTCGAAGCCAAAATAAGCATTTTATTCAATGAAAACTAACTGCAAAAAGTATAAATTATTATACCATGTGATGCTTCATTTTCAACTGATTCCGAAAAATAGAAAGTTCAAAAATTTCTAATCTCATAAACACAAGATTTTGGAAGAATTGTAACTACCGTCATATTCATTTGAATAAATAATACTATGAAAACTAAAAGATAATTTATATTAATAAAGAGCCGATTACATAAAATGACACAATGTTCATGTATAACAAAAGAATAAAAAAAAAAAAAATTAATCCCTGAAACAAAGGAGATTACAAAAATTATATGAGAGGTTCAAGTCATGTCCGACCCATCATTATCATTCTGCCTGTCTGAGAAAGTATGGATCATTGGATAAATATAATCTCCTTCCCCATCTTTCAGATCTGGATTCGAAACATAGAGGATTAAACCCAATAATTAGTAATACATAAAGAGAAAGAAATGTTTACTATCAAGTACTCAGAATAGGTGATCATAAATAAGTTTTCTTGACGATCAAGATTGTATGAGTCATGAATTAGGTAAATAAATAAGGAGTCTCACTTAAATCAGACAAAGATAAATAGATACATGCAAGTTAAATACAGTTAACAAGCCCCAGTTTAGATTGCATCAAATGTTAGAATTAGCTTGCTTATTGAAACTAAAATGATATTTGAAATTAGTCTAATTGATAAGATAGTGTTATTTTTCAAGGACCCAATCACAGATTCATGGCGCTAAAAGACAATGCACTGCAAGGTACTCGGAATAGATTCTGTATCAGAACAGATGTACCATTTGGAACTCAGAATTTAATGGTCGTACAATAGCACCATGAATCGATATAGTAAAGGTTCTTAATTCCTAAATTGTAATAACCTAGACTCCAGATAATAAGATTTTTATCCATCATATATTTTCCTCCTACTAACCTTGTGTTATTTGTATCATGATGCACAAACTTTTCAAGAGCATCATATCTCATGACACCAATATGTATAAATGTCTATTAATATTAGAATAAGAAATCAGAAGTTAAGTTATTATGTCAAATTCGGATCTAATACAAGTATATTTAGAGTTTTAGGGAATTTAAAAATTATTATTTTATTAATTTCGATTCCGGTCAAGTTTCATCGAAATTTACCAAATTAATGTAGGAGACAGGTATGGATGAAATAGGTGTTATGAAATTTACTATATATTTTACTGAGGTATAGAATGAGAGGTAGAAAATATTGAAGACGAAACCTTTATCATTCGGTATTTGTTACTTTCGTCAGATTTAGAAATTTCTCAAAAAATTCTAAAAAATTACCAAAATAACATGAAAAATCAAAAAACAATAAAGTTGAAGTCAAAATCTCATTTATAGTTGCAAAATAAATATTATGTCCATCGAAAAGTATTTCATTGTCAATCGAATCACAATAACCCTAATTTGGTATGACTGAATCTTAAAAAAAAAAAAAAGGATACATGTCATTAGAAATTTGGACTATTTTGACATATTGTTTTTAGAGTGCTCTTTAGTCGAGCACAATAACTTCCCTTACTCCTCCCTAACTTTTATTCATATCACTAAGAAAAATATCAATGTTACACTTTCCACTTGTATTCTCCCTATCCACAATGCCACTTCTATTCTTACTTGAGAAGTCCTCCCCATTTGAACCAACATACTATCATAATTTCTTCCAAATATAGTCAAAGTTCATGTTACTAGATTTTTAGGACTTGTACACTTAATAGAGTTAGTATATTTTTTAACAGAAAATATTTTAAATTCAAAAGCACAAATAAGAATTTATAAAATTCGAAATAGAGAATTAGTATTTTGATGATTAGTTAATTTTGAATTTCGAGTTGGTAACATCTCCAACTCCATTATTTATGTAACAATACTTTTAGCCTCACTGCTGTCATATTGAAGTTACTAATGCAATCTAATCTTATTACAATAATTAATGGCAAAACAAATAATAAATTAATTATTGATTGAATTCATGATTATTTTGCAAACCTTACATTAATCTTTTTTATAAGCTCGGTCCTTTATCTTGTTCAAATTTCCTTTTGATGGCAATTTCTCGTTGGACTATTGCGAGAATCAATTGAAGTAAATTGCAATAACTGACTTTTTTCTTTTCTTTTTTTTTTTTTGCTACGATTTGACTCTGACTAACCTTTGCACTTGGAAAAAAGTAGCAAGCTCAACTAACAACTAACTCAACTGCACTGTAGCTTTTATGGGTTTCGAAATTCCTACCTTTGGACTGAACTCGAGTTAGCCAATCGATGAAATTATTAATTGATGATCACAATCTTTCTATGAATTGGTCCCTAACAACTCCTTCTCAATATGGACTGAGACTCACAAAATAAATAAATAATAATATTAATATATTCCGATAGAATTATTGGAATTGTTCATTGAAAAGCTAGTATTGTTGCTTTTGTTTTTTATTTTTTTTTTGTTTTTTGTTTTTGTTTTTTGTTTTCGTTTTTGTTTTTTGTTTTTTTTTTTTTGTTTTTTGTCATGATGATTCATCTACCATCCGATTATTTGATTGATCCAATTGTATGTTAACATTTTACAAGTTGGCTGTAATTTATCGTGTGCTATTGTTATTGGGCTAAATTTAAATTGAAAAAAAAGCTATAAAAAACCTTGAGCTCTACAAGAAACTATCACCAAGTCTTTTTTCAGTAATTTTCTGAAATATATGGTAGTCTTTTGAAAGAAATCATGTAAGTTCATGATGATTTAACTTTATACAAAAAAAAAGGAGGGAGGGGGGGGGGGGGGGGGGGGGGGGGGGGGGGTGGTTTGTAGTTTTGGGAAAAACATGAGGCAAAATTGACGACTATCTATTGAAGTCTTGACTTATCATTTGCTTGGTTGCGTAAATCGTGTGGCTTTGATATTTAATGAAATAGCTAATGCATTGCCTTAACATTATTGCATATATATAGTACTAAATTCAATCAACCACATTCCAATAAGGCGTGCTCGAATGAGACATTCTATCTTCTTGATAATGACAAAATGTGTCGTGTAGAGATACTGTATGCGCGAGGGATCAAGCAGACCATGATGGATCCCGCAGACTCTTATTTAAAAGGAAGAGAAAGAGAGAGCGTGCAAACATACATTAGTCTTTTTTAAGTCATTACAAGGCGGGCATTAATCACTTCGCATTTCATGAAAGGTAGTCAACAGAACAAAGTAGGACTAGCTACCAAATAGAGGTCAACATACATACATCAACTACAAAGCCGGGAGATGTTGTCTTGTCATATACATTTCGTTTAAGGACTTTCCAGTCTCCATGAAGGAAATTTGCATTCTTAACATCCAGTTGATATACCAGCTAATCTCTATTTGCAGCAACTGAGAGAACGATCCAAACAAAATAACATATATAGGGACTTGTTGAAGGAGTATCACGATAATCGTTAGGCAGGACATCTCTCACCGAACAATGTGTTAATTTGTTATAAATGTAAGGTTGAGGGATAATTAAATATAAGAACTTGGATTATTCTAATTATTCAACTAGAAAAGGTGATTTCATATTTATTCCAAAATTTTTCTAGCAATAATGTCAAATTATCTTTTATTATTTTTCTTCTTATGTATGCTAGCATCCAAGGGAAATACCCAAAATTCCTACAATATGTCAGGATTCTGCATCATAAATGACCAATGACTATCTTGTGGGGATCTTGAGGGACTCGAAATAATATTTTGTTAAACACTAGATTTTTAAATATAAATTGAGATTTCGACAGAAGTTAGATCCCTAGATTTTTCATAATTATGCAGGATAACCGCTAAGATATTACATAGATATATCATCTATCTCTGTTTCTTTTTGCTAAACCTACCATCACCCATCTTTGTTGAGATATTTAAAGAAAATACGCATGCCCCACTCAACCTTTATAGTTTGTCTAAAACAGTGGCTGCTTGCTTGGTCCCTCTGCTTCCCAACTAAAACTTTGGGAAAAAAAAAAAATCCTACTCTTGAAGGCCAATTTTGTTTAGAAACCCTCATTTATCACAGACTTGCTAATAACTCCCTATGAAGAAATCCTATGAAGAAAATGTTCAATCCAAATGAGAAATCTACAGGGAATTAATGAGAAATTAGAGTCAAAACTAGGAATATATTCAACTATTTTTGATAAATAGCAGGAAAAAATCCTGTTTTGTCCATTTTAATGGACAGTCTTTCTTTACTAGCTGAAATTTACCAAAACCATCAATGTACCATCCTAGACGAATGAGGCTATTTTACAGATCCGCTGAGAATAAAACTCCAGTTACCATAATATGTTGAGTGAAAGACAATATAAATAATCACATGAGATGATAAGAATGAGAGGAAGAGGAGAGAAGAAACACAAAATTTACATATAAAACCCTTCGATATGTAGGAAAAAACTACGGAGCAAACTCAAAACAACTCTCACTATAATCATGTAGAAATATAAAGCTCTCTCCATTAGAAGATACATCTCAAGAGAACATTACTCTTGGATAACACTCTCTACGAAGACTCATTAGAGGATAATTCACTTAGATAATCCTCCACACTTAATCCATCTCTCATTTATAGGTACAGAAATATGACCTAAAACCTTTTACATAGATGCTCCTTGACAAATAAAGAAATTATGAATATTTCCAAGATAAATACTTTAGAAATATAATAAATCTCTAATGTCAATGCTATGCGCCATGCATCAACAACTTCATGCATGAATTTCAAGGGAGGGGGACCAATTTTTCAACAGTCTTAGTAATTAGATGGAGTTTTCGGCTAGTTCAGACAAAAAGGAAAAGATTTCTGCAAAATCTAATAATACATGGGGATTCTTATAACTTCACAAACCTCGAATTTGAGGGAGTTTCCAAAGGGGGCAAACCATTTTTCATACTTAGCCCACTTAAAAACTGGCTAAAAAACCGAACCAAAAATACACTATCCTAATGGACTCACTAGAAAAAGTGGCATGCTCCTTTGGAAACTCCCCAAATTTGACCGTCAGCAAACGATGCACCCTTCAGCAGCAAACTCTGTAAGTAACCTTCCAACTCCACCTAAACTCCATCCCTTTACAATTATCACTATGGCCTACAGCCCCAAACTCCAGAAGCAGCCCTCCTGCTCCTGTCCTGTCCTGTCCTAGACGTTGCCAGCTGGTGCAACAGCTGGCGGCGGACCGGACAGTTCACTTGTAGGTTCGAAGACGACGGCGACTACTACGATGAAGAAGAATATGGTATCAGGGACCAGTCGGTAACCAGTTTGATGAGATGGAGAGAGATGGGGAGTTTCTAAATGTGCAAACCATTTTTCCTAATGAGTCCACTTTAAAACTTTCACTTTATAACAAAATTGTCCATAAAAATTTTGGACCATCTTACTCTCTCCTTCAACTTCAGTTCTTCTCTCTCCTTCAACCTGCAGCAGTGGCGATGGCGGGCGACCGGAGTGAATCTCAAGCGGCGCCGGCGACATTCAGAGAGCGATGTGTTAGGGAGAAAGTCTGCAGTGGTCGGCCCCGACCCTAGAGAGGAGAAGAGAAAAATTTAGATAGGGAGATTTGGAGAGTTGGGTTTTAGGGAAAGTGGGGCGAGAATAAGAGAGATAATGAAGGGTAATTTGATTATTTTTTATGTGTCCACTAGGAAAAATTCTCTTTTTTCAAAAGAGAGGGTGGACTCGCTAGAAAAACTGGACTCACTAGGAAAAATAGTGTGCCCCTTTGGAAACTCCCAAGAGATATGGAGAAGGATTGTCAAGGAGAAGCGCAGGATATTCGACTCCGGCGCACCACTGCACGAGCCCTACGATGAGTTTACTAATGCGCAAAACTTCGACAAGGGGTCAGCCGCCAGCTGTTTACAATAAAAAGGTGAGTTCTAATGTGGCAATGAGCTCTATCTAATAGAACCTGTTGACGATCCGACGTGAAGATCTTCTATTCGATGAAGATAATGGCCGGTTCTAGCTTCTCTCTTTAGTCTCAAGGCTTTAAGCCTCTCGCGTGTAACTTGAATTGCCAAAATATCAAAAGGATTAAAGATAGATCCCTAAAGCCTCCTCAAAGAGGATATTTATAAACATTAGTTGGTTATGATAGTTTCTAGAGGAATATGAATGAAGATTTCCATAAGAATAGGAATAGAAGGTTTTTGTATTCATAAAAAATTCTAATCAAATGTTTGATTTTGATTTAAATCTCTTGATTTTGGATTCTGATTGGACTCGGTTCGGATATTGGATAAGCTAAAATATCAATCACAATCAATTTAGGATTCTGATTGGACTCAATTCGGATATTGGATAAATCCAAATCTCAATCAAATCAATTTAGGATTATGAGAATCTGCTCACGCGAAATTAAATAATCTAGACGCGGAGCTAAAGCTTTAATCGCATTTTACTTATCCACATGAAGTTAAACTTCTGCCGCGCGAAGCTAATTAATAGCTTCGTGTTCTGCAAGCTATTTACCATCTTTTCCTTATTTAGAAATTTTTACCTCCAACAGTGTCAAAATTTCATATTGTATTAACTAATAGTTAGGAAGTTATACTAGAAATTAGCTTAATTTGTATAAAAATATGCCCAAATAAGAAATGCGGTCAATAAGATTCTTATACAGGTGTTAGCTACAGTTTTAATTTAGTTAGAACTTCTTGATTCTTTACTGGACTCAGTTCTAGTCTGAACTATGACAAGGTCCACTTAGAGGTTACCTCCCATCATTATTGAGTGCACAAACATCTTATTATGATAAGTTCAAGTGATGAATCATCACTTCACAGTGTGAGGCCAGATTATTATTCAAGATTTGATCTTCAGTTATACAACCAATAAGTTGATAGGCAGTATCAAAATTTTAGTCAAAATTTGTGACTAAGGGCTAAATACAAGTGATTCATCCTTAGCTATAAAATAACAGGTCCAAAATTCTTAATTTTATCTCAGCGAGAGGAATTCTAACTTGATTATTGACAATTTAGGAACAGTTTCGTGCTATTGTATAATTCACAGTGAACCAAACTTAGGTCACATTAGCGCAAGTTTCATTTGATTTGCCACCACCATGTGCTATCCTCTCATAGCATAGATAAATTTAAGAAAACCAGAAACGACATGATACAGATGCATTGCTGTACAAAATCAGAAAGAACCATCCTTGTGATAGTTGATGCATATAGATAATAGCAATATACATCATGCAACGCATGTGCAAGAAAATTTTCCAATTCCACAAATGTGAATTAATCCAACTGCAACCCATCTAAATAACTTTGAGCGAAAAAAAAAATAATAATAATAATATCTTCGCTTAGTTATATGGCCATGACTAGTCGAACACGATACACAATTCAATGTCAAGTTGCAGACCCCAGACTGGTTGATTAAATACATAGACAAATTTTTGTGTACGGTTAAAGGGCTCACTTTACCTTGGATGTACATTATTGGTCTTAAATCATAGCTTGTGCAAATATTTTGCATGTTAGATGTTCCGTAGGGTTGAACTGCAGTGGTATCAATTCTATGTCAATTACAGGATGGCTGAATTAGAAAATGGGATGGCAACACATTCAATGCTCATTATATTGGTCTGACCAAAATTATTTGGCTTAGCAGGATAGCCCTTGTATCTCGATTAGGAATGAGAAGAGGGGGGGTGTGGGGGAGGTTGAAGGGTCACTTCTTGGCCCGTCCTATTCAAAATTTTAAATTATGAAATTAAAATTTTCATTTTTTTTAATTCAAAAACTTTAATATGGCAGGTGAAGACTGACTCTTGGACCCATCCATTCTCATCCTAAATCTCGATAAATATTGGGTGATGATAAATGGCTTCCACCACAAAGGCAAGTAATATTATGAGACACGAGGAGAAAAACAGATAGTATACCACAAAGATACATTAGCCCGATCCATTGAAAAACTACTTCTTGGGGGGCAGAACTCTTCTTGGCCGAAGGGAACTCATGAAAGAATAGGGGTGTATGATTGGAAAAGAAGGGTGTGGTTTAGGTAGTAAAGAGATAAAAGGGGCTTACTTTGTTGCAGGATTGTGATTAAGAACTTATAGTGGTCATTGGATGCTTGGTTGTCACAGTTTTACATATCACCCGTACCAATATATATCGAATCAGATTTTGAGATATATATATATATATATATATATATATATATATATATATATATATATATATATATATATATATATATTAATCTGATGTTGCTGACAAGGTACCAAAACAAAACCCAAAAAAACAAACAAACACAGAAAAAATGCACCACTTTTATTGCAACTTGCAAGGAAAGCCAGTTCCCCCCTCCACTATCTGAGAACCTCTTCCTTGGGCCATTTAAGCTAATTGTTGCAACGGGGTGAACTGATCCTTTTGAATAAGGTTGGGAAGATATTTGTGAGATGTTGCTTGGAAAAGATGTAGTATAATGCCAATATGTATCATAAATATTGTATAAGCTCGTGAGGTACCCAATACGCAATATACATGTGCCATATGATAAAATGTCATGATTCAACCAGAAACCAAATATCAAATGCCTCACAAATTCAAACCAAAAAGATTAATCAACTAAAGCATCCATAACAACAATTGACAATGTTTACCCGAAAAACAATTAATAATGTTAAACCCTAACAGAAATAGCATCAATTTGAAGATTAACCCTAACCCTAGATCAAAAAACCGAACCCTAATCCCTAAAATCATTCAATTATTCACTAAATATAGAATGAATTGAATATATACGCACCTTTTATAGCGAAAATCAACTTCATTCTCGTTTTAGCCTTCGTTTCTCCGGCCAGCGTCGAAGTGATCTCAGCGGTGGCTCGATTTGGGAACTTCTAAAGGGGCACAAGTTTTTTTCCCAGTGAGCCCAGTTAAACTTTAGTATAAATATCAACTTTGCCCTCAAATTTTTTTTTCCATCTTGCCCTTCTTCCCTCTCCCGCTTCCTCCGGCCCTCTCGCGTTTTTTTTTTTTAGACCGTTCGGACTGACAGTCCGAACAGACCAGATCTGTTCGGACTGTCAGTTCAAACGGCGCCCCTCTGTTCGGACTGACAGTCCGGACAGGGACTTGACCCAATCTGATATCTCCGTCACTGTCTCACTCACTCTATTAATATAATAAAATGATATATCATTAGTTTACCCAATTTAACGTGACTTTTAGGACTTATATTAATAACTAATTATACATTATTATCGAAATATAGGGAAGGAAACAAAAAGATACAATGATACACCGACACACTGATATACCGACACAATGATACACTGATACAATAATTCCCGATACAATGATACACTGATATACAATGATACACCGATACACAATGATATACCGATACAATGATACTCCAGATACACAAATACAATGATACTCCTGATACACCGATATAATGATACAATGATACATTGATACACCGATACAATGAAACAACGATACAATAACTGATACAATGAAATAGTGAAGATTACAATAAGGTCCCCAACGTATAAAACAAACAAGATCTTATACAAATTAAAGAAATAAGATCAAATACAAATATAGTGTATATATTAATTGAACAAAAAGCGACCAGTAGGGTTCATTACAAACAAAACCATATATTCTACAAATTCATTAAAATATTTGCAAAAAACAATTACACCGGCCACTTGAAGTTCCTTACATCATCCATATCAATACACAACTCATATAATCTAATCACTGTCTCCTTGTCTTCCTCGGAGGTTGACGTCTGCTTCTGGTTCAAGCCATAATTGCTGTATCGGGTGCATTAGGAGTGGATTGATCTTGTCTTGGTTCCTCTGCTTGCTCTTCTGGTGGTTCTTCTGGCTGAGTGCAACCAGTTAGCACGGACCAAACAAGAAATTCTCAGTTTTCAGGACAGTTATAGAGCAAATAAGAATAAACTAAATAAAATAAAATTAAAATTAAATTAAAGGACACTTACAGTGGAGCCGAGAAATCTGAGATCAAGAGAGAGGAAGATCAGATCGAGAGACACGAGCGAAATAGATTCGGAATGCGAGCGAGTGAGAGAGGATGAGGCAGCGGAGGCTTCGACGACGAAGGCTTCGGCGGCGGGTTTGGAAGGAGCCTTCGGTGGCGGTGGGGTGTGGCTCTGCGGGGGGTTTCGAAGGAGGCTAAGGCGGCGGCGGGGTGTGGTCGGCGGCGGAGGATTCGGCTGCGGTGGCGGGTTTGGAAGGAGGCTAAGGCGGCGGAGGGTTGTGGCTCGGCGGTGTAGCCTTCGACAGCGGCGGCGGCGGGTTTGGAAGGAGAAGAGAGGAGAGATTGGGTTTGGGGTTGGAGATGAAGTGAGGAGAGAAGAGTGAGATGAGGGAATAAAGCTGAAGGGTATTTTGGAAATTAAATTGTGCTCACTAAGCAATTCTCTCCTTTTCTGAAATGAAACTGGGCTTACTAGGAAATCTGGGCTCACTAGGAAAAATCTTGTGCCCCTTTAGAAGTTCCCCTCGATTTTGGGGATAAAAGGTGAACCGGATGAAGCCGTTAAGGTAAATAGTTAGCGGGTTGCGGGTTTAAAAATCTGGACCCGCTTAACTCTGCAATGAGTTCAAATTTGAAAACCCAACCCGGCAGGCAGCCCATTTTTCCTATTTCGGTTTTTAAAATATTATTTATCATTAGAAAATAATAATAAATGTAATAATAATAAATTTGTTATTGTTGTTGTTGTAATTTAAAATAGGATTGATGTCAGTTATCAAATTTAAGATAGTTGAGGGCCATGACCCTCAAAATGAAATTCTTAATATGGCCCAAAGGCCCAATTGTCATAACGTTAGGCATAGACGCAGATGATAATTATTAGACTTAATGAGTGTAATCTCATTGATAATACTAATTTAAACCTCATTAAACCTAGATGATAGGCTGATAGGCGGCTGTGAAAAAAATTTCACAGCGCCGCCCCAAGGTCAAGGTCAGACTTTAGAGATATTTTCTTGGGGGAATTATTTTCATCCTTGAGAAAAAAATTTATTCAAATGCATCACTTGTTTTTCATTCAAGAGAATAGTAAAATTAACTGGAAAGCTTCGTTTGCATGAAGAGAGAGGTGGTCATCGTGTTAGGTTTCTAAATTACAAAGTAGTCGAGATCAAGAATTAATTGGTTACTTAGTTATATTTTTGATATATTTTTCTTAAATATGATATTATTATTTATTTTATTTTTAAAATTAGATTGAATGGTTGCTTAGTGATACATTGGGATTCTTTTCTACTGTAACTAATTATTGTAAATGACTTTATTACAAACTATTTGATTATATATATTGAAAAAGAAATTGCTACAAAATTCAGCACACATGCAATTATAGATGATTTTGACATCTAAAAGAGCATCGTGTTCCTTTTCGATAGATAATTGTACCAGAGTATTCGATAAATTATCATTATTTTATTATATTTATTATTATTTTTTGAATGAATTATAGTATGGTTTTATTAATAGAGATTGACTTAATTTTGTGACAAATCATAGTACGCTTTTAATAATACAAGTTACAGCTCTTATAATTGGCTCCTACAATTCTATAATTCCGATTCCGTTTCTGTGTGGATCATGACGAGTAACTAGTTCGATTAATAGTTTAGGATAGTTTTTTTTAGGTTTAAAAGCTTAGATGGTTTAATATCAAACTATGTATATTTTAAGGTAGTCTTTTGCATTTCAAGTAAAATTTATCAAAGAATTATAAACATAGAGCCAGCCCGGATGATGTTTTAATTAATTAGAAGCCACACAAAAAAACTCTTGTAATTTTGGAAACCTCCACACAAGCCCCTGAGGGGCGATGTGCTACCATTTCATCATCGTTCTCCTCGTGGTTGCTTTGTTGTTACTAAAGATATAACAATATATACAATAGACAGTCACGGCCGATAAAATAGTATAACAATATGGTGACTCTGAGAAAATCCACAGTATCGCTGTTAGGGCGATCTCTGTCCATATGCCTAGTCTAATTGTTTCGCTGCATATGGCTACAACCATAGTCTTTTCCAACCCCATCTTTAGATCGAGCTCCCCCATTTGCCTCCATATGTTGCTACTTCCATGCTTATGTTATAAAAGATGGCAGTTTCATTAATTTGTGCTCTCAATGCTACTGTAATATATTTTGGATATTAATTTGCTTCTTGATTACTTAATTGCGATTGAAGTGTTGTTGAAAATTTGATTATTTCTCTTTGCCAAATATTCCAGCAGATAGAGGCTACTAATGCAAGCCTAGCGTACTTGTCATGTGATTGGACCCTAGCCCTTCGCCAAATACACTTGTTATCTGCAATATTGAAATTTACCCCAAACTGACTTGCCGTACAATTCAATATTATTGTAACCATTACAATTCAATAATTACAAATAAACACAGCATGTCCCAATCTCAAAATCTCAAAGTCTCAAATAGAATTCTATGTTTAGATTAATGTATCAAGGGCTGGTCATGAACCAACTGTCTTCTCCATCACCAAAATTTTGACCGTCTTGAAATCCAAACGCGACAACACCTCAACAGTTCACACAAAATGAAGGCGAAAACCGTCTGATCAAATGATTCGATGGACCAGATTCACTCAGACTCTGTCCAGGCCTAGGCATTCTGATAGAACCAGCCTAAAATTGAATGGAACTCGATTTGACCTGAACAACGGACTTTAGGCTCAAGGGCAGTTTGATCAAGTCAAAATTTATTATTAGAAAAAAGACAGATGATACCCTTTAGCTGAAGTCAATATAACGAACTCTAAAGTGTTAATATCAAACTAGCAACTCTATAAGTAGAGAATCATGGGGACGTGGTTCCTCACTCTATGTTCTTGTTGCTTGATGGTTGCTCTTCCTGGTCCTTCCTTAAAAGGAAAACTCTCAATTTTTTGTTCCTTCGTTTGGGCAAAAATTTCATTTGAAGAAATGGAGTACAAGAGAGTTGATGCCGTAGTTTTCACCTGCCTTTTGTTCTTGTTGTCGATGCATTCGTGTTCTGGTGACTTCGTTTCTATCGCCCTTGCCCTCTCTAGTTGCTCCTAAAAATGATGGTAACATTACTTATTCTATTATTTTAATACATATATGTTTAGGGATTCAACACTTTTTTTAGAAATGCAACCAGTATATATTTATCTTGTCAAAACTTATTTCAGAACAAGATAAAAGATAAGGACTAATGCAGCGACAACTTAGATAGAGCCAAAATAATAGAGCCTTGCTGTGATCACGCTTGCCGTGCTCGTTACACAAATAATAGTCCCAGCTTCAATGATTATTCTCCTTAACGACACTATATCTTAACTCCGTTACTTACGGTCCTTTTCTCTCTCAGAGAGAGAGACTCCTTTTTTATATAATATTCTTTTCGAATAAAGTATGGTAGGCCACCATAATATATTCATTGCAAGTATGCTTTGAATTCATAAAGTCATACGTGCACAATTGCTAAAAGATTTTCCAATTGTGATAATTATTTATAAATTGATGGGTGATAGATGTTTCATACTATGATGGTCCCATCTCAACCTATGAAAAAGGAAGATATGCAGTGCTTGTACATTATAATTTTTGCCTCAACAAGAGGGTTTATATAAATAAATATTGGATGTTTTCGAGAAAGATATTGTGGTCTAATTACTTATCTAAGTTAATTTCCTGTTGACGAGAAATCAAAATTGGAACTTAATATTTGGGGCAAAAGGTGTTGCTACTAACTGTTTAATTGCAATGATAACTATGTATTACTATAAGCATAGTATAACTTATTACTTCTTAAGTAAAAAATTTTCATATAAACGCGTATATTAACATCCCTAGTTACATAATGACCGGGTTGGATTCTTATGAGCCAACTTATCTTATCTCAGTTAGTTCTTACATGTTTGACAAGCTCCAAGCTTGGACTTGTGGCCGTCAATGTATGCCCCTAATTTTCTATATTTTTATATGTCAAATTCAGTTTGTGAAATCTTCATTCGAAAACTATATGTTTTTGTTTCCCTTCTGCTTATTATTGAATGAGGGAGTCTTATTTTGTTCTTTTTTTTTTTTTTTTTTTTGTGATTGTAGGCGTGGTCCAGTCTTAAATCGATGTATCAGTATCAAACTTTTCGCATTCATGGTGATTAGAAAGTTCTAATTATAATCTGATTTTTCTTTAAATTTCTTTTTTTATTGGAAATAATGGATAATATATTCCGTAGGCAGTCTACTAATAAGATATAATACGAAAAATACCATCTTTGCATATGCATAATACAACATAAATACAGAAAAACAAAGAATGAACTCTTGGTAACCATCTCATATCCCTGCGGTCATCGAATGCTTATAGTGCAAAGCATCATGAGAGCATTTTTCACATGGCTCTTTCAGATTAATAAAAGTTTTGAGAATAGAAACTTAAATTAAAAATTTTGAAGTTCGAATTCAAATTTGGGAATTGGGATGGTTGAAACCGAAATCAAGCTTAGCCACACTAGCTGCTGATCACATCCTCCCTCCCTCCCCAACAAAGAACAGAGCTCCACTGTGATTATGCTTGACGTGCTCGTTACACAAACAATAGACCCAGTTTCGATGATTATTCCCGTTGATGACACTAAATATCAAATTGATGGGTGACAGATGCTTTCATACTATGATGGTTCCATCTCAACCTATGAAAAAGGAAGATACGTAGTGCTCGTACATTGTGATTTTTGCCATAGCAAGAGGGTTTATATAAATTAATATATATTTATCTTGTCTGAACTTATTTCAAAACAAGATAAAAGATAAGGACTTATGCAGCGACAACTTAGATAGAGCCAAGTATTTTCCCTAATATAAAAAAGAGAAAAGAAAGAATGAGAAGAAAAAAAAAAAACGTGCGCAACAACTAAAATAAAATTTAGTTCGATTTCTATATTAAAAAAATACCTTTTTATTGTTGTACTTTCTATATTATATTCAAATAGACGTATATGAAATCTTATACAGTGGAATCGTAAACATTTTAAAATCAATATATACACATAAAAGAGATACACAAATTGTTTGCAAAATTCAGCTTGTTTGCCGCTTACTATCATATATTATCTTCTATAATGCAGCAAAATCACAGGATCAAATTATAGCATACACTCCTATGATCGTAGCATCAGTCATCACCTATCTCATTCAGTGATCATGTGCATGTTTGATGAGATCTAGATGCATAATAATAATTGTCTGGACAAATTACCTATATTTTTCCTGATTTAATTTTGAGAGGACGCTGGAGAGATTATAAACTACTACTAAATGTTATATATCATTTGTACCACCAAAAGCTCAACATTTTATGTAATTTTATTTACCACTTTCTCAACCCTCATTTTGTTTATTTCCTCAACTTTAGATAGTCCTTTCCAAAAGGTTGATGTGTTCGTCGTTTTCCTTTCATCTATGCTCCACAAACCGTTTATCCTTAAGTATGTTAAAAACTAAATTGTTCTATTTAGATAGCAGTGTCCACCACCACTTCGATAGTAGAGCTTTATTGATTGCATACACTTGCAGCACTCCCATACCTCCTTCCTTTTTCGATAAGCATATTGTTTTCTAATAAGTTGATTTTTCTTTAAATTTCTTTTTTAGCGGAAATGATGGGTAATATGTGTCATAGCATTTTATTTATATGAAACAATAAAAATATATAAAAAAATAAAAAACAAAAGTATAAAAAAAAATACAAAAAATATCATCTCTGCATATGGATAAATGCAATACAACATAAATACAGAAAAACAAAGAATGTCTCTTGATAACCAGTGCATACCATTCAGTTAATGTCATCGAATCCTTATAGTACATAATCTTCCACATGGCTCTTTCACATTAATATGGGTTTTGAGAGTAGAAACTTGAATTAATTTTTTTTTTCCTTAGCATAAACAACGAGCTGAGTCCCTTGCATTCCATTAATTAGAGATTAACAAAATATTTAGTTATATATATATATATATATATATATATATATATATATATATATATATATATATATATATATATATATATATATATATATATATATATATATATATATATATATATATATATATATATATATATATATATATATATATATATATATATATATATATATATATATATATATATATATATATATATATATATATATATATATATGAGAAAAATTGAAATGAGCTGATAGCTCACGCAAATTACCTGAGTAACAGTTTATTTCCAGTATCACCAGTAATCTTTTTTTTAAAATTTTCTTTTGGATTATGATCTCGACCCCCTAGGGTTCACTCATACCCAAATTCTTGAGTTTTAGTTTTGATTTGATCCTCCATCAAGCTAACACAAAATTAACGGTTTTCAATGAATAAAACATTTTGTATACACTTGATGAAAATGTAAATAAACTCTAAAATTTATGAAATTTAATCTGAAAAAAGTTAAGAAGGTAGAGATTGTAATTGTTAAAAAAAATTAAAGAAAAATCATTGGATCATTATAGTTTTGCCGCTAGCTCACGTAACTTTTCCTGAGCTGGCGGCTCACCTACAGTAATATATATATCTATATATATATATATATCTATATATATATATATATCTATATATATATATATATATATATATATATATATATATATATATATATATATATATATATATATATATATATATATATATATATAGAGAGAGAGAGAGAGAGAGAGAGAGAGAGAGAGAGAGAGAGAGAGAGAGAAATGGAAATAAGCTGACAGCTCACGCAAGTTACCTGAGCTGCAGTTCATTTCCACTATCTCCAATAATCGTTTTTAAAAAATTTCTTTTGGATTATGATCTCGACCCCCTGGGGTTCACTTATATCTAATTTATTGGGTTTTAGTTTTGATTTGGACCTCCATCAAATTAATACAAAATTAACGGTTTTCAATGAATAAAACATTTTGTATGCACTTGATGAAAGGGTAAATGAACTCTAAAACTTATGAAATTTAATCCGAAAGAAGTTAAGAAGATAGAGATTGTAATTGTTAAAAAAATTGAAGAAAAATCATTGGATCATTATAATTTTGCCGCTAGCTCACGTAACTTTTCTTGAGCTGGCGGCTCACCTACAGTGATCCCATATATATATATATATATATATATATATATATATATATATATATATATATATTACTAAAAAATAAACTCCTCCTAAAGGAGAATCACAAAAATCAAGTCATACTAAATATGGTGTTGTATTACAATTCTCGCGCCCCCAACTATTTTTGCTTTTGTGTCAAGCCTCCTCTGCTACTGCTTCTTTTTGTTCTTTCCCTTGTTCGTCCTCTTGTTGATTTTCTAGATATAGGCTTAAATCCAATTTTCGTCTTGCTTCCCATCATATAGGTCTTTTAGATGATCCGGCCACGGCCTCTTCATATGTTCTACCTATTCATAAAATAATATTATCATCAATTTGAATACATGGAGCACAAACATTCAAATGAACATTATTAAATATTTTTCTATTTTTTTTTCAGACAAATATTCCATACACGACCATCAGCATACTTCTATTATTAACTAATTTTCTTTTAGTATTTGTTCATGTATCCCATTAGGCCACATTAGGCCACCCTTCAGAATTCTTCCTCAATCATAATCACATCCATATTGTGCAAGTTAGGAACCGATGTATATATGCGTTGCCAGATTTGTGCCATATAAGGGCACTCAAAATAAATATGTTTCCTATTTTTTTCGTTTTCATTGCCTAGTGCACTTCGTCCCGACCATTGTCATCCTCTTGCTTGCAGGTTATTCCATGCTAATACAACTTTTTTGTTTAGTAGCCATGCAAATTCTCAAACTCAGAATGGGGCACAATGTTTTCAAACTACCTCTTGACATGTCTCCTTTTCTTCAGATATCGACAGAAACATGTACATTGAAGCTACTTTATAATTACCCGTTTGATCTCTAATTTCTTCTGTCCGTCTTAAACTCTAGATTTTTGTCAGTAGTTCCTCCCTTCTCCTACTATTATTGGTGTCAAACCATCCCTACATGTCCAATCTAAATCTTCCTCTTAAATAAGCTTTATGTGTTGTTACTCTCAACGTCAAAAATGTCCATGTATGCATATCACAGGCACGTAGTATCAGCCCACCTATCTTCCTATAACTTGAATTAAAATTTTGAAGTTCGAATTAGATTTTGGATGGTCGAAACCGAAATCAAGCTCAGCCACAAAAATTTTAGAGTTCGAATTCAGATTTGGATGGTTGAAATCGAAATCAAGCTCAATCACAAAAATTTTAGAGTTCGAATTCAGATTTTGGATGGTTGAAACCGAAATCAAGCTCAGCCACACTAGCTGTTGATCCTATCCTCTCTCTCCCTCCTCCCCCCAACCCCCCCCCCCCCCCCCCCCCCAGACTCAGAAACTAAACAGCTAGCTAACTCAAAACATCTACTACTAATCTACAACCCACCCGCTGAATTAAAGGGGAAGAGAATTGGTTGAGAGATGGCCGGTTATGTTGTGAACCAAATCGTGAAGAAGCTCCGCTCAGAAGCGGAGAGCCACGCGGGGATATGGCTGTTTGGGGTGAGAGACAAATTGGCATACATCACAGACGAGCTCGCAAGCATGAGCGCCTTCCTCGACGAGGCCCAAGGCGTCGGAGACAGAGCAAAAGTGAAAAGGGAGTGGATAAGACAGGTCAGGGAGTTGGCTCACGATGCCGAAGACTGCATCGACGAGTTCAGACGGCGCCTCGTCCAACCCACTGACCAGGAGATCGCCAGTCGCTTGCTCAGAAACAGCGCTTGCTTGCTCAGGGCTTCAGGAGCTGACACTCACATCCTCGGACTCGGCAGTCGTCTGCTCAGTGCTAGCTCTCGCGCTGGGACTGACTTTCTAAGGAGAGTCGGTTGTGCTTCGATGGTCGGAACGAGGGGCCCAACCACTCGCTTCCGCCGAATCAGTGCTTGTTTGCTCGGCGCTGGCATTGAGCTCGGCACTCGCGCGCTCAGGATGGGCACTCGTCTGCTCAGGACGGGTAACGCGCGCTACTGGCTTGTAGTCGAGATTCGAAGGATCAAGGCCCGTGTGGACGAGGCTTGCAGAAGAGCACAGAAATTTGGCTTCATCTCAACGCCATCAAATGCAGCGGCTGCTTCTGCAATCGCAAGAGCCGGTGACCTCTCACAGCATCCTTATAGATTGAATGCTATCTTCACCCAAGACAGTGAGCTCGTCGGAGTTGAAGAGCACAGGGACAATCTTATCAAAAATTTGTTGGACGAGGACATGGAACAGACGCGTGTGATCTCAGTGGTGGGGACCGCTGGCTTGGGAAAGACCACTCTTGTGAGAAGGGTCTTTGAAAATCAAAGGATCGTCGCCGGAGGAGGAAGGTTCGGGCACTTCGTCTGCCGCGCTTGGATCACGGTGTCATCATCCTTTGAGCTTATGGGTTTTCTGAAGAAGGTGTTTCATGAACTCTCTCTTGGTGGCTTCAATCAGGAACTTGGTGCGGTTCGACTCATTGAAGAAATCAGAGCCTATCTGCGCGATAAGAGGCATGTTATTATTATTTATTTTTTTTGAGATTTTTTTTTTCTAGAATAAACGGTGAGTATAATCTCCCGATCCATTAATTAGGAATAGGAATTAACAGAACTTGCTCCATGTATAGGTATGTTATTATTTTTGATGATGTGTGGACAGTAGATGCATGGAAAACCATAGAACTTGTGTTTCCTGTTAACATGAGAGGAAGTAGGATTGTTGTGACGACAAGGGATGAAAAAGTTGCCTACACTTGCTGTGCTGTGAATAATGGATATGTTTACAAATTCCCATCCTTGTCTCCAGAACAGTCGATGCGCTTGTTCTGCAGAAGAGTCTTTGATGGCCACCCTTGCCCCAGTGAACTCGAAGCTCTTTCCACTAAAATCCTAAAGAAATGTGGCGGTGTACCCCTGCTCATTGGGGCTATTGCTGGTATTCTAGCTGGCAAGCCAACCAAGACCGTCGATGATTGGAAGTGCATGCTTGACCATCTTGGTTCCGGGCTAACAAATTACCCCGACCTTGATGGAGCGATGCAGATAATGGCTCTAAGCTACGATGCTTTGCCCTCCCATCTCAAGAGGTGCTTTTTATATCTCAGCATTTATCCGGAGGACTATGTGATCGAAACGGAGGATTTGCAAGCATTATGGATAGCCGAGGGGTTGGTAAAACATTATGGTGAAATAACATTGGAGGAGCTTGCTGAATCCTACTTCAATGAGCTCGTCGGCCGCAACTTGATCAAAGCTTTCGGAATCAATGATGTGGGTAAAGTAAGGACCTGTCTAGTTCATGATGTCATGCATGCATTCGCTGTTACAAAGTCAGCTGAGGAAGAAAATCTAGTCGCTCTAAGCGGGGAACATAACATAATATTCCCACAAGGTGCAATACGTCACTTGTCCCTACATGCATCGGAAAATCTGCTTCTACTTAATGAGAATATGGAATTAGATCATCTTCGATCGTTGTTCTTCGTGTCAGAAACAGAGTCGGATGAACCTCCGCCACATTCGCACAAGGTATTATCAATTATATGCAGAAGTAGGTTTCTGAGGGTGCTTGACTTGAGGGGTCTAGAATGGCTAACCAGTTCTCACATCGAAGAGATTGGCACATTGTACCATCTAAAGTACTTGAATTTACGGTATACCAAAATTGAACGTATTCCCGAATCTTTTGGGAACTTGCAAAACCTAGAAACTCTTGATGCTAGATATGTTTCAATTGTACCTGCTGCAGTTGTAGGCAAGCTCCCCAAGCTTCGTCACCTCAGAGCCGATCATATAGAGGCACCACAAGGACATCGTTGGAGCTGTAAAACTTTGGTGACGCTGGATTGTCTTAGCCTACAAGATGGAAGCGAAGGAGCATTTCGTGAGATGAGGAACCTGACCCACCTGAGAAAGCTAGGCGTGGAGGGGCTGCAACCAACGCAGGGGATGGATTTTTGTGCTGCCCTTTCTGAGATGAGCAGTCACCTTCGATGTTTAAAGGTTGAATTTGATGCTGGAGATACCGTGGGTTATCTGGATTCATTAGCCTCGCCTCCTTTGCTTCTGCAACATCTAAAACTGAATGGTTATCTCGGCAAATTACCAGTATGGATCAGTTCCAACTCACTCGAGGCCGTGTCCAAAATATATCTATACAACACTAGATTACAGTTTGATGCCATTCAGACGCTCCAAAAGCTGCCTAATCTGATAGAGCTCTCCTTGGCAGACCATGCGTATATTGGAAAGGAGTTGCATTTGAATGGAGATGGTTTCAGTCGTCTCAGTACTCTGTGGTTGTGGAATGTTCCGTTGCAGTCGCTAGACTTTGGTGTCGGAAGCGTGACTAGACTTGAAGTTCTTCGCATCTATTTTGGTGATTCATTACGTAAAATCGGCAAGTTTGACGGTGAAAACTTACCTGGGCTCAAGACAATTCATTGTATAGGCACAGAAACACAGAGAGAGAACCAAATGCAGTTACTGAAAGAGAGCTTAGAAGCACATCCTTTTATGTTTGTACGCGATGCCTATGGTTTCGTCAGAGATCTTCCAAAGCCGAGAGAGATGTGAAAACTAATCATGTAAGGGAGTTAGATAAAGCTTGCTTTTGTGGGTATTATGAGAGATCTTTGGAGAGAGCAGAATTCTTTTGCATTCTTTTGAGTGTTTGTAGCCCCTCTTCTCAATTTGAAATCATTTTCTTCTGTGACTTTGAGAGTTTTGAGACACCCAAAGTTATTTTTTCAAATATAATCAATAGTTAAGTTTGATCTAGTCCGAGAACATAGGACTTATTACTAATCATGCAAAATACTTGATGTTGTCGAGTTTGATATTTTTAATTTGTAAAGTTTTGATTTTATCAATTTATCTTTTGAATCTCAATAATCCTAGATTTCTTTTGAAAAGCCTTAGATGTGCTATGTGTTGCTTAACTCTAATAAAGGATATATCCTCCAAGCAAAATAAAACAAATTAACGATTCACATAAATCTCACAAGCATGATAGTTAATTTCGAAATGGTGACATCTCCAACTCCATTGATGATGTAACAATTAATACTTTTGCCCTCTCCACGCCATGTTTACGTTGCTAATGCGTCTAGCTAGTCTTTTTACAATTATTAACAAATGATAAACTAATTATATATTGAATCCATGCGAGTATTTTGCAAGCCTAAAGTAAGTCTTTTTGTATGCTTAGTCCTTTATTTTATTCAAAATTTGTTCCTCATATCCTGACGACAATTTCTCGTTGGACCACTGTTTCTTTTTTATATTTTTTGAATAACAGCGGATTAATGCCTTCCGTATTTCATTAGTGATAGTTATTAGAACTGATACAAAAGACTAAAAAAAAATATTTCAAGGCTTATACCCTTACATCACATACATGAAAGTCCCTAAAATGATAGAAACAGAAGTACAATAGGGGCCAGGGCTAATGACCTCCTATCGGTGATATCTCACTTCTCCAATCCTCTGTCTCCATCTATCCTGTCTCCATCTATCCTGTCCTTCGGTCCCGGACTGATCTCCTACATGTAGTTGTCTTTGTCGTCAGATATGTATAACCTCTCCCTATTTGAAAGTTAATCTGTCCAAAAGGATATATTATGATAAGTACTAAGTACACATTCATCAATCGTGAGTGAAGTATTATATATTAAATAATTTGTTTTTTTTTTTCCTTTCAGATTTTCCAGCAGATGGCTGCAACAAAGATATTCACTAAGTGTTTCATGTGTGGATCTCTCCGTATCCTACTCCAAATGTCATCGGCCCTATGAGATTAATGTGTAGATCGAACTAGTGCATCAAGGACTCACCATGAACCAATTGTCTTCTCCGTCACCAAAAATTTGATATTCTTGAAATCCAAATGCCACAATAGCTCAATAGTCCACACGAACTGAAAACAATAACCGTATGATCAAATGTTTTGATGGACCAGATTCGATCAGACTCCGTTTAGGCCCAAGCGTTCTGATACAATCAGCCTAAAATTGAATGGGACTCGATTTGATCCGAATCCAGATGACGGACTTTAGACTCATGGTCGGTTTGATCAATTCAAAATTCCTTGTTAGAGAAAGGACAGATAATACCTTTTAGTTACCACTTATCACTGTTAGTAATCATTTCGCCTCATTAGAAATTAAAAGTCCATATAACGTACTCTAGAGTGTTCATGTCGAACTAGCAACTCTATAAGTAGAGAATTATTGGGAATGCGGTTCCTCACTCTACGTGGCCACAACTTACATAAATCCAAACAAAGTATTTTTCCTAATAATAAAGAAAAAAGAAAGTATGAGAAAATAGTATGCAATAACTGAAATAAAATTTATTTCGATCTCTATAAAGAATATTTTTCTGTGGTTACAATTTCTGAATGTAAAAATAAATAAATAAAATAAAAGAAATCAGCTAGTTTTCTTACTATGGTATGTTCTCTTTGACAATGCAGCAAAATCAGTGGATCAAGACATAGCATACACTCAGGAGTCGAGATTATAATAAAAAAGATTTTTTGCTAAAAAAAATTATTAGAGATGGGAGAAATAATCTATACCACCAAATGGTCAACCTTGTATGTAAATTCTTTTTACCACTTTTTTAATCCTCATTTGTTTAATCCCACATTACCTGAAACAGGTTATTAGCTTTTACATAAACGTCTGGACTTGGACTGAAATGGGCCAACTTATCTCACTGTGTTCTACAAGGCCGAGGTTTTCACTTGTGACTGTATTTTTTTCTGTTTGTTATTGAATTAGAAGTCTTTGTTTGGTAGTGCTAAAGTAGGGTGATGTTAGATACTACAATGAGTAGGTCTGTATCTACTGTTCTTCATCAAAATCTCAGTGACTTGACAGAGAGAGGAGGGTTGTTCTAGGGAGACATTTTATTTGAGTGTACCACTTTGCTTGGTGAACTCATCTCGTAAAATCGTAAAAAATTACAAATTTGCTATTACCTTGGCATGACCAAGAAAGGGGTTCACTGAGCAAACTGGGGTGCTCAAATGGAATTTCCCTAATATCCATTACATATGCAGGCAGGTCCTCGCTACAGTTCTAAATCGGGAGTTTCTAGAGGGGCACACCATTTTTTCTAGTGGACCCACTTAAAAACTTCATCTATATTACAAGTTTACTATCGATTTTTTTGGACTAAAATACCCCTTCCTTCAATCTCTTCTTCGCTTCTTTCTCAAACGACAGAACATTTAACCCAAAAAAAAAACTCAAAACCTACAAATATTCCATCAAATCTTCTCCTATATTAAATTATCTCACAAATTAAATTTAAAAATTAATTTTATTAGGCATTTGCTTACTCAAAAACCCTAGAAATAGTGTGGATTCATAAAAATTATGAACCCTAAAAAACTTAAAATCCGAACTAACAGTTCGGATTACTCTCCACTGTTTGGACTAGCAGTTCGGACGGTCCTATATTCGTCCGGATTGAAAGTCCGGACAGTGGAATTCTGTCTGGACTGGAAGTCCGGACAGAAGGGCTCCGTCCGGACTTCCAGTCCGGACGAAATATTTTCGTCCAGACTGGAAGTCCGGACAGAAGCCCTCTGTCCGGACTTCCAGTCAGGACAGTTATAAATAAGTTTTTTTCATCTAATTATTCATGAAATCGTTGTAGTATAGTGGTGAGTATTCCCACCCCAAATGTGAGTGTTTTGGGTAGGATCCTCGGCAACAGTAAATCCCTTTTTACTTTATTTTATTTTTCCAAATAAATACATTGTCTTGTGCAACTATTACAAATCTAATTTAATTTTTTTATTTTATTTTCTCAAATAAATACATTTTTTGTGCAACTATTACGAATTTAATTAAATTCCTGACTCAAACAATTTTTTTTCCTTAGCCACTATTTCATTCCAATTCAAAGTTAAATTAAAAATTCATATTAGTCTAAAACTAGAGAAATTATTAGATACATATTATGCAAATATAGTACTCGAACAACATAAAACACAAAAATTAGAAGAAACACAGACTCATCATATAAATGTCTCTTTTTATTATAAACCTTTCACGATTAAAATGTATTAAGAATTTAATTTACTTATTTTCAATTACACATGCACATTAATTTAATTTACTCACTTTAATTTTCAGATAGAGGTAAAACAAATAAAACTAATCTGATTCAATTCTGATTCCATATAAACATTTTGAAAATATGGGTATCATCTGTGCATCAATATTAATGATATACAAAAACAAATAGTGAAATAACATTGACAGTCAATTCATTCATATAAATATCTGGACAAAAGATCAATTTGCATCTCCATATCAATTATCATCTCCAAATCAATATATGAAATTGTGTTCATTACAAATTGATATGTTATGAATTGCATCATGGACAAGTAATGGTTAAATTCCCCATGCTCTGATCAAGTAATAGTTTTCATCACAAATAGACAACTCATAACAGCAAGTTTAAGTACACCATCATAAAATAAGTTTAAATACAAATCAAATAAAGTTAAAGTGTCAAATTCCTCTGCCGTCCACAATAGAAGTGTTAGAATACCATGGTCCATCAGTTTGAGGGAGATGGGTCGTTTGAGATTGCTAGGTTGCGAGAGATAGGCCATGGCTTCTTTTATGTTCTAAAGTTATGCTCTAGCTTCTTCCATGTGAATGCGAACTTGATAGTTGTATTGATATACTTCTAGATGTTAAGAAAGGGCTATTAATCATATTAATTTGGTTTTTAATTTTTATTTGCTATGAACTTGGCAGCAACATATCATCCTAATACAATTTATGGTTCCACAGAGAACTAGATCGGTTTGCTAATTATATAGTTTCTACGTTGATCCAAGTTATTTGATTGTTTTTTAGAAGAAAAGAGGATAAATAATCGAGAAAGATCTTTTAGCGAGAAACTCCATTAAGCTCAAGATAAGACATGCCCCTTTAATTAGCACAAAGAATCCTTACTATTACAAACAAAATACGAAAACAATAAAAGCGATCTAAAATAAGTTCATGCTACTATAAGTTCATGCTACTCGATCATTATATACATGCAAAACAAGTGATTCGAAGCCAAAATAAGCATTCTATTAAATGAAAACTAACTGCAAAAGGTATAACTTATTACACCATGTAACGCTTCATTTTCAATTTATTCCGAAAAATAAGGAGTTCAAAAATTTCTAAGCTCATAAACGCAAGATTTTGGAAGAATTGTAACTACCGCGGCGGTAGTACGGCCATATTCATTTGAATAAATAACACTATGAAAACTAAAAGATAATTTATATTGATAAAGAGCCGATTACATAAAATTACACACTATTTATATTATGTACAACAAAAAAATAAAAAAAATAAAAATTAATAACTGAAACAAAAGAAATTGCAAAAATTATGTGAGAGGATCAAGTCATGGCCGACCCATCATTATCGTTCTGCCTGCTTGAGAAAGTATGGATCATTGGATAAACATACTCTCCTTCCGCTTGGAAACATATAGAATTAAACCCAATAAGTAATACATAAAGAGAAAAAAATATTTATTGTCAAGTACTCAGAATAGGTGATCGTAAATAAGTTATCTTAACGATCAAGATTGTATGAGTCGTGAATTAGGTAAATAAATAAGGAGTCTCACTTACATCAGATAAATAGATAATGCAAGTTAAATAAAGGTAACAAGCTCCAGTTTAGATTGTATCAGATATTAGAACTAGCTTGCTTACTGAAACTAAAATGATATTTGAAATTAGTTCAATGGATAACATAGTGTTATTTTTCGATATCATAAAAGTGTCTATACATAGTAGGGACCCAATCTCAAATTCATGGCGCTAAACGACAATGCACTGTATGGTACTCGGAACAGATTCTGTATCAGAACAGATGTACCATTTGGAACTCAAAATTTAATTGTGGCACAGTACCACCAGGAATCGATATAGTAAAGGTTCTCAATTCCTAAGTTGTAATCACCTAAACTCCCGATGATGAGATTTTTATCCATCATATATTTTCCTCGTACTAATCTTGTGTCATTTCTATAATGATGCACAGACTTTTTAAGAGCATCATATCTTGTGATACCAATATGTGCACATGTTTATTAATATTAGAATAAGAAATTAGAAGTTAAGTTATTATGTCAGATTCAGAATGTGTCAAATTCGAAACTATATACATGCATATTTAGAGTTTTAGGGAATTTAAAAATTATTATTTTATTATTTCGATTCCGATCAAGATTCCTCGAAACATACCAAATTAATGTAGGAGGCGGATATTGATGAAATAAGTGTTATGAAATTCATTGTATATTTTACTGAGGTATAGATTGAGAGGTAGAAAATATTGAAGACAAAACATTTACCAATCGGTATTTGTTACGTTCGCCATATTTAGAAATTTCTCAAAAATTTCTAAAAAATTACCAAAAAACATTAAAAATCAAAAAACAATAAAGTTGAAGTCAAAATCTCATTTATAGTTGCAAAATAAATATAATATCCATCGAAAATCATTTCATTGTCGGTCGAATCCCAATAACCCTAATTTGGTATGACTGAATCTTAAAAAAAAAAAGAGGATACATGTCATTAGAAATTTGGACTATTCTGACATATTGTTTTTAGAGTGCTCTTTAGTCGAGCACAATAACTTCCCTCACTCCTCCCTAATTTTTATTCATATCACTAAGAAAAATATCAACGTTATACTTTCCACTTGTATTTTTCCTATCTACAATGCCACTTCTATTCTTGCTTGAGAAGTCCTCCCCATTTAAGCCAACATACTATCATAATTCCTTCTAAATATAGTCAAAGTTCATGTTATTCGATTCTTAGGACTTGTACAATTAATAGAGTTAGTATATTTTTTAATAGAAATATTTTAAATTCAGAAGCACAAATAAGAATTTATAAAATTCGAAATAGAGAATTAGTATTTTGATGATTAGTTAATTTTGAATTTCGAGTTGGTAACATCTCCAACTCCATTACTTATGTAACAATACTTTTGGCCTCTTTGTTGTCATATTGAAGTTGCTAATGCAATCTAATCTTATTACAATAATTAATGGCAAAACAAATTATAAATTAATTATTGATTGAATCCATGATTATTTTGCAAGCCTTACATTAATCTTTTTTATAAGCTCAGTCCTTTATCTTATTCAAATTTCCTTTTGATGGCAATTTCTCGTTGGACTACTGCGAGAATCAATTGAAGTAAATTGCAATAACTGACTTTTTTTTCTTTTTTTTTGGCTACGATTTGACTCTGACTAACCTTTGTACTAGGAAAAAAGTATCAAGCTCAACTAATAACTGACTCAACTGCACTGTAGCTTTCATGGGTTTCGAAATTCCTAGCTTTGGACTGAACTCGAGCTGGCCAATCGATGAAATTATTAATTGATGATCACAATCTTTCCATGAATTGGTCCCTTCTCAATATGGATTGAGACTCACAAAAATAAATAAATAAATAAATAATATTATATTCTGATAGAGTTATTGGAATTGTTCATTGAAAAATTAGTATTGTTGCTTTTGTTTTTTGTTCATTGAAAGGCTATCATCATGTGAGTTTATGATGATTTAACTTTAAAAAGAAAGGTTTTTGTAGTTCTGTGAAAAACATGAGGCAAAGTTGACGATAGCCTTTTGAGTTACTTGATTTAACATTTGCTTGGGTGCATAAATCGTGTAGTTTTGATATGGAACTAATTAGCTAATGCATTGTCTTAACATTACTGCATATATATATATATATATATATATATATATATATATATATATATATATATATATATATATATATATATATATATATATATATATAGTAATAAATTCAATCAACCACATTCCAATAAGGAGTCCTCGAATGAGATTCAATTTTCTTGATAATGACAAATGTGTCGTGTAGTGTAGAGATGCTGCATGCGCGGAGGTGTCAAGCTAGGATGAGCCCTTGGCCCCGCACATTCTCGTAGCAAACCATATAAGATGACCATGACAGTACTCTTATTTACCTATAACTAAATAAATAAGCAAAATGAAAAAACATTAAGAAAGGAAGAGGAACAACGAGAGAGGGGGAGAGAGACGATAGAGTAAATATAAGTGTATTTGAAGTCATTAATTTTAATAACTTTTATTTTTTTTAGTCATAAATAATTAAATAAATAAATAAACAAACAAAATAATAAATATAACTGTTCATTTTCTTTAATTTCACAAACATTTCATTTTCTGTAACTCTAAAATCTTTTGTCTTCTCAAACCTTCAAACTGTTCAACTTCTCCATTAATTTAATAATGAAACTCTCAATTTAACTTTCCTCTTAAATTATAAAAATTAAACTCTCTAATCAAATTAAAATATTTCATATTCTACAACCTCCAAATTGAAACTTATATGAACTCACATTTCGAATCCATTTCTAACATAGAGTTTTTCATAGTTGCCACTTTCATCGCTGGAGTTTTGCCAAAAAATTTCCATGTTCTGCTAAAAAATCCATTTTCTTCCCTTGGATCTCTGTTGATTAAGATTACATCACGTGATTGATAATTGATAGATAAAAGTTTCATGAATTGAGATGAGTTTATTTTTGTATATATTATTTTGGATTCATCAATTACTTATGATTGCTCATGTTACCGAAATCTGTTATTTTGTTATTAAATATGTTAAATCATTTAGAATAGTATGATTTTAGAATAATTGATACATACTATATATGATAAATCACGTAAAAGTTATAATCCTAGAAGATATTGTTTATAATATCAATTTGTGTCATTGTTTAGGCAAGTTGTCTTATATACTGGTTATCTAATTAAAAAAGTGTATAATACAGAAAATCTCCCAATATCTATACACTTATCTAGCCGATATATTACTATGATGTTTCAAATCAGTAAATTTTTTATTTAGCCAAACGTGATTTATTTAACAAAGTATAAATTGAACGAGCTCTTTAAACCATGTTGATAACAAGCTAATAAAACTGAATTAGAATATTGCAAATGATATGATCTATATACAAAGTATGAGAACTAAAATTGGACCTGACATGAACTATATTTAAATAATACTGGGCTGGGAGAGAAACTGATTGATGAAAATATACTTTGTTTTGACTGTAAACATATTAAGTTGTATAACTGAATATTTCACAATACTATGGGTGCGTGGTGATTTGTTGAATCATACATTATTACTATTTATGTTTACTAGACGACAGGTCTGATTTAGTATCGAACAATTCATGTGATCATTTTCTGGATCTCTACAGGAAATAATTGAAATAATTGTATTCCATCAATTAGTTTTTCCATTTACATAACATCATAATTAAAAATATTCTTATCTGATCACACTAGAGGAGATTGGGTTTAAATTATAACCATTAATTTTATTATTACATGTTAATATAATATTTTTTATATTCTTTCAACTATTTCTATAAATATTGTTTTAGTCGCAATTTGATGACATGGGTATAGATGCTCAGACTTACCAATGAACACAATGGAGCTGATACAAGAACTAATATACTTTGAAAAGTAGGCTGAAATCCATTAGAGGATTAAAGTTATCTTATTTCCTCTTATTTAAATCTACTGTATTTTGTTATTCTTTCAACTGTATCCAAATTTTGTTCAAATCAATAAAAGGTAGAATTTCTATCAATTTATACTGAGTATTATTGTGTCGAATTTATTTTTACTCTAACGGAGACTTTAACATATTCAAACTGAATATGTTATTCGTACATGCTACACATGCTCGTACACCGTATATCCGAAGTGGGGCATGAGGGCATGACGTTATGCAACGGGTATAATCCTTCTACTTTCATTAATGATATTTAAGAGAACAAACTACATAGATCCTGTACAAGGACCAGTTACCAAAAATAAGTCAACAACATACGTCAGCTTTGTATTCTTGAGGGATAATAAAATGTAAGAACTTGGATTATTCTAATTCAACAGGAAGTGGTAATTTCATATTTGTTCAAAAAAATTTCTAGCAATATTTACATATTATCTTTTAGGGTTAATTACGCTCAAACCCTCTCTAGTACGAGGGTATATAATTTATCACTCTTAAAATTTAAAACTCTCATTTAGACCCCCTAGACTCTCTAAGTAATCGTTTTTTTATTACATTTAAACTCCCTGATCCAGGGAGTCTAAGTGAGAGTTTTAAATTTTAAGAGTGATAAATTTATATGCTCTTCATGCTACAGGGGGTCTGAGTGTAATTAACCATTTCTTCTTAAAAAATACTAGTATTCATGGTAAATACCCAAAAAAAAAAGCCGTATTTGTTATCGTTAAAAAGGAAAGGAAAAAAAAAAATCCTCCAAATATGTCAGGAATCTCCGTCGCAAATGATCAATGACTATTTTGTGGGATACCACGCAGAAAAGATTCAGAAATGTTCAGGGACTCGAAATAATATTTTGTTAAACACTAGATTCATAAAAATAAATTGAGATTTTGACAAAAAGTTAGATCCCTAGACTTTTCATCATCTAACTCTGTTTCTTTTTGCTAAACCTATCATCATCTACCTCTGTTGAGACGTTTAAAGAAAATTCTCATGCCTCACTTAACCTTTTATTGTTTGTCCAAAAATAGTAGGTGCTTGCTTGTTGGTCCCTCTGCTTCACAACTAAAACCTTGAACATATCTTACTCTTGAAGTCAAATTTTGCTTAGAAACCCTCATTTGTCACCGACTTAATTGGGAAGAACTCCCAGTTTGAAATTTTATTTTTATCTCCTCTGAGAAAAAAATGTTAAAGCAAATGAGAAATCTGCAGGTAATTACTGAGATATCAGAGCCAAAACTAGGAACACAAAATATATTCAGCCTTTCTGGATAGAGTTTTTAATACATTATTCGTTCCTAACAAACATAAGTTCTTAGGTTGCAGAGTTGTGTCGGTTTTTTTCCCTTCAAATTATAGCTCACTAGACATGCAAGAACCTTGATAGGGTATGCTTAGGCCTGAGCCAGGTTATAGCCTAATTAACGTAATCTTTTGTATCCCATTCTAATAACCTCTAAATTAAACAAAACTTGATTTACATTACGGATAGTTTATGATATTTGTCGATTATATTGGTCGAAGGACTATAAATTCCATGCAGGTGATGACCAATTAAGGCAAGGCCACCTCTGCTTTTAACATCGGAGCATCTTCTTTGTAAACTCCTATATATCGAGTCCCTTGCTGTAGAGGCAGAAGGATGGGTTGCACGATGATGCAGGCTCTTCTCTTGGCCTATATTTTGGTTGCAGTTGTGTTGCATCCATGTGTTAATTTGCCAAGACTTAGGGAACTCTCCAAGTGCAGGTGCTAGCTAGAATTATGGATGGTGAGTTCATATTTCACATCCATTTGTTTGGGAATTAAAAATGCTGTAACTCTCTTCGAGTGTCAAACAAATATTTATATCCAATATTTGATGTCCATGTTACTACCAAAGTATCATTTTCTCCCTAACATACTCGTTCCTAATATTTTGTGTTACTATAAATTTATTTTTTCCTTATCGCACATCTTTTGTGCTTCTTGTTGATTAAATATCTTTTTCTCGGTCATATAGTTTTTTGTGCTTTGCTGTTGATTAGTATATCTTTTACTATCTCTTTTCAGGTAAGGCGATCAAGGGATCGCTTACATACTCATACTTTTCGCACTTATTGTGACATATATCATCCACTGATGTATTTTGTTTAATCACAGGGCTTTGCCTACACAAGTCAGTATAGTTAGCAGATAGTCTTATATTATCTGCAAGCTATTTTTGCTGTTTGTATTATTAGTATGAGAATGTAATGTGGCAAAAATATCCTTTTAATTTCAGTAAGAAATATTTGATCAGGCGACTGTTATTGTAAATGACTTGGTATATATATAGCAAACTTATCATATATGAGGATAACACAACAGAAGAAACAATTATCATGTCTGTTGCTTGTGATTTGCATTAACTTTGCCTCATGGAAAGGAAATGACCGTCGTTATGTATGTGTATGAACCCTCTTTGTCGAGTCAGATGCATCGTATACCATTGTTGGTGGGTGGATGTAATTGATGATTTAGACACAGTTGTGGTTTGCTATTGAACAAGCTTTCTCTAATTTCTCAGTGCCCCGAAAATAACGTTCGACTTGTATGTATTAACCGTATATCCCGCAGTCCCTCTGAGCCAGGATAGAACTCCTTCTCCCTAGAGAGAGAACTGTGAGTATTGGTTTATGTCTTAGCGCTGATGATATTGACTTTGACTTGGGAAGTAGAAGCTGAATGAGCTGAAGTTGATATGATGCAGCATTGATGCTGCAATAGAGATCTTGTTTGTTCCATGCTTTTTTTTTTTTTTTTTACTTGGAATGCAGTTGAAGATATCCTTTGCGTTCGTGACTTGGGCTCGCACAGGGGGTCAGCACTGTGCGCCCACTTAGGCATGCACAAGGCCTGGCACCGCGCACCCAGGTGGGCGTGCACGGGGCTGGCCTGGGCCCGCACATAGGACTGGCCCGTGCGTGCCTAAGTGGGCGCTCCCGGGCTATCCCTGTGCGCCCCCCTGGGGTGTGCACTGCCTCGCGTGCCCCATTTTTTTTTGTTTTTTTGGGGGGGGAGAGGAGTTGGGTGCTGGTCTAGCCGGTCCTACTAGGGTGCGCACTCACCCTGTGTGCCCAGTGAAAGGCATGGGGTCTATTCCGCGGGTTGGCTTGGGCGCACGCCATTGAGTGTGCTGATTTGTGTTGCTCGCTCATTTGGACGCATGCAAGGCATAGTTTTGTCCTGTGCCGCTTCTTCTTAGGTTGGATGGTCTCAGTTTTTATAGTCTAAAAATGCATATTCATTGTTTACTTCTAATATCGATTCACTGGTCGAAACATACTCATTGTTTATAATAAGATCTGTCTTCATCCCCGTACAATTCAGGATAACTCTAACCATTACAATTCAATAATTACAAATAAGCATAACATGTTCCAATCTCAAGTCTCAAATAGAATTCTATGTCTAAATTAGTACATCAATGGCTAGCCATGAACCGATTGTCTTCTTCCTCACAAAAAATTTGACATTCTTGAAGTCCAAACCCCACAACACTTCAATAGTTCAAACAAGCTGAAGGCTATAACCATCTAATCAATCGATCGGCAGACCATATTCAATCAGAACCCGTCTAGGTCAAGGCGGTCTGATAGAACCAGTCTAAAATTGAATGGGGCTTGATTTGACCTGAACCCAAATCATGGACTTTAGGCTCGTAGACGGTTTGTTAGAAAAAGGACAGATGGTACCTTTTACCCTGAAGTCAATATAACGAACTCTAGAGTGTTCATATCAAACTAGCAACTCTATAAGTAGAGAATCATTGGGAATCGTTGTTCCTCATTCTAAGTTCTTGTTGCTTGATCTTTGCTCTTCATAGTCTTTTCTTATAAGAAAAATTCTCAATTTTTGTTCCTTCGATTGGGAAAAAATTTCATTTGAAGAAATGGAGTAAAAGAGAGTTGATGCTGATGTTCTTGCCTTTTGTTCTTGTTGTCGATGCATTTGTGTTTTAGCGACTTCGTTTCTTCATCGCACTTGCCCTCTCCATTTACTCCTAAAAATGATTGTAACATTACCATCTGTAATAAAAAAAAAAAACATTACTCATTCTAATATTCTAATATATATCCATTCTGATTAGGGATTCAACACTTTTTTCAGAAACGCGACCAATATATATTTATCTTGTCACAACGTATTTCAAAACAAAAGATAAAAGATAAGGATTTATGCGGCGACAACTTAGATAAAGCCAAGTATTTTCCCCAATAAAAAAAAGAAAGAAAAGAAAAAGTAGGCAACAACTAAAATAAAATTTATTTCGATTTTGATATATAAAAAAACCCTTTTGTTGTTGTACTTTCGATAGAAATACATATAGAACGTATATGAAAGCTTATATATACAACGGAATTGTGAACATTTTAAAATCTATATATACTCATAAAAGAGATACACAAATTGTGTATTAAAATTCAGCTTGTTTGTGGTTTACTATAATCTATTATCTATCTACTGTAATATAGCAAAATCACGGGAACAAGTTATAACATACACTCTTATGATCGTGGCATTAGTCATCACATATCTCGTTCACTGATTATGCGTACATCTGATGATATCTAGCTGTATAATAATAATAATTGTATTGACAAATTACATATACTTTTTTTGTTTTAATTTTGAGAGGATGTTGGAGAGATTGTAAACAGCTACGAAATGTTATATATCATCTATACCCCGAAAAAAACTCAGTATCTTATATAATTTTGTATACCACTTTCTCAAATCCTCATTTTGTTTATTTCCTTAATTTTAGATAGTCATTCCAAAAGGTCAATGTATTAGTTGTTTTCCTCTCATGTCCGTGCTCCACAATCCATTGCTTGGCCCATATTTCTCTCCCAAGTATGCTGCAAACTAAATAGTTCTATTTAGAAAGCAGTCACTACCACCACTTCGATAATGGAGCTTTATTAATTGCATCCACTTGATAAGCATACTGTTTTCCAATAAGTTGATTTTTCTTCAAATTTCTTTTTTAGCGGAAATGAAGAGCAATATGTGTCATAGCACTTTATTTATAAGGTATCATAAAAATATATATATAACTAAAAATCAAAAGTATATAAAAAATACGAAAAATATCATCTCTGCATATGCATAAATGCAAAGAAATATAACATAAATACAGAAAAACAAAGAATGTCTCTTGATAACCAGCGCACACTTATAGCACATAATCTTCCACATGGTTCTTTCACATTAATAAGGGTTTTGAGAATATAAACTTGAATTAATATTTTTTAAGCATAAACAGGGAGCTGAGCTCCCTCCATTCCATTAATTGGACATTAATGAAATAATTAGTTACATATACATATAATACTACAAAATAAACTCCTCCTAAAGGAGAATCACAAAAATCAAGTCATATTAAATATGGTGTTGTATTACAATTCTCGCGCCCCCCTCACTATCTTTGCTTCTGTGTCAAGCCTCCTCTGCTATTACCGCTCCTTCTTCTTCCCTCTGTTCATCGTCTTGTTGATTTCCACATATATCTTTAAATCCAATCTTCTTCTTACTTTCCTTCTTGTAAGTCTAGTGGATGATCCAACGACTGCCTCTTCACCTGTACTGTCTGTTCATAAAATAATATTATCCTCAACATTCAAATGAGTATTATTAAATATTCTTCTATTTCTTTCTAGCCAAATATTCCATTCTATGGCTATTAGCATACTTCTATGATTAACTAATTTTCTTTTACTATTTGTTTTCGTACCCCATTTGGCCACCCTCCAGAATTCTTCCTCATTCCTAATCACATCTATATTGTGAAAGTTAGGAACCGGTGTATATATATATGTTGCCAGACTTGTATTGTATAAGGGCACTCAAAAAAGATATATTTCCTATTTTCTTCATTTTCATTGCATATATAGTGCACGCAACCCGGCCTTCACCATTCTATTGCGTGCAGATTATCCCATGTTAAAACAACTTTTTTGTTAGTAGCCATGCAAATACTCTAACTCGGAATGGGACAATTTCTCCAAACTACTACTTGATATGTCTCCTTCTCTCCAGATATTGACATAGTCTTGTACATCAAAACTACGTTATATTCACCAGTTTTATCTGATATCCATCTCAGTTGATATCTAATTTCCTCTATCAGTCTTAAACTCTGGATTTTTGTTAGGAGTTCCTCCCTTCTCCTACTATTATTGGTGTCAAACCCAATATTTAAAATAACGATAACGGTAACGTAGCGTTTTGTCTCTGTTAGGTTATATAGCATATAGCGTAACGTATGATATAGTTTACGAGATTTTCTATTTATTTAATTAAAAATAAATATAAAATTACATAAAATAAATTTTATAAACTGAAAACTAAATTAAAAAATCTAAAATAAAATATAAAAAAATTATATCCCAGTATTAATTCTAAATTTATAACAAGTTTCACAGTAATTCTCATATTTATCTTTATAAATTAAATTACATTCACACCCATAATTTCAGTCATCAACTAAACAAAAAAAATAATATTTCAAATTTATTTTCAATTATTATCAATATTGTAATTTATATTTGTAATGCTCAATTTATGCTATTTTTAATTGTTTATTTTAGATTTGCTAATAATTCAATTTAATCAGCAACTAAGAAATTTCAGTAATTAAAAAAGAATTTTAACAAAACATATTCAGTAATTGGAAAGAAATTATAATAAGTAAATAAGAATGTGCAAGCTAATAATGCCACAAACAATCAAATAAGCAAACAACAAGTCATCAAGTGAAAGAAAATACAGCAATTCACTAGCAATCAAAATAAATAATCAAAATTAATATAAAAACTATTTAAAAATTATTGTAAATAAAGTAACATAATGTAACGTAATATAAAATCACGTAAAATAACATAAAAAACGCATCGTTACGGTGCATTGAGTTATTTTCGATTGTTAAGTAACATTGACTTTCTGTTAGGTTTCATAACGCAACATAACGGGTAACATAATGCATTATTTCCAACATTGGTCAAACCATCTCTACATATCCAATGTAAATCTTTACTCTCGGTTTGTAGGAAGCGTTAATAAGGTCCTTGTAAACGTATCGCAGGCACGTGGTATCAGCCCCGCTATCTATCCATAACTTGAATTAAAACTTTGAAATTCGAATTTAGATTTTGAATGGTTGAAACTGAAATCAAGGTTAGCCACAAAAATTTTAAAGTTCGAATTCAGATTTTGAATGGTTGAAACTGAAATCAAGCTCAGCCACACTTGCTTCTAATCCTATTCTCTCTCTCTCTCTCTCTCTCCCCCCCCCCAACAAATAATAGAGCTCTGCTATGATCACGCTTGCCGTGCTCGTTACGCAAATAATAGCCCCAGCTTCAATGATTATTCTCCTTGTCGACACCATATCTTAACTCCGTCACTAATGGTCCTTTTCTCTCTATGAGAGAGACTCCTTTTTTATATAATATTCTTTTCGAATAAAGTATGGTAGCCCACCATAATATATTCATTGCAAGTATGCTTTGAATTCATAAAGTCATACGTGCACAATTGGTAAGAGATTTTCCAATTGTGATAATTATTTATAAATTGATGGGTGACAGATGTTTTTATACTATGATGGTCTCATCTCAACCTATGAAAAAGGAAGATACACAGTGCTTGTACATTTTGATTTTTGCCCCAGCAAGGGGGTTTATATAAATAAATATTGGATGTATTCGAGAAAGATATCGTGGTCTAATTGATTATCTAAGTTAATTTCCTGCTAATGAGAAATCAAAATTGGAACTTAATATTGGGGGCAAAAAGTGTTGCTCTAACTATTTAATTGCAATGATATCCATATATACTCTAAGTATAGTATAACTTATTATCACTTAAGTTAAAAACTCCTGAACTCCTAATAGTCTGTCAACAGTTTGTTATTCTTACCCTGTTTAATTTAAACTACACATTCTTTATGAATCCCTAAATTACCCTTCTCTGAATATATTTTGGGTGAGTTTTTAGTGATGGAGGGGAGGATAATTTAGAAATTTTATATAAAAAATATATAGTTTAAGTTAAATAAGGATGAGAGTAGTATATCGTTCATCAACAGCATTAGGAATCTAGCGACTAAACTGAGAGTTAAATATGAATAATAAGTTACAATATTCCAATATTACATGGAATCTTAATGTAATTAACCAAATTAAAAGGTAGAACAAACCATATAAAGAAATAGCTATCTAGCCACTTCATGCCCCCAAAAAGTCAAATTAACAACCCCATTTTCCTTACCTACAGGGATGCTCATTGGTTGTAAGTGGGAAGAGGAGAATGAAAGAAAATGGGAAACCAACAACCTATTTGATTGGTTTTGTGGGGGATGCTCATTGATTTCTACATTCCTCACCTACAGGGATGCTCATTGATTGGTTTTGTCAGCCAGTGCCCAGGGGAACAAGAGAATGAAAGGAAATAGGAAACTTCCTCTCAAATACAATAGAATTAAGGGTATTTACAGATTTGTCCCTTAAATATTTATAAATTATAATTTAGTTCTCCAAATCTTCATATTTAGGATTTAGTTCCCCAAATCCTTTAAGTTACTACAATTTAGTCTCCCAGTTTATATTTTGCCCCGATTTTTCTGTTTTACCCTTAATTTCTTTCACATAATTCTCCTTCCTTCTTCCCCTCTCTTCTTAGTTCTTATTGGGTTCTCCCCTTATTCTTCTCTTCTCTCTCTATTTATTTATTAGGTTCTCTCTCTATTGAAACAAAATGTATTATTCTCCATTAAATGTATTAAACCTTTAAGTCTCAATATAAATCCATTTATTGTCTATATTTAATAAATTTATTTCTACGTTTAATACATTTAGTAAAAAATAATACATTTGGTCTCAATATAGAGAGAGATCACCCAATAAATAAATAGATAGAGAAGAGAAGAAGAAGAGGAAAACCCAATAAGAACTAAGAATAGAGGGAGAAGAGAAAAGGGGGAATTAAGTGAAGGAAATTGGGGGTAAAATGGAAAAATCGGACCAAAATATAAACTGGGAGACTAAATTGTAGTAACTTAAAGAATTTGGGAGACTAAATCTTAAATATGAAGATTTGGGGGACTAAATTATAATTTATAAAGATTTAAGGAATAGATCTGTGGATACCCCTAGAATTAAATACAAATACAATAGAATTAAATAAATAGAACGAAGAATAGGCCTGCCCAGTAGGCCGTGCCGGGTACAGCACGGGCACGGCCCGTGCCTGGCACCGGCATGCCATGCCCCGGGACGGGCACGGCCCGTGCCTAGCATGGGCATGCCGTGCCCGGCACGGCATGCCTGCCCAGGCTTAGGCCCGGGCTCGGCTCGCCGGCACAGTACGCCGGGTCAGTGCCATGCCCGTGTCGTCCCGTACCGATCCGTTTTATTAAAAAAAATTATTAAGTAAGTTTAGAAGACTATTTAACTTTATTTAATTGGATTTAACAAGAAGTAATAGCAGTAAATTTTTTTTATTATATTTAATCTCATTATATTGATATAATTGCTCTATAAATCTCTTTAAAAGTTATACAAAACCCGAAGAGAGGGGAAAGGACCCTGGCCGTTACCCTCAAATTGTTCTTAGTAAATTTTCTAAGAGATTTAAGAGTTAAAAATTACAAAACAAATTAGAAAATACATGAAAATCCGAACAAATGTAGATACTTTTAATCATGATTCATTTTCTTCTGGTAAGATCTCTACTATTATTTCATTAGCCAATCCTTGTTCTCTATTTTCTGCGTCGTACTAATCCTTCAACCAGACACACGTCTCCAATGTGTCCGGCGCTATTGAGGTTTTCAACTCCGTGAGCACTCTACCACCTGCGCTAAAAGCACACTCCGATACTACAGTAAACACCGGAGAAGTTAGTAGATCACGGGCTATGTTGGAAAGTACGAGATATGTTTTTTTCCTGTGATTTCCACCAGGCCAAAATATCAAAGGCTTCATAATTTTCAAGGGATATATCATCTTCATAGTTAGCTCTTTCTAAATAATAATATAATTCATTAAAATATGTACTACTTTGTCTTGCCTTTTTTCGGTGAAATACAGATGATATTATTGGATTATAGATTTTCCTAGTAGATGGTTCTTTTGTAGATTGTGTTGGCACACCATACATATCTGTTCACCGCAAAAGTTTTGCTTCCTTCCATTGAATACAGCTTAGATTACAATAGAAGTGAACAAGATAAAAAGAAGAACAAACGAGAGGATTTTATACGTCAATCTCTCTCTTTTAAAAAACTTGTGTGGGATCTGTGGCGATGGGATCTATAGTAGTTCCTTTGGACGATTGGGCGTCGAACTCTTCTCTCTTGAAGATAACGGCCAACTGTAGACGATTTTCTTTGGTTTTTCACGAACTCAAGGCTCTATGCGTAACTTAAATTCTCCAAGAGAAAAAGATCAATTGCCGAAAAGAAGAAGAACTTCTGCCGAACAGAAGAAAAGACCCCTAGGGCTTCACCAAGAAGGTATTTATAGCCTTGGGATGATTTGAGAGTTTCTATTTAAATAGAATTTGCTCTCATCAAGGATTCCAATCAAATATCTTAGTTTTAATTTAAATCTCTTGATTTGCAATCGGGGGATTGGACTTAATTTGGGTATTTGGATAAGCCCAAATCATAATCTCAATCAATTTGAGATTCTGGTTATCTGCTCATGCGGAAATAATTGCATCAAAACGCGGCTCTAAATAACCAGAATGCAGAGCTAGCACGAAGCTATTGATAGCCCCGCGTTTTACTCATCGCGAGGCTAAAATTAGCCAGACCCGGAGCTACTGGATTACCTCCGCGTTCTGTTGTGGAAAATCCTATTTACTTAGAAATTTTCACTGCCAACAGAACCCCCTCCAAAGTTTTCAAAATGGCTTAGAACTTAGCAAATTTTGAAATACTTTAGATCTTCAAACGCAGAGTTAAAATACCAAGTTTATCTCGCATTTTTGTTCACTTTTGCGGAGCTAAATAGCTTCACATTTTAATGAGTAACTTCTCATTAATTGCTCAGTAATTACTCTTGCTCTGACTTTCGCGCCGAATACCAAGAGGCGGATCATTTAAATAGAGCCTCTAGCTCTTCTTCTTCTTCTTCATTTCATCTGAAAAATCCAAGAGCTTAGAGCTCAGGCGACTCAGGCGAATTAGTTTGAAGGAATGATCTTCAACCGACTTTCCAAAGATTTTCCATCACTAGGATGTTATCTAAGAAGAGTACGGCGGCGCGCACCTCCTCACCATCGGCGGCCGACATTAGCAGCAGAGGCGACGACCGAGGGAGTGGCCACAACAGTGAGCCAATCCATGTTGCACCAATTGGAGGCAGAAATTCTTAACTTTGAAACTCCTCAAATTAACTTTGGAGTGTTTTGGCTCGGTTTAAACCGACCAACCAATTTTGAACCGGCGAGATTGCTGTTCTCTGGCCGTAAGGCTTGGGAAGAAAGGAGAAAATGGAGAGAAACTCTGATTTTCTTCTATGCGAAGTTATCGCGTCATCCTCGCGTTTTGAAACACGGGGCTATTTTAACTAGCAGTCGCTTTTCAATCGCGAGGCTATGTTGACTAGCAGTTGCGTTTAAATCGCGAGGCTATTTTGATTTAGCAGTCGCGTTTAAATCGCGAGGCTATTTCCTCAACTGCGCGCGGAGTTTATCCTTAGCTCCGCATTTTCATACTTAAAATATTTTTTCTGAATTTCTTGAACTCTTAATTCTTCTTTTGCAGTGAAGTACTTGGACCAGATCCTTCTTGAAGAGGAGTGCATGTGGTTCTACCAGTCTTCGTCAGCAAAAGTAACTTTAAGAAAGCCAGAAGTATATGCTTTACAACATAGTTGCAGGTTTAAAGCCCTGGCTCCAAAAGATAAACTTTTGAAGGAGTTACAAGAACTCTGCGGCAGCTCATTAAGTTTTCTTGAGAACCATTTCTGTTAGATGACAATCTCTGTTGCTTTCCAAAGCGATAGAGATGATCATCTAAGGGCTTGTAGCATGTCGAATCCAACTTGTGCATCTTCATTAGGATTCTTGCAGCAGTATCTTCAGATAATCCACTAAAAACTTTAAACATATCATAGTTGATATTTGTAGAGGAGATCTCTTGTATGTGAACTCTGGAATTGAACTTCAACACCCCGCGGAGGAATCTCGCCATTAGGTTATTGATGAGTCGATGAATTTGTAGAAGTTTTTGGGAGAGCTATAACTCCCTCTTTTTCTTCTGTAATCTTTTCTTTTATGAAATAAAGGCAACTATTTTCCTCTCTATCTGTCGGCTTCAAGAATCTTGCTTGCTCAACAAATAGATGGTTTATAATTTTGGTAAAATAATCTAAGGCTCATTTGCGTAACTTAGATTATTAATACCAAAAGATCATTTAACTTAGATGGAAGTGCCTAATTGCACTTACCAAAAATCCAAGTTCTTCATAGGAACGCGAAGCTAAGTTAGCCTCGCGTTTTACGTAGTTGCGCGGAGTTAATAACTTCGCATTTTCCATCATCACGCGAAGCTAATAGCTTCGCGTTTTGGAGAGTAACTGGTCAGTTATCTTCTCCAAAACTCGCACCGAATTCTAAGAGGCGGTTTCTTTCATTTAAATGGAATCTCTATTCCTCTTCTTTCTTACTTCATTTGAGAACTTTCCAGAGACTTGGAGATTCAGGCGATCAGAGTTCAGGCGACCCGAGCGTTTTTCCGACCGAGTTTCTCCCGATTTCCCATCGGTTGTCCTCAATTTCTTCAAGCAATGGCACCCAAGACTCGTGCTTCTTCTCGCGCGGCCTCGCCATCGGCGGCCGGCGCAAGCAGTGGCGGCAGCGGCCGTGGCAGCGGCGAGCCAGTCCATGCTTCGCCAATTGGAGGTAAGGATCTCACTTTTGGGGCTTTTTTGAACATTTAGAGAGTGATTTGGCTCGGTTCTAACCAATCGATCACCAGCGAGATCACCGTACTCCGGCCGTATAGTTTTGGAGAAAAACCTCTGGTTTTCTTCTTACGGGAAACTATCGCGTCATCCTCGCGTTTTGAAGTGCGGAGCTATTTTGAGTAGCAGTCGCGTTGAAACGCGAAGCTATTTTGAGAAGCAGTCGTGCGAGGCTATTTTGAGTAGTAGTCGCGTTGAAACGCGACGCTATTTTGAGTAGCAGTCGCGTTGAAAAGCGAGGCTATTTTGAGTAGCAGTCGCGTTGAAACGTGAGGCTATTTTGAGTAGCAGTCGCTTTGAAACGCGAGGCTATTTTGAGTAGAAGTCGCGTTGAAATACGAGCCTATTTTGAGTTCTGTGGTCTAATTTTTAGCTTCGCGCGGAATTACTTTTAGCTTCGCGCGGTCTAATTTTAGCTTCGTGTTTTCATACTTAGAAAATTTTTCTGTTTTGTAGAAACTTTTCTAACTTTGATTTTTCCTTTTGCAGTAGGGTATTTGGTGGAAGCTCTTCCCCATAAGCACTACTTTGGTTTTGCCGGGGGTTCTGATCCATCAGCTCAATTTCGCTTCACCACCATCCTCGCCGCGTACAAACCAGATTCGAGAGAGCGTAGGGAGAAGTTGATCAAATATCATCCTACTACTGCACGGAAAATTATAACTGATGCGGCATTTGAAACCATGAACAGAGAAGTGCTAGAGAAGCCCGCATTTCTCTTTGGAGATATAATGGAGCAATCAGACCAGACCTCTTTGAAGAGGAGAGCAAATGGCTCTATAATTCTGGCGAAGTTTTAATGTTTCTGCCTAGAATGGAGCGTGGCTATCCTCTGATCTATCTCCAGAGGCTGGCGACGCATCGTGAATTAGAGTGGGGGTTAACTCAAGAACAGGACGGTGTCCCAACGGGTAAATTGGGCATACATGGGGCTTATCAAAATGGCCCTACCAGATGCATTACTGGTTTGTTTCCAGGCAGATTTAGCAAGGAGCACCCAGTAGGAGAGGTTCCGATTCGGGCACGAACTTTTTTGAGTGAGTTCCTGGCGAAAGAAGGCCAATACCCGGCTAGCGACTTCAGAATGCCTGGCTGGGTTTATTCATCTGGCAACATATGGTGGGCCCACCTTGTTCAATACATGTTGGATCCCATGAACCCATTCTGAAGGAGATTGGTTTATACAAGGCCATCAGAAATGTTCAATTTGGGTTCCCTCAGAGTGCTTATCATTTCTTCTGCTTTCTGGAGATGTACAACCCTGAAACCTGTACCCTTTTTACACCAGTGGGTGAACTAGGGTTCGCTCTCCACGAGATGTTCGAGGTATCTGGACTTTCCATGGGCGAAGTCCCCTATAAAGAGTATATACCCACTACCGAAGAGTTGAACATGCTGATGGTGAAGGACGAGCGCATCTATGCTAAATACTGGGAGATGATGTGCCATTACCGCATCTGTGCTGACTTGGCAGGTGTGCGTAATCAGGGTATCGGCCACAAAAAATGGGCCGATTACCTTTTCGCTAATTTGAATTCTAAAGATAGTTCAACAACTATCTATGGTCATGCCCCTATCTACATCACAGAGATCGATCGCCGCATCACCAAGACCCGCCTAATGTATTATACTACTGAATCCACGAAGGTGGATTTGGTCCTGGCACCTCCTTCAAGAGTTACCACTATCAAGCTCAGTCCTCAATATCCAATAGAGGTCTCATTGCTGGGTTCTTGATGTTGTGGTTAAAAAGGTGCGTCGTGTCGTCTTTGCCAAAAGAGGCAATTGCAATGACTGTGGTATACCCAGCAGTTCTCCTTGCATACGGCCGACCTTTCAGACTTCTTCCCGCCATGGTGTGCAATCTACAGCATGGACTGCGAACACTCTGTGATGACTTCATCCCTGCTGATAAAGGCAAGGGGAAAGGAAAAGGCAAGTCCAAAGAAATTGCCCAGGTGAAGACTCCGAACCCTAGAGTGGAGATACCTTACACCTATCTGATGGCGTGGCTCGTCATGCACTGCCCGTCTCTGATGAGCGCTGCTTCACACTGCTCTGGGGACAAGTCCTATTTTGTGGAGTTATACGAGCGCTCTTCATGGAAGCATCACTATATGTCTCAAATCCGAAAGACTCACCGTCATCATCAAAATTATGAGATCTTCCGGTGCTTCCCCGACTTCCCTGGTGGTGGATATGGGTTGAAATTGAAGGATATTGCGGGAGCAGATAACTTCACTGTCTTATCCTCGGGAGCATTCTGGTGGCTCCTTAACATCCGTCCCGGGCACCTGGTGTATCGTCAAGATGCTAAGTGTCTTATTGAACTGTACACTCTGAGCTGCTTCGCTCACCAGTTCAGATATTCCCAACTTTATGTGGGTAATCCGAACAAGAATTTTGCCTATAAGGGGAATCTGTACAAGGGTGCTCGCGGCTGGTTTCATTTTGCAGCTGGTGGGACCGAAGCTGAATTCATCCTGCCACAGAAGTCGCCAGAACTGGCCATGACTCTTAGCTTTTGCACATGGTACAGCATTGCAAATGCTGACGTGCCTCACTTCTCCATCAACCGAAGCTGTTGCAAGGAGATTGTGGCTTTCTACATTAGTCGCCAAGGTGCTTCAAGAGTGAGGGTAAAAGGAATGGATGAATTCCTTAGCGCAGCAGCCGAACCCTCAGACGTCAGCGAGTCTGACGATGATGATAATAATGATGATGACAACACTGATGTTAGAGGTGCTCCTCAACCTATCATCATCCTCCCCTGGAGCTCGACCCTCAAACGCCGCGGTGCCCCAAAGAAGGGGCCCTCCCAAAAGAAGAAGAAGTTGGCTCCCGGAACTCTAATAGCCCCCAAGAAGCGGCTGTCAAGTTCGCTTCGGATCTGCTGGCTTCACTCTACCTCCAGCGTCAGCAGGGGAGAGTGGACCTACTGGGGCCCCAAGTGCTCCCGAGGTTCCGGCTCCTCTGACGGTAGAACCTGTCGAACACCCCGCGGAGCTACCACTGGGTAGTGAGACGGGTACGCTTCTGGAGACAACGACGGCTCCCCCTTCAAGTCCAACAACTGGACTTGTATCTCCTGGTATAGTTCTCTCAGCTTTGATACTCTGTCTTCTATTTATTTTTTTGTATTTGTATGCAACCTTCTTTGTCTTGCTTTTCTGAGGTACAGGTGGCCACCCTCTCTCGTCGATACATTCGACTACAAAGGGGGAGTCCGAGGAGAGAGTGGACTATTCGGGCACCACTGGCTCAGCGGTTGGATTAGGTAGTTCTGCAAATGAACTCGACGCAGACTACTTCACAACAACTCCTACTCTGTTCCTTCTTCAGTTCCCCTTATCGATAAACTTGGAAGCGACAACAGGACAGAGTTAATTGTCGCAGTCACGGCGAGAGAAGCTACCCCGTCTCCAAGTTTGCCGTCTCCAACACCAAATGTCTGCTCCGAAGAGACTTTTCCAATAGTTGTCGGTGTGCTTTCTGCTCCTCAGCCAGCAATACTAACGCTTTCTACCATAATGGCTGTTGAGACACCTGCAACTCCTCCAACTCCAAGTCTTCCAGTGGGGGATGAGAAAAATTTGAAGTTTTCATTTGAAGCTACTTCTGCCACCGGAGGAGCTTCTGGTGGAGACACTCCCTCATCTTCTCCTGTTGGTGGCGCTGCCTGGGTGATTTGTACTAGCGACGCTTCTCCTCAGGTTCCTAGTTCCGTCAGATCTGCTCTGGCCTTACTGGCCCCGCATATTATGAGCCTGGTACAAGGACGGACTTCTTCCTCTTCAATTTCAGTGGATACCGCTCCTCCTCTAGCGACATCTTCTTTAGCGCTGCCTCCTTTAAATGCAGACACCGTGGATCCTTTTGAGGAACTCTTCAACCACAGCGTTAATTATTTTATGTGGTTGCTAAGAAGATGCATCGGGATGATTTCTGGCGGAATAGATTTCTTTAGTCTCGGCCATCCGATGTTATCCAGCTGTTTGGATAATATTGAAAGAATCGGGGGACAGGACCGAGCAACTCCCTACCGGGCCCGCTTTAGAGCTTTGAAGAGCAGGTGAACATGTTAAACACAGTTCGTCATGCGGACATGGAAGCGATCACCGAAATAGAGTTAGCGCAGCTTCGGATGGAGTTAGCGGCGCGTCGAGAGGAGTTGACACGACAGGAAGAAGGATGGTCTCGGGAGTTGGCAGAGTTCCAGGCTAGTCGGGTGTCCATTCTTAGGGGTTTGGAGGTAGTGGACTTCGAGATTGAGGGGAGTCAGGCCGCCATCCTCAAAACCCAGGAGACCATTGCTAGAGCTCGGGCGGTCTTAGTAGCCAACGAGCTTCAATTAGGGGAATCCGTTAAGAAGCGGGAAGCGTTGATCCTCCAACGGGGGCAGGTCGAGCCGGAGGAGACAATAAGAAGTCGTGCTATGAAAGAATCTCGTCAGCATCTAACCCAGCAACTTACAATGAATGATGATGACTTACGCCGGCAGGCTCAACACTCCGTGGAGGCAACTTATCGTCGAGTGATTGACGAGAAGATGAACAAGTTGAAGCTCCTAGGAGATCCATAGTTTTCTTTTGTTCTTTTATTTCTTCATTCTTTTTTGTAATAAGAACTTGTAATAAAAGAGAGATTTTTTTTAACCTCATTCTTTTGTCGATGAAAATAAAGATAATCATTTGATTCTTTTACTTGCTGGCTACAAAATTTGTTTGCACAACAGATAACTTGTCATCAAAATGATTTAGTTTGTTTAGGTAATGCAGTCCAAGGCTCATTTGTGTATCTTGAACGGAGATGGAAATAATCCAAATTATACTGCTAGAGGTAAAAACTTAACATGATAGGTTTTATGGAATTTTTAGCAAACCTCCATCTATCAATGGATTTGATTAGCCTTTACCAATCGCCGTTTATGTTGGGCTAGCAATGCTATTCCCCTCAGCATGGTGATTTGTTGAGGAATTGATTTCCTCTCCCATTTGCTTTTGACAGTATTGGGTAGTTAATTTCATACTTTTACCCCCAGTATGATAGGGTTGGCGAGGAGTTTGATCTCCTCTTCCCGCTGCTATAACAGCATTGGGCAATTAATTTCATACTTTTACCCCCAGTATAATAGGGTTGGTGAGGAATTTGATCTCCTCTTCCCGCTGCTATAATAACATTGGGCAATTGAAGGCTCTCGTAAACAAATGGAGGCGGTTCAAGGCTCAATTGCGTAACTTGAACATGGCACACCACGATGATCGGGTTAGGATTCATCAAATTTAGGTCAGAGGCGCTCAATTGCGCATGCCTAAGAAGGAGTCCATGTGCTCATCTGCGTAACTTGAACAAGTGGAGGCGGTTCAAGGCTCAACTGTGTAACTTGAACTGGGCACACCACCATGATCGAGTTAGGATTCATAAAATTTAGGTTAGAGGCGCTCAATTGCGCATGCCTAAGAAGGAGTCCAAGTGCTCATCTGCATAACTTGAACAAGTGGAGGCGGTTTAAGGCTCAACTGCGTAACTTGAACTGGGCACACCACGATGATCGAGTTAGGATTTATCAAATTTAGGTCAGAGGCGCTCAATTGCGCATGCCTAAGAAGGAGCCCAAGTGCTCATCTGCGTAACTTGAACAGGTGGAGGCAGTTCAAGGCTCAACTGCGTAACTTGAACTGGGCACACCACGATAATCGGGTTAGGATTCATCAAATTCAGGTCAGAGGCGCTCAATTGCGCATGCCTAAGAAGGAGTCCAAGTGCTCATCTGCGTAACTTGAACAAGTGGAGGCGGTTCAAGGCTCAACTGCGTAACTTGAACTGGACACACCACGATGATCGGGTTAGGATTCATAAAATTTAGGTTAGAGGCGCTCAATTGCGCATGCCTAAGAAGGAGTCCAAGTGCTCATCTGCGTAACTTGAACAAGTGGAGGCGGTTCAAGGCTCAACTGCGTAACTTGAACTGGGCACACCACGATGATCGAACTAGATGGGACAGTTATTCTGTCACCACTTTGGTTTGTTAAGCGTAGTATTTCTTCAGAAACTTGCCATTGATCGGCATCATCATCCTATAGCCATTCTGATTCATTAAGCGGTAGGCTCCACTGGAGTATACAATCTCCACGATGAACGGTCCCTCCCACTTGGATTCAAATTTACCCTTAGTCTTGTGGGTCAGCACCATCGGCCTTTTAACAGCCAGAACCAAGTCTCCTTGTTTAAAGGTCCTTGGTTTAACGTTCTTATTGAACGTTTGAGCGATTCGGGCTTGATACAACTCAATTTGTTGTTGAGCCCTGAGACGTTTTTCATCTAACGCCTCTAGTTCTTGTAATCTCTGTTGATGGCGCTCTTCTGTCGTCATCTTTGTGGCTAAGGCCACTCTTAAAAATGGTATCTGGATTTCGAGAGGCAAGACGATCTCGCTTCCACAGACCAAAGAGAATGGAGTAGCTTTTGTCGGGGTGCGAACGGTGGTGCGATAAGCCCACAAACATTCTCCCAGCTTTTTATCCCAGTCTCGTTTATTGGAAGAGACGAACTTCCGAAGGAGTTTAATAATCGTCTTGTTAAAGGCTTCGGCCAATCCATTTGCCGCAGGGTTATATGGTGTTGAAGCGATGTCCTTGATTATGAATTTATCACAGAATCTCGAAAACCTCTCGCTGACGAATTGCGGTCCATTATCATGGATGATCCTCTGAGGGATACCAAAACGGTAAATAACATGATGCTTAATAAACTTAACCACATCTGTTGTTTTTACCTCTCTCATGGGCACGGCTTCGGCCCATCTTGAAAAATAATCGGTTATTGCAAGAATAAACCGATGTCCTCTGGATGACGGGGGAGTTATAGGCCCCACAATATCCATTCCCCATGCCTCAAATGGCCAACTAGCAACAGTATTGTGCAAGTATTCTAGGGGTTGATGAATAAAATTGGCATGTACTTGGCATGTATGATACCGTTTAGCGTATGCCATTGCTTCCGTAATCATATTCGGCCAGTAGTATCCCAGCCTTCTTATGCGGTCTCCAAGTTTTGGACCGGGCTGATGAGCTCCACATACTCCATCGTGTGTTTCTCTCAGCACTTCATCTGCTTATGCTTTTGATAAGCAGCGTAGCAGTATACCATCTCTTGACTTTCTATACAAAGTCTGAAGCTTATGGTCGTAATAAAATCTCTGGGCCTTCCTCTTTATCGAGGTGGCTTCCTATGGATCTTCTGGCAAGATCCCATGTAAAGCATAATCCACAAACGGAAATCGCCAATCACGGGGTTCCAAGATTAAACCTGTCTGGCACACCTCTTTGGCTTGGAATACGTATCTGGGTGGAGTTCTCTGCTACCAATGGTGATGCTTTTAGCTTCACCTGGCGGGATCGTTAATGTTGCAGCTAATGCGGCAAGAGCATCTGCATATACATTCTCATTCTGAGATATATGATATATGTAAAATTGTTCAAAATATCCTGCTAGCTCAATAGCTAGCTGATGATAGGGGATGAGGGCTTCATATCTGACTTCATACTCGCTCGTCATCTGATTGACGATGAGCTTAGAGTCTCCATATGCCTCTAAATAATTCACCCCCAGTTGCAGAGCCATTTTTAGGCCGATAATGAGCGCGTTGTATTCAGCCACATTATTCGTGCACGGTTCTGTTAATGAGTAACCGTTAGGCAATATATATTTATGTAGGGATATAAGCACAACCCCCACTCCAGCAGCAGATCGTCTGGCAGCACCATCAAAGAACATTTGCCATGATTGTTCTTTGCTAACTATGTTGACATCTGACGTCTGTTTGGATTTGGACCAAATTGGATGATCTGCAAGGAAATCGGCGATCGCCTGTCCCTTCATTGCCTTTTGAGGAACGAAGTGTATGTCATATGGCGATAGCAATAATGCCCATTTTGCCAATCGGCCGTTTAAGGATCCTGGTTTTGTCATCAGGATTTTCAAGGGGTTAACCCGTGATATGACATGGATCGTTTGCCCTAAAAGATAGTGTCGCATTTTTTGAACAGTGAATACTAGGGCTAAACATTCTTTTTCGATCGGGGTATACCGACGCTCGGCTCCGATCATTGTCCTGCTTAAATAATAGAGGGCGTGTTCATGACCGTGCTCATTATACTGAGAAAGTAATGCTCCTAACGCATCATCCATGGCCCTTACATAGATAAGGAAGGGCTGCCCAGGGACCGGTGCCATAAGAACATGAGGCTTAGTGAGGTACTCTTTGAGGTCATCAAATGCCTGTTGACATGCCTCATCCCATACGAAAGACACCCCCTTTTTCATAAGTTTGGAGACTGGCTGGCATCGTCCAGATAGGTTGGATATGAAACGCCGAATATAGGCGAGCTTTCCTTGTAACCCCTTTAATTCCTTAAGGTTGCAGGGCGGTGGCATTTCACTGATTGCTGTCACTTTTTCAGGATCGAGGAAGATTCCTTTTGAGGTTATTATGAACCCAAGGAATTTCCCACTGGACACTCCCATAAAAGACTTAGTGGGATTCATCTTTAAGTGATGTTTTCGCATAAGATCGAAGACCACTCTTATATCATGAAGATGGTCTTCTTTGTTCTTGCCTTTGACTGCTAAGTCATCAACATAACATTTTACCGTTTTGCGCAGGTGTTCTTTGAATATGACACTCATCACGTGTTGGTAGGTGGCACCGGCGTTCTTCAATCCGAAAGGCATCACCGTATAACAGTAAACCCCCAGCGGCGTTCTGAAAGCTGTATGCTTTTCATCATCTGGGTGCATCTTGATCTGTTTATATCCTGAGAAGCCATCCATAAAGGACATCCTCTCATAACTACAAGTATTATCAATCATTACGTCGGTGATAGGGAGCGGAAATTCATCCTTAGGACATGCAGCGTTCAGATCACGAAAGTCGATGCATATCCTAATTTTGCCGTTCTTCTTATGAACCGGCACTATGTTAGCCACCCAATCAGGATGCTGTTCTTCGCGGATGAATCCGGATTTTATAAATTTGTTGACCTCAGCGACTATTGCCTCCATCAATTCCGGTCGAAAACGCCTTTGCTGTTGTTTAACTAGCTTGGCGTCCGCTTTAATATTTAACCGGTGTGTGGCAATCTGAGGATCAAGACCGGACATATCTTCGTAACTCCATGCAAACACGTCTATATACTCTTTGATAAGAGATATAAGTTCCTCCTTTTCCAAGAGAGTTAGCGTGTCGCTTATGAAGATGGGTTTCGAGTTTTCTTCCGTTCCCATATTGACTTGTACTAATTTATCTTCAGTGGGCGGGTCACGCTGTTCAAAGCGGACATCCCAAAGAGTGTCCATATGCTTGGCCCAGGAATCATCTTGAATATCAATTGGTTCCTCGTCGCTTTCTGGTACGACTGAAACCATATTGGCTGTCAAAGATTAAAACCAAGCACCGGTACTTATATCCGAATCATGGTCGGGTGAAGATGTATCTTCCTTGGCCGAAGAACTCTCTTCATCTTTTAATGGTGATGAGGGTGGAGTAGATACATAACCTAACCCCCTGCGGGTCTTCTGATAATAATCAGGGCTTTTTCCTCTCGGTCTGAACGACGGTATGAGATTCCGTCGCCCTTTTCCAAAGTTTAATTCCGGTTTCTGGGTAAGATTATAACCCATTTTCTCCATCATTTGCCGGGATCTCTGTCCATACAAGTGAAATTGAGGTGATGTTTGTTCATCACTTTCACTGCTTTGTCTTCGTCGAGGTGACGTAATTACTCTGCCGAACATGATCGGCTTTTGGGACTTTTGTCGAGAAGGCACTTCGAAGTAGTGACCTTTTCCCTTAACTATTTTAGACCGAGAGAGGAGGGATGACCTAAGTGGCAAATGGTATGCCGCCAGAACTTCAAGTTCGGATAGGTCATCTACTTCAGTGGAAGTACAAGAGGGTTCAGATTCAGTAGCTATAGCATGCTCGTAGACTAACTTTATGTCTTCATTAATAACTCCTTCACTCTCTATTACATCAGCCACATTATTATCAAGACTCAAACAAAAATCTAAGTGAGGGTTAATTTCATAATCACCCCCATCGTCTTCTTCAGGAAGCTCGTACTCAGTGTCGGCTTCATCGCCACTGTCATCGGGCTTTTGAAGCCTGCTGCGATCATCGCACGGGATCTCATGGACCGGTTTGTAGAGCCTGGCTTCCGTGAAGTAATTTTCTAGTCCCTTGAATGGTTGCCTATCTGCAACTAGTATTCGGACTTCTCCTTCTTCATCGCAATATTTCATGCACTGGTGGAGAGTCGACGGGACTATCATGTAAGCGTGGATCCAAAGCCGTCCTAGTAAAATGTTGTAGGAGGTATCAGTATCGATAACGTAACATGTGATCTCCGTCCTTAAGTCTCCAATTTGGCACCGCAATTGGATTTTACCAACAGGATGGCTGTTGTTAGCATTGAATCCTTAAATAGTGGTGTTTGTAGGCGTCAAACGATGAGGAGATATTCCCAATAGCTGCATTAGCCTTCTGGGAACAACACTTAATGCAGACCCCGGATCGATTTGAATGCACCTTGGTGGATCCGACATATCCGGTGAAGTATAAAGGCCTATTATGCTTTATATTTCTTACCTGCATGTCTTCCGGAGAGAAGGTAATTTGTAGGACCTGCCTCCTTACTTGATGACAGCTGGGGCAAGAGTCTCATTCCTCATCGACCGGCTCGACAATCTGAGCTAAATATGACTCAGAGTCTGCCAGGGCCTCTCTTAATGCCTCACATGTTGATTTTGATAATCTTAACAATTCGTAAAGCGTTACTCGTACTGGAATGTTAGTCAGCTGAGCTATTATGTCAAATTTGAAGGTAGTCTCCTTGGCTCCTTCATCTCTAATAGGATTCTTCTGAAAGCGAAGTCCTTTCTGCTTCGCCGGTTTTGCAAGTTCTGCATATATGTCTTTCGGATCTACTCTGGTGTAGTCCTTGAGCTATGTCTTCCCAGATCGAGTGCCGGAAGGGTCTGCCCCATCTTGATGGGTGGTCATAGTTTCGGGCTCTTCTTCAGAATCTGTGAAGGCTCCTGAAACTATATATTCTTCCCTTATCTCTGCGGAAATGACATTAACTGTCCGCTTTTTCCTTTGACCTGTGGTAGTCCACTGCTCATCTTCTAGTAAGTCAGGGTGAACCCACATAACTTCCCCCTTCTTGGTTGTTACGGGGACAAGTCCTTCTTGAGCTTTATTATGAGGATCGAGGTTTTTTGTAACCAACTTACCCTTTGGAATTGGGGTCACCCCTGCGGAGAACTCATGGGTTCCAACCACTATAGTTGTCATAATGGCGGTGACTCTCTTTTGTTCCTCTTAAGCGTTAGAACTCCAGCTTCTATTAGTACTTGGATTCTGTTCTTAAGAGGATAACAATCCCTAGTAGGGTGTCCAATATTCCGGTGATAAAGACAGTAATTGGGGTCGTTGGTCTTACCAGCGTCTTCTAGCTTCCTATTCTCCGGAAGTTTTAACATCCCCTTCCTCAGGAGGAGGTGGAAGAGTGTAGATGTCTGTTCCACTTTGAAAGTGTAATTCTTTTTCTGCTGAGGTCTACTTTGCTTCGTGCCCTTCTGATTTTGGGGCTTTGGGCTTGGAGGAGACTTTGTCTTTTGCGGAGCAGCTTCTGCCGCCATCACCACTTTTCCCTTATTTTTATTGTTATTTTGGGCGTATGGCCTACTACTTCCAGTACTTCTTGGTCCGCGAGACTCTTCAACTCGACGAATCAAGTTCTCGGCCTGCTCTCCCTGTTTGAGCAAATCCCTCAATGTCTTAGACTCTACGACCCCCATTTTTAGGAGCATGTTAGTCTTAAAATTATGTCAACATGTCTCTACTAGAGTTTCCTGGACCATTCCGTATTTACAGTGCACGGACTTCTCCTGGAACCTTTCTATGAAGTCCTTGACGGTTTCTTGTTCCCCTTGTTTGGTTGCAAGGAGGGAATGAACCGTAATCTCGGTATCATCCTCGAAGAAACGTGAGAGAAATAATTTCTCAATGTCTAACCAGGTATTAATAGTACCTGGGGGCAGCTGCATGAACCAAGCAAAAACAGGCCCTCGCAAAATACTTGCGAATATCTTGGTCATAATCGGGTCATTATCCTTCAGATGTCCTGCTTGGGACAAGAAGTAATAAATGTGTTGACTGGGCGATCCCTTCCCATCATATGGCTCTAATTTGAGCGGTTTATACTTCTGAGGGTATGATATCATATCCCATTCATGCGGATATGGTCTTAAGACCCCTGACTCTTTCAACTTCCTTTTATGCATCAAAGCTTCAAGTTGACTTTGTAATTTTTCTATCTTTTCTCCATGTGGATCATGAAAAGAAAATCTATCCTCGTCCTCGTGCATTGAATGGGCTTTTTCTTCTTTTTCCTATTCGTTCAGAGTCTCTTTGCCCCTCTTGGCATTATCTTCAACAAATTTTGAAAGCATCACTTTAAGGTTTTCAATCGTCTTTTGTTGCTCTCGAATCATTCTTTCTTGAGCTTAAAATCTCTGATTGATGTCGTCAGATTTATCTGCCATGTTCGATGCTGCCTTTTGTAGCCGAGATGACGCAGAGGAAGGAGGTGAGGCTATAGCTGAATTATCGCTGTCATCGTCATAAGAACCCCTTACAAGTCTCTTATAATTTCGAGGCGGGACAGCTCCTGATTTAAGTCGAGTGATATGATGAGGTTCTTCATCACTCGATTCTGAATCATCATTCGTTTCTACAATCTTCCTTTTCCCACCATATTGGAGGTTACAGCTCTCCATTCTTTTAGGGAAGTGGTTTTTGTCCTCTTAATAGGGTTCTTGTTCGACTCGGTTAATCGGTCGAACACCGATACACTGCTCTTGCTGCAGCCACAGTTGTTCATTACAGCGGATACCGCTGTCATAAGCTGCTGGCAGTGACAGACAGGTTCAGCTTGAACTTTGTTCGTCGCAAAAGTTCCTTCGCTTCCTCCCATTGAATTAACTTGAATTACAATAGAAGTGAACAAGATATAAAAAGAACAAACGAGAGGATTTTATACTTCAATCTCTCTCTTTTACAATATTTGTGGGATCTGTGGCGATGTGATCTATAGTAGTTCCTTTGGACGATCGGTACGTTGAAATCTTCTCTTTTAAAGATATCGGCCGATAGTAGACGATCTTCTCTGGTTTTGATTTGTTCAAGGCTCTCTCGCGTAACTCGAACTTCTCAAGAACTCCAGAAAGAAGATGGTGGTTTTCTCTGATCTTCACGAACTCAAGGCACTGTGCGTAACTTGAATTCTCCAAGATTTCAGAAGATGATCAGCAAAGGCTTCAAGGCTCTCTCGCGTACTTGAATTGCCAAAGGATCGATAGGAGACTTCCGATGCCAAAAAGAAGACCATTAGGGTTTCACTAGGAAGGTATTTATAGCCCCAGGTTAATGCAAGAGTTTCTATCTAAATAGAACTCGTCATTATCAGGGATTCCAATCAAATATCTTAGTTTTGATGGAATTCTGATTAGACTTGATTCGGGTATTTGGATAAGTCCAGAATCATTATCTTAATCAATTTGAGATTCTGGTTATCTGCTTACGCGAAGCTTTAATCGCATCAAAACGCGACGCTAAATAACCAAAACGCGGAGCTAACGCGGAGCTATTGATCATCTCCGCGTTTTACTCAAACGCGAGGCTAATACAAGCCAAACTGCAGAATCAACGCGGAGCTATTAAACATCTCCGCATTTTATTCAAACGCAGGGTTAATGTAACCAAACGCGGGGCTATTGAATTGGCTCCGCGTTCTGTTGTGGAAAATCCTTTTAACTTAGAAATTTTCACTGCCAACAGAACTCCCTCCAAAGTTTTCAAAATAGCTCAAACTTCAGCAGATTTTGAAATACTTTGGATACTTAAATTGAAACGCGGAGTTAGAATACCAAGTCTATCTCGCGTTATGCTCACTTACGCGGAGCTAATCAGCTTCACTTCGTCTTCAGTGAAATGAGTAATTACGTCATTAATTACCCCGAGTTTCCACGCTGAATACCAAGCGACGGAAATTATGTTTAAATAAAGCTTCCGGCTCATCTTCTTCTTCATCTCATCCGAAGAATTTCTGAGAACTCGAGTGACTCACGAATGATCTTCAACTGATTTTTGTTCAATTTTCCACAGGATGTCTCTCCAGAAGAGTTTGGCTTTTCGCAAGTTGGCCGGCGTTGATGGCAGCAGCCGTGAAGGTAGACGCGAAGGCAAACCAGTCTATGCAGCGTCTTCCGAAGGTAAAAACCTCATCTCTTGGTTTTCTAAGAACCATTCTGAGATATTTTGGCTTGGTTTATTCTTGACGATTGCTTATCTTGTCGGCGAGATCGCCTTTTTATTGTGTCGTCCCTGCGCTTGAAACGCGGGGCTTTACTAGTAGTCTCAATGAATCCGCGAGGCTATCTTTGATTAGCAGTCGCTATGAATTGCGAGGCTATCTTTGATTAGCAGTCGCTATGAATTGCGAGGCTATCTTTGATTAGCAGTCGCTATGAATTGCGAGGCTATCCTTGATTAGCAGTCGCGATGAATTGCGAGGCTATCTTTGATTAGCAGTCGCGATGAATTTGAAAGAGAAGGAAAGAGCAGGAAGAAATCTTGTCCCCCTTTACGCGAAGTTATCGCATCATCCTCTGCGTTTAAAGCGCGAGGCTATTTCTTCAACTGTGCGCGGAGTTAGCTTAGCTCCGCGTTTTCACTCTTTTGGAAACTTTGTTCCTTTTGCAGTAAGTCCAATCCTTTCTGAAGAGGAATGTATGCTGGTCCATCGATCTTCATCAGCAAAAGTAACTCTAAGGAAGTTAGAAGCATACGCTTTACAACATAGTTGCAGGTTTCAAGCTCTGGCTCCGAGAGATAAAATCCTGAAGGGGCTGTAAATAAGGAGCTGCAGCACTTGCAGTGCAGAATTGCAGCACTTGCAGTTCAGAATTGCAGTGCTTCAGTGCAGCACTTTCCTTTCCTCTCGTGCTTCATTTTGGATGACAGATCCTAATTGACATTTGCAGAGGAGATCTTTTGCATTGTGAACTAGGGAACTGAGCTTCAACACCCCGTAGAGAAGTCTTGAATTTCTTTTGCATGTGAACCAGGGAACTGAGCTTCAACACCCCATAGAGAAATCTTGCTGTTTGATTATTGACAAGTTGATCATGTAAAAGCTTTTGGGAGAGCTATAACTCCCTCTTTGTAATCTTTCCTTCTTTTATAAATAAAGGCAAATTATTTTCCTCTCTATCTGTCAGCTTCAATAAACTTGCTTGCTCAACAAATAGATGGTCAATAATTTTGGTAAAATAGTCTAAGGCATTTCTGCGTAACTTAGACTGATAATACCCATTTGATCGGATATTGATCCTCTTAACTTGGCCGAAAATCCAAGTTCTTTATGAGAACGCGAGGTTAAAATACCAAGTTATCCTGGCGTTTCGCGGAGTTAAATAACTTCGCGCTCTGAGTGGTTGCACGGAATTGCGCGAAGCTAAGTGACTTCGTTTTTTCAATATCACCACGTGGGATTATCTGCTCTGCGTTTTAGGGAGTAACTGATCAGTCATTTTCTCCGAAATCTGCGCCGAACTCCAAGAGGCGGTTTCCCTCTTTTAAATAAAATCTCTATTCCTTTTCTTCTCATTTTACTTGAGAATTTTCCAGAAACCCTAGAGATTCAGGTGATCAGAGCTCAGGCAACCCGATCTTCTTCCGATTTTCAGTCGATTTTTCTCAACAATGGCACCCAAGACTCGTGCTACTTCTCAAGCGGCTCCATCATCGGCGACTGGCGCAAGCAGTGGTGGCGGCGGCCAAGGCAGCGACGCGCCAGCCCACATTTCGCCTATCAGGGGTAAGAATCTCTCCATCGAGACTCTTTAGAACATTTCTAGAGTGATTTGGCTTAAATTTAACTGATCAATCAACTCTTTTACCGGCGAGATCGCCGTACTCCTGCCGTAAGGCTTGGAGAAGAAGAAAAGTCTTTGACTGCCTTCTTACGCGAAGTTATCGCGTCATCCTCGCGTTTAAAGCGCGAGGCTATTTTAAGTAGCAGTCGCGCTGAAAGCGCGAGGCTATTTTAAGTAGCAGTCGCGCTGAAAGCGCGAGGCTATTTTAAGTAGCAGTCGCGCTGATAGCGCGAGGCTATTTTAAGTAGCAGTCGCGCTGAAAGCGCGAGGCTATTTTAAGTAGCAGTCGCGCTAAAAACGCGAGGCTATTTTTTAAGTTCTGCGCGGTCTAATTTTTAGCTTCGCGCGGCGCTATTCTTAGCTTCGCGCATTCTAATTTTTAGCTTCGCGCGTCCATACTTAGAGAATTTTTCTGTCTTATAGAAACTTCTCTCACTCTGGTGTTTCTTTGTGCAGTAGGGTATTCGATGGAATCTCTTCCCCACAAGAACTACTTCGGCTTTGCTGGGGGTTCTGATCCCTCAGGCCAATTCCGTTTCACTACTATCCTGCCCTCATACAAACCAGACCCGAAGGATCGCAAGGAGAAGTTGATCAAATATCATCCCACCACTGCGCGAGAAATCATAACTGATGCAGCCTTCGAAACTTTGAATAGAGAAGCGATGGAGAAACCCGCCTTCCTCTTTGGAGACCAGATGGATCAATCAGATAAGTTCCTTTCTGAAGGGGAACGTGTTTGGCTATATAACTCAGGCGAAATGCTGATGTTTCTGCCTAGAAAGGATCGTAGCTATCCTCTGGTCTATCTTCAGAGGCTGGCAATGCCTCGGGAATTAAAGTGGGGATTGACTCAAGAGCAAGATGGCGTCCCAACAGGCAAATTTGGTGCAAAAGGGGTTTATCAAGACGGTTCCCCAAGATGCATTACTGGCTTGCTTCCAGGCCGATTTGGCAAGGAGCTTCCAGTGGGAGAAGTCTCATCTCCTGCCCGAACTTTCTTAAGTGAGTTCTTGGCGAAGGATGGTCAGTACCCGGCTAGCGACTTCAGAATGCCTGGCTGGGTTCATTCTTCTAACAATATGTGGTGGGCACGCCTTGTTCAGTACATGCTGGATTCCCACGAGCCCATTTTAAAGGATATTGACTTGTATAAAGCCATCAGGAATGTCCAATTCGGGTTTCCCCAGAGTGCTTATCACTTTTACTGCCTCTTAGAGATGTATAACCCTGAGACCTGTACTTTCTTTACACCAGTGGGTGAGCTAGGATTCGCTCTCCACGAGATGTTTGAGGTTTCTGGGCTCTCGATGGGCGAAGTCCCTTACGAGGAGTATATCCCTACCACCGATGAGTTGAACATGCTATTGGCGAGGGATGAGCGCATCTATGTCACGTACTGGGAGATGATGTGCCATTATCATATCTGCGCTGACCAGACAGGTGCACGTAATCACGGTATTGGCCACAAGAAGTGGGCCGAATACCTTTTTGCCAACCTAAATTCTAAGATAGCTCGGCCACTATCCATGGTCATTCTCCCATCTATGGCTCAGAGATTGATCACCGTATTGCTAAGGGCCGCCATCTATTATATTATACCACTGAATCCAATGAGAATGGATACGGTCCCGGTACTTCATTTAAGAGTTATCACTATCAAGCCCAATTTCCGATCTCCAACAAAGGTCTCATTGCCGGGTTTTTGATGCTGTGGCTCAAAAGATGCGTCGTGCCGTCATTGCCCAAGGAAGCGATTGCAGTGACCGTGGTATATCCAGCGGTTCTTCTTGCATACGGCCGACCCCTTGGACTCCTTCCCGCCATGGTATGCAATTTGCAATATGGACTGAGGGTGCTCTATCGTGATTTCCTCCCTACTATTAAAGTCAAGGGGAAAGGAAAGGGCAAGTCGAATGAGACTGCCCAGCCGAAAACTCCAAACCCTAGGGTGGAGATGCCCTACACCTATTTGATGGCGTGGCTTGTCTTGCACTGTCCCTCCTTAATGAGTGCACCGGAGCATCGTTCGGGCAAAAAATGCTTCCTTGTAGAACTGTATGAACGTTCTTCCTGGAGGCAGAATTATATGTCCCAGATTCGGAAGACTCTTCATAGCTTTCAGAATTACGAGATCTTCCGGTGTTTTCCTGACTTTCCCGGCGGAGGATATGGGACGAGGCTGAAGGATGCCGTGGGAGCAGATAAGTTCACTACTTTATCTGCAGGAGCGTTCTGGTGGCTTCTCAACATCCGTCCCGGACACTTGGTGTATTGTCAAGATCTCAAGTGTCAGATCGAGCCATATACTCCGAGTCGCTTTGCTCGCCAGTTTGGATATTCTCAACTCTATGTGGGCAATCCAAATAAAGATCTTGCTTACGAGGGGAATTTATACGAAGGTGCTCGTGGCTGGTTCCATTTTGCAGCTGGCGGGACCGAGGCTGAATTCTCCTTGCCCCAGAAGGTGCCAGAATTGGCCATGACCCTCAGCTCCTGCAATTGGTTCAATATTGCGAATGCTGACGTGCCCGGCTTCTCTCTCAATCGCAGTTGTTGCAAAGAGATTGAAGCCCTCTATATTAGCCGCCAGGGTGCTTCTAGGGTAAGGATAAAAGGAATGGAAGAATTCCTTGGCGCTGCGGCTGAGCCTTCAGATGTCAGCGAATCAGACGATGATGCCGGTGATGATGACGACAATACTGGTGCTGGTGGAGTTCCTCAGCCTATTGTCAATCGTTCCCCGAGTCCAACTCTCAAACGCCGCGGCACTTTAAAGAGAAGGCCGGGTAAGAAGCAAAAACTGGCATAGAAAACCTTGATAGCCCCCCAAGAAGTGGCTATCAAACTTGCTTCCGACTTGTTGGCTTCAGCTGTACCCCCAGCGTTGGCAAGGGAGGATGAACCTGCCAAAGCTCCAAGTGTTGCTGAGATTTCAGCTCCTTCGGCCGTAGAGCCTGTGGCAGAACCTGGGGCGCAACTAACGGGTAGCGAGACGGGTACACTGCTGGAAACGACAATGGCTCCTCCTTCAAGTCCGACAACTGGACTTGTATCGCCTGGTATGGCCCTTAGCATTTTATCTTTTGCCCGTTATTTATTTTAATGTAACACTGCTTTTCTGGTCTTCTGAAATGCAGGTGATCAACTTCTTTCGCCAATGCACTCGACTACCCAAGTAGAGTCTGACGATAGAATGGACCATTCCGGCTCCGTTGGTGGTGTGGGTAGCTCTGCTGGTGAGTTTGCGGCTGATTATTCCACACCGGCTCCTGCCTCTATTTCCTCTTCAATTCCCCCAATTGACGAATTGGGAAGTGACGAGAGAACTGAGATTATTATCGCAGCTGCTGCTAATGAGGCTACACCTTCTCCTAGCATGCCATCTCCAACGCCAGTCTGTTCCACTGAGACATTTTCCACAGTCGTTGGCGTGCCCTCTCAGTCAGCGATTTTAACATCGTCTGTTGTCGTAGCTGCTGAGATAACTCTTCCGACTTCAAGCCTTCCAGCAGGGGAGGAGAATAATTTGAAATTCTCGTTCGAAGCTGCTTCTCCCACCGGAGGAGCTTCAGGCGAAGTGATCCCATCTTCTCTTCCTGTTGGTGGGAGTACCCAAGTGATCTGTACCGACGGTACTTCGTCTGGGGTCTCCAGCTCTTCCAGATCTGCACTGGCTCTACTGGTCCCCCATATTATGAATTTAATGCAGGGACGAGCTTCTTCTTCTCCAATTCCAGCAACTACTGCTCCCTTGCCTATGACACCTTTCTTGGCATTACTTGCTTTGCCTACCGACAGTGCAAATCCTCTTGAAAAACTTTTCGGCTTCACTGTCGAGGATTTTATGCATTTGTTAAGAAGATGTGTCGAGATGGTTCTTGCTGGCCACAATTTCTTCAACTTCGCACGTCCACTGTTACTCCTCTATTTAGGAAATATCAAAGAATTCGGTGGACAAGATCGAGCAGCTCCATACCGGGCCCGCCTTGCAGCCTTAGAAGAGCAGGTGACCACGCTATACACACTCCGTCAGGCGAATGTAGAGGCGATCACTGAGATAGAGCTGGCGCGGCTTCGGGCAGAATCTTTATCTCAAAGAAATATTTTAAGGCAGCAGGAGGAGAGATGGTCTCAGGAGCTGACAGAGCTCCAGGTCAGTCGGGAATCCGTTCTTGGCGACCTGCGGAGGGTAAACTTTGGAATTGAGGAAAGTCAGGCGGCCATCTCTAAAGCCCAGGAGACGATTGCCAGAGCTCGGGCCACCTTAATAGAAAATGAACTCCGATTAAGAGAATCTGTCAAGAAGCGGGAGATGTTGCTTGTCCAGCAGGAGCAGATTTAGCAGGAAGAGATGGCCAGGAATCGTGCCATAGAAGAATCTCGTCAGCAACAACTTACAATAAGTGATGATGAGTTGCGTAGGCAAGCTCAGCAAACCGTGGAGGCTTCTCATCGTAGAAATTTGGACGAGACAATAAACCAATTGAGACTCCTGGGAGGCCAATAGTTTCATCTCTCTTTACGCTTTTATCTTCCTTGTAATAAGAACTTCGTAAACAGGAGAGAGATAACCTTACGATGTTTCTTTGAAATTCTTTTTGTATCTTCACCTTTTTAATAAAGATGATTCTTTTGACTCTTTTATTTGCCGGCTTCAAAACAGATTTGCTTGCCCAACAAATAACCTGTCGTCAAAACGATTTATCTCGGTATCGTTTATGCTCAATTTCTCGAGCCGAAGTAAAAAAAAAATTAAAGTTTAATATGGGGTTTTTAGCAAACCCCCAACTATTAACGGATTTGATTAACCTTTACCAACTACCGTTTGAGTTGGGCTAGCCATGTTATTCCCCTCAACATAGTGAGTTGTCGAGGAGTACGTTTGGGCTTAAATGCCAAACTTTTCCTCTTCCCTTTACTTTACCAGTATTGGGCGATTCATACTTTTACCCCAGTATGATGGGTTGGCGAGAAACTTATTCTCTTCCCATTGCCTAGTTGGCGTTGGGCAATTCATACTTTTACCCCAGTATGATGGGTTGGCGAGAAACTTGTTCTCTTCCCATTGCCTAGTTGGCGTTGGGCAATTCATACTTTTACCCCAGCATGATGGGTTGGCGAGAAACTTGTTCTCTTCCCATTGCCTAGTTGGCGTTGGGCAATTCATACTTTTACCCCAGCATGATGGGTTGGCGAGAAACTTGTTCTCTTCCCATTGCCTAGTTCGCGTTGGGCAATTCATACTTTTACCCCAGCATGATGGGTTGGCGAGAAACTAGTTCTCTTCCCATTGCCTAGTCGGCGTTGGGCAATTCATACTTTTACCCCAGCATGATGGGTTGGCGAGAAACTAGTTCTCTTCCCATTGCCTAGTTGACGTTGGGCAATTCATACTTTTACCCCAGTATGATGGGTTGGCGAGAAACTAGTTCTCTTCCCATTGCCTAGTTGGCGTTGGGCAATTCATACTTTTACCCCAGCATGATGGGTTGGCGAGAAACTAGTTCTCTTCCCATTGCCTAGTCGGCGTTGGGCAATTCATACTTTTACCCCAGCATGAAGGGTTGGCGAGAAACTAGTTCTCTTCCCATTGCCTAGTCGGCGTTGGGCAATTCATACTTTTACCCCAGCATGATGGGTTGGCGAGAAACTAGTTCTCTTCCCATTGCCTAGTTGGCGTTGGGCAATTCATACTTTTACCCCAGCATGATGGGTTGGCGAGAAACTAGTTCTCTTCCCATTGCCTAGTTAGCGTTGGGCAATTCATACTTTTACCCTAGTATGATGGGTTGGCGAGAAACTAGTTCTCTTCCCATTGCCTAGTCGGCGTTGGGCAATTCATACTTTTACCCCAGTATAATGGGTTGGCGAGAAACTCGTTCTCTTCCCATTGCCTAGTTGGCGTTGGGCAATTCATACTTTTACCCCAGTATAATGGGTTGGCGAAAAACTCGTTCTTTTCCCATTGCCTAGTTGGCGTTGGGCAATTCATACTTCTACCCCAGTATGATGGGTTGGCGAGAAACTAGTTCTCTTCCCATTGCCTAGTCGGCGTTGGGCAATCATACTTTTAGGTCAGAGGCGCTTAATTACACATGCCTAAAAGAAGATTGGGGGCTGTTCAAACTTGAGAACTAAGCACACCAGGTTTGGGTCAGAGGCGCCAAACTGCGCATGCCCAAGAAAAGACTGATGGTGGTTCAAACTTGAGAACCAAACGCACTAGGGTTTAGGTCAGAGGCGCCAAACTGCGCATGCCTAAGAAAAGAGACTGGAGGTGGTTCAAACTTGAGAACCAAACGCACCAGGTTTAGGTCAGAGGCGCTCAATGCGCATGCCTAAGAAAAGAGACTGGAGGTGGTTCAAACTTGAGAACCAAACGCACCAGGTTTAGGTCAGAGGCGCCAAAACTGCGCATGCCTAAGAAAAGACTGATGGTGGTTCAAACTTGAGAACCAAACTGGAGGCGGTTCAAGGCTCTCTCACGTAACTTGAACTGGGTACTCCAAACACACCAGGGTTTAGGTCAGAGGCGCCAAACTGCGCATGCCTAAGAAAAGAGACTGGAGTGGTTCAAACTTGAGAACCAAACGCACCAGGTTTAGGTCAGAGGCGCTCAATGCGCATGCCTAAGAAAAAAAAAAAGACGCGTATCTCCAAGGGTACTAAGAATAGTATTTCTTCAGAAATTTGCCATTGATTGGCATCATCATCCTGTCGTCGTCTTGATTCATTAAGCGATAGGCTCCACTGGAGTATACTGTCTCCACAACAAACGGTCCTTCCCACTTGGGTTCAAATTTACCCTTAGTCTTGTGGGTTAGCACCATTGGCCTTTTAACAGCCAAAACCAAGTCTCCTTGTTTAAAGGTCCTTGGTTTAACGTTCTTATTGAACGTTTGAGATATTCGGGCTTGATACAACTCAATTTGTTGTTGAGCCCTGAGACGTTTTTCATCTAACGCCTCTAGTTCTTGCAATCTTTGCTGATGGCGCTCTTCTGTCGTCATCTTTGTGGCTAAAGCCACTCTTAATGATGGTATCTGGATTTCAAGAGGCAGAACAGCCTCACTTCCATAAACCAAAGAGAACGGGGTAGCTTTGGTCGGGGTGCGAATGGTGGTGCGATAAGCCCACAAACATTCTCCCAACTTTTCATCCCAATCTCGTTTATTGGAAGAGACGAACTTCCGAAGGAGTTTAATAATCGTCTTGTTGAAAGCTTCAGCTAACCCATTAGCCGCGGGGTTATATGGCGTTGAACCAATATCTTTGATTCTGAACTTGTTGCAGAATCTGGAGAATCCCTGACTAATGAATTGCGGACCATTATCATGAATAATCCGTCGGGGGATGCCAAAGCGGTAAATGACATGATGCTTGATAAACTTGATCACATCTGCCGTTTTCACCTCTTTCATGGGCACGGCTTCGGCCCATTTTGAAAAATAATCGGTTATTGCAAGAATAAACCGATGTCCTCTGGATGACGGGGGAGTTATTGGCCCTACAATGTCCATTCCCCAGGCTTCAAATGGCCAGCTTGCGACGGTATTGTGCAAGTATTCTTGGGGTTGATGAATAAAATCGGCATGTATTTGGCATGCATGACATCGTTTAGCGTATGCCATTGCTTCCGTAACTATGCTCGGCCAGTAGTACCCCAGCCTTCTTATACGGTCTCCAAGTTTGGGACCGGGCTGATGAGCTCCACATATTCCATCATGTGTTTCTTTCAGCACTTGTTCTGCTTCTGCTTTCGATATGCAGCGTAGCAATAGACCACCTCTTGACTTTCTATACAAAGTCTGAAGCTTATGGTCATAATAAAATCTTTGGGCCTTCCTCTTTATTGAGGTGGCTTCCTTAGGATCTTCTGGTAATATCCCATGCAAGGCATAATCCACAAATGGAAATTGCCAATCACGGGGTTCTAACTTTAAGCCAATCTGACATACCTCTTCGGCTTGAGATACCACATCTGGGTGGAGGAGTTCTCTACTACCAATGGTGATGCTTTTAGCTTCACCTGGTGGGATTGCCAGCATTGCGGCTAATGCGGCAAGAGCATCGGCATAAATGTTCTCGTTTCGAGATACGTGATATATGTAGAATTGTTCAAAATATCCTGCTAGCTCAATAGCTAGCTGATGATAGGGGATGAGGGCTTCATGTCTGACTTCATACTCACCTGTCATCTGATTGACAATGAGCTTAGAATCTCCATATGCCTCTAGATGGTTCACCCCCAGTTGCAGAGCTATTTTTAAGCCGATAATAAGCGCATTGTACTCCGCTACATTATTAGTGCACGGTTCTGTTAATGAATAACCGTTAGGCAATATATGTTTATGTGGGGATATTAGTACAACCCCCACTCCAGCAGCAAATCGTCTCGCGGCACCATCAAAGAACATTTGCCAAGGTTGCTCTTTGGTAACTGTATTGACTTCTGATGTCTGCTTTAATTGGGACCAAATTGGATGGTCTGCAAGGAAATCAGCGATTGCCTGTCCCTTCATGGCCTTTGAGGGACAAAATGTATGTCATAGGGCGATAGTAAGAGCGCCCATTTTGCCAATCGGCCATTCAAGGATCCTGGTTTTGTCATCAGAATCTTCAGGGGATTAACCCGTGATATGACATGAATTGTTTGCCCTGAAAGGTAGTGTCGCATTTTCTGAACAGCAAACACTAGGGCTAAACATTCTTTTTCAATCGGGGTATACCACTGTTCGGCTACAATCATTGTTCTACTTAAATAGTAGAGGGCATGTTCATGACCGTGCTCATTATATTGAGCAAATAATGCTCCTAAAGCATTATCCATGGCCCTTACATATATAAGGAAGGGTTGCCCAGGGGCTGGTGCCATTAGTACAGGAGGCTTAGTAAGGTACTCCTTGAGGTCATCAAATGCCTGCTGACATGCCTCATCCCATATGAAAGACACTCCCTTCTTCATGAGTTTGGAGAATGGTTGGCATCGTCCAGATAAGTTGGATATGAAGCGCCGAATATAAGCGAGCTTCCCTTGTAATCCCCTTAATTCCTTAAGATTGCGGAGAGGCGGCATTTCGCTAATCGCTTTTACCTTTTCAGGGTCGAGGAAAATTCCTTTTGAAGTTATTACGAACCCTAGAAACTTCCCGCTGGATACCCCCATGAACGACTTGGTAGGATTCATCTTCAAGTGATGTTTCCGCATAAGATCGAAGACCACTCTTAAATCGTGAAGATGATCTTCTTTGTCTTTGCTTTTAACTGCTAAGTCATCCACATAGCACTCCACTGTTCTGCGTAGATGTTCTTTGAATATGGCTCTCATTGCGCGTTGGTAAGTGGCACCTACATTCTTTAATCCGAATGGCATCACTGTATAACAGTATACCCCCTGTGGCGTTCTGAAAGCTGTATGCTTTTCATCATCCGGGTGCATCTTGATTTGGTTATAACCTGAGAAGCCATCCATAAAGGACATCCTCTCATAACCGCAAGTATTATCGATCATCACGTCGGTGATGGGGAGTGGAAATTCATCCTTGGGACATGCAGCGTTCAGATCTCGAAAGTCAATGCATATCCGGATTTTGCCATTCTTTTTTGCGAACTGGCACTATGTTTGCCACCCAGTCTGGGTGTTGTTCTTCACGGATGAAACCGGATTGTATAAGCTTATTGACCTCAGCAACTATTGCCTCCATTAATTCCGGTTAAAAACGCCTCTGTTGCTGTTTAACAGATTTGACATCTTCTTTTATATTTAACCGGTGTGTGGCAATTTGAGGGTCAAGCCCAGGCATATCTTCATAACTCCATGCGAACACATCTATATACTCTTTGATAAGGGATATAAGTTCCTCTTTTTCTAAAGGAGTTAGTGTGTCGCTTATGAAAATGGGTTTCGGATTTTCTTCCGTTCCCATGTTAATCTGTATTAATTTGTCTTCCGTGGGCGGGTCACGCTGTTCAAAGCAGACATCCCAGAGAGTATCCATATGCCTAGCCCAAGCATCATTTTGAATATCAATTGGTTCTTCGTCACTTTCTGGCGCGGCTGAAACCATATTGATTGTCAAAGATTGAAACCAAGCGCCGGTGCTTATATCTGAATCATGATCTGGTGAAGATATTTCTTCTTTGGCCGAAGAACTCTCTTCAGCTTTTAATGGTGACGAAGGTGGAGTAGATACATAACCCAACCCCCTGCGGGTCTTCTGATAATAATCAGGGCTCTTTCCTCTCGGTCTAAACGAGGGTATGAGATTCCGCCGCCCTTTTCCAAAGTTTAATCCCGGATTCTGGGTAAAATTATATCCCATTTTCTCCATCATCTGTCGGGACCTTTGCTCATATAAGTGAAATTGAGGTGATGTTTGTTCATCACTTTCACTACTTTGTCTCTGTCGAGGCGACGTGGCCACTTTGCCGAACATGATCGGCCTTTGGGACTTCTGTCGGGGAGGCACTTCAAAGAAGTGCCCTTGATCCTCGGTTATTTTTAACTGAGAGAGGAGGGAAGACCTGAGGGGCAAATGGTATGCCGCCAGAACTTCAAGTTCGGTCAGGCCATCCGCTTTGGTGGAGGTACAAGAGGGCTCAGACTCAGTAGCTACAGCATGCTCGTAGACTAACTTTACATTTTCATTAATAACCCATTCACTTTCTATTACATCCACTATATTATCAAGACCTAAGCTAAGATCTAGGTGAGGGTTGATTTCGTAATCACCCCCATCATCTTCTCCAAGGAGCTCGTACTCAGTGTCGGCTTCATTGCCACTGTCGTCGGGCTTTGGAGACTTGCTAAGACTGTCATTGAAGCCTTCATGTGCTGGCTTGTAGAGTGCAGCATCTGTGAAGTAATTTTCCAACCCTTTGAATGGCTGCTTGTCAGCAATTAGTGTCCAGACCTCTCCTTCCTCATCGCAATATTTCATGCACTGGTGAAGAGTCGACGGAACTATCATATGAGAGTGGATCCAAGGTCGCCCCAATAAAATATTGTAGGAGGTATCAGCATCAATTACGTAGCATGTAACCTCTGTTTTCAAGTCTCCAATTTGACACCGCAATCGGATCTTACCAAGAGGATGGCTATTATTAGCGTTGAATCCATAGATGGTAGTGTGTGTAGGTGTCAAGCGATGAAGGGAAATCCCCAACAGCTGCATCAATCTTCTGGGCACAACGCTGAGTGCAGAACCTGGATCAATCTGAATTTGGTCCACTTTTGTGGACCCGACATATCCAGTGAAATATAAAGGCCTATTATGCTTTATATTCCTCACCTGCATGTCTTCTGGAGAGAAAATGATTTGTGGGACTTGCCTTCTCACTTGATGACAGTGGGGGCAAGAGTCCCGCTCTTCGATGGCCGGCTCGACAATCTGAGCTAGGAACGACTCAGAGTCTGCCAAGGCCTCTCTTAGAGCTTCACGTGTTGATTTTGATAATCTCAACAATTCGTAAAGCGTTACTCGCGCTGGGATGTTAGCCAACTGCGCAATTATGTCAAATTCGAAGGGAGTTTCTTTGGCTCCTTCATCTCTGGTAGGATTCTTCTGGAAACGAAGTCCTTTCTGCTTTGCAGGCTTTGCGAGTTCTGCATAGATATCTTTTGGATCCACTCTAGTGTAGTCCTTAAGATATGTCTTTTCAGATCGAGTACCGGAAGGGCCTGCCCCATCTTGATGAGTGGCCATAGTTTCGGGTTCTTCTTCAGAATCTGTGAAGGTTTCCGAAACTATATATTCTTCCTTTATATCTGCAGAAATGGCATTAACAGTCCGCTTCTTCCCTTGACTTCTTGAAGTAGTCCATTGTTCATCTTTCAACAAGTCGGGGTGAACCCACATAACTTCCCCCTTTTGGGTTGTTACGGGGACAAGTCCCTCTTGGGCTTTGTTGTGCGGATCAAGATTCTTCGTGACCATCTTACCCTTAGGGATTGGGGTCACTCCTGCAGGAAACTCGTGGGTTCCAACCATTATGGTTGCCATATTGGCAGTGACTTTCTTCTGTTCTTCCTTAAGCGTCAGAACTCCAGCCTCTATTAGTGCTTGGATTCTGTTCTTAAGGGGAAAACAATCCCTGGTAGGGTGCCCAACATTCATGTGATAAAGACAGTAATTGGGATCTTTAGTCTTACCCGCATCTTCTGGCTTCTTATTCTCCAGAAGTTTTAGCATTCCCTTCTTCTGGAGCAGGTGAAAGAGGATATGTGTCTTTTCCGCCTTGAAAGTGTAATTCCTTTCTTGTTGCGGTCTGATTTGCCTTGATCCTCGCTGTCCTTGAGGCTTTGGCTCTGGCGGAGGACCGATTTTCTGAGGAGCAGCTTCTGACGACATGGCTGCTTTCCCTTTATTCTTATTGCTGTTGTTTTGGGTATATGGCTTACTACCCCCAGCGTTTCTTGATCCGCGGGATTCCTTGACTCGGCGAATCAAGTCTTCAGCTTGCTCTCCTTGTTTGAGCAGGTCCCTCCACGTCTTAGACTCTACGGCCCCCATTTTGAGGAGCACATTGGTCTTAAGGTTGTGTCGACATGTCTCGACTAGAGTTTCCTGGATCATTCCGTGTTTACAATGTACGGACTTCTCCCGGAACCTTTCTATGAAATCTTTAACCGTTTCTTGTTCTCCTTGCCTAGTTGCAAGAAGGGAATGAACCATAATCTCGGTGTCATCCTCGAAGAAACGTGAGAGAAATAATTTCTCAACATCTAACCAGGTATTAATAGTACCTGGGGGCAACTGCATGAACCAGGTGAAGGCAGGCCCTCGCAAAGTATTTACAAATACTTTGGTCATGATGGGATCATTACCCATTAAGTGTCCTGCGTGGGATAAAAAGTAATATATATGCTGGCTGGGCGATCCTTTTCCGTCGTATGGCTCTAATTTGAGCGGCTTATACTTCGGTGGGTAAGGTATCATGTCCCATTCAGGAGGATACGGTCTTGAGACCCCTGCTTCTTTTAACTCCTTTTTACGCATTAAAGCTTCGAGTTGATTCTGGAGCTTTTCTATCTTCTCCCCATGCGGATCATGGAAAGAAAATCTATCCTCTTCCTCATGCATCGAGTGGGCTTTCTCTTCCTGTTCTTCTTCATTCAGAGTTTCTTTGCTCTTTTTGGTATTATCTTCCACGAATCTCGATAGCATGCTCTTAAGACCTTCAATCATCTTTTGCTGCTCTCGAATCATCTTTTCTTGAGCTTCAAATCTCTGATTGATATCGTCAGTCTTATCCGCCATATGCGATGCTGACTTCTGCAGTCGAGACGATGTAGAGGATGGAGGCGAGGCTATAGCGGAATTATCGCTGTCCTCGTCGTAAGAACCCCCTGCGAGCTTCTTATAATTTCGAGGCGGAACGGCTCCTGATCTTAGTCGAGTAATACGATGAGGTTCATCATCGCTCGATTCTGAATCATCATCCGTCTCTGTAATTTTCTTCCCTTTTCCTACCATGTTGGAAGTTACCGCTCTCCCTTGTTTCAGGGGAGTGGTTCTTGTCTTCTTAGCAGGATTCTGGTTTGACTCGTTTAATCGGTCGAACACAGATATCCTGTTCTTGCTGCAGCCACAGTTATCCATCACGGCTGATACTGCTGTCATAAGTTGCTGGCAATGGCAACTATGTTCAACTTGAAGTTGGTCTATGCCTCTCTTCTTAGAGAGATGCTCCCTGAGGTCAGTGCCTCTAGCCATGGAATCAAGAGGTCCATTCAACTCTTGAGAGTGTTTAGGAATCCACTGAAGCTTCTTTGATTGATCAACCCTGACTCTGGGGTCGGACCGATCCTCGCGTGGCTTAGGAATAGCCTCGCGTTTCACATTGCGGGCCTGAAGAATAGCTCCGCGCTTATCCACACTAGCCTCGCGTTTCTCGCTGGCTTGGTGTGTCCTTGGAAGTTTAGCTTCTGGAATAATAGCCCCGCGTGAAGGGAAGTTCTTGCACGCTGGCTTATCTTTGCGATTAACGCAGATCATAGCTTCCCGCTTAGCGTGGTTTTTACGACTGACAACTATCTGCCAATCATCCTCACGTTCCTTGTGGGTGTCAGAAGTCTTGCGTTTATTGCAAGTATCACTGGCTTCGCGTCTCTCGCTAGGCACAGTAATAGTCTCGCGTGGAGAATCACACGCTGGCTTTGAATAATTTTTATACTCGCGTAACTCGCGAGTGTTGGGTAGTCTGCGACTAGCGCAACCCTTACTGGCTTCGCGTCTCTCGCTAGGCACAGTAATAGCCTCGCGTGGAGAATCACACGCTGACTTTGAATAATTTTTATACTCGCGTAACTCGCGAGTGTCAGGAATCTTGTGTAACTCGCCAGTATTACCAGCCTCGCGTGGAAAATCACACGCTGGCTTTTCCTTGCTTTTAAGGCAAGTTGTATCTTAGCGTTTAACGCGGTAGAGATTGGTTTCGCGGGTAGCGCGAGCCAATTTGCGAGGGACCATAGCCTCGCGTCCTCTAGAGTCAGCTCCGCGTCCAAGGCGGGCTTTGAGGGCTCTACGCCTCGCTCTCCGGTTCCTGTTCCGGAGTTGGGTCCTGGTCAGTCCAGTTCCCAAGTCTTCTTCGGCAATCGGAAACTCATCCTCGGCTAGGATTTCTTGTGTGAACTCCGGCTCTATAGCCGCAATCTCCAAGGATCCCCGTCTCTCGGTGGATACCTTTCTACCCGTCACTCGGGCATTGGAGTACATGCGACGATAGTGCCGTGTCTCATCCAAGTCACCTGATCCGGAGGAGAGGAACTCCTCGTACTTCTGCTGGTCGATTTCAACGACCAGCGTGTCTACTTCGGATCCGATCAAGTCAACGTCCGATTGCGCCACAATCTCTTCATCAGTGAAAGAGACGGCTCCCACTGTGGTCGCCAGTTTGTTCGTCGCAAAAGTTCCTTTGCTTCCTCCCATTGAATTAACTTGAATTACAATAGAAGTGAACAAGATATAAAAAGAACAAACGAGAGGATTTTATACTTCAATCTCTCTCTTTTACAATATTTGTGGGATCTGTGGCGATGGGATCTATAGTAGTTCCTTTGGACGATCGGTACGTTGAAATCTTCTCTTTTAAAGATATCGGCCGATAGTAGACGATCTTCTCTGGTTTTGATTTGTTCAAGGCTCTCTCGCGTAACTCGAACTTCTCAAGAACTCCAGAAAGAAGATGGTGGTTTTCTCTGATATTCACGAACTCAAGGCTCTGTGCGTAACTTGAATTCTCCAAGATTTCAGGAGATGATCAGCAAAGGCTTCAAGGCTCTCTCGCGTACTTGAATTGCCAAAGGATCGATAGGAGACTTCCGATGCCAAAAAGAAGACCATTAGGGTTTCACCAGGAAGGTATTTATAGCCCCAGGTTAATGCAAGAGTTTCTATCTAAATAGAACTCGTCATTATCAGGGATTCCAATCAAATATCTTAGTTTTGATGGAATTATGATTAGACTTGATTCGGGTATTTGGATAAGTCCAGAATCATTATCTTAATCAATTTGAGATTCTGGTTATCTGCTTACGCGGAGCTTTAATCGCATCAAAACGCGACGCTAAATAACCAAAAAGCGGAGCTATTGATCATCTCCGCGTTTTACTCAAACGTGAGGCTAATACAAGCCAAACTGCGGAATCAACGCGGAGCTATTAAACATCTCCGCATTTTATTCAAATGCAGGGTTAATGTAACCAAACGCGGGGCTATTGAATTGGCTCCGCGTTCTGTTGTGGAAAATCCTTTTAACTTAGAAATTTTCACTGCCAACAAACTTGTTCTATGCCTCTCTTCTTGGGCAGATACTCCCTGAGATCGGTGACCTTAGTCATGGAGTTGTGGGGCCCATTCAACTGTTTAGAGGGTCTAGAAACCCACTGAAGCTTCTTAGGATCACTGGAGTCCAGTTCTGGTCTACTGACGTGAGGATCAGCCCTGATTCTGCAGTCGGGTTGATGTACGCGGATCTTAGAAGTAGCTTCGCGTCTTATCTTGCGAGGCTGAAGAATAGTTTCGCATTATGCCATGTTAGCCTCGCGCTTCTCGCTGGCCTGGCGTGTGTTCAGAAGTTTAGCTTCTGGAATAATAGCCCCGAGTGAAAGGAAATTCTTACACGCTAGCTTACCCTTGTAATTAACGCAAGTCATAGCTTCGCGCCTAGCGCGGTTTTTATGACTGACAACAATTTGCCAGTCGTCTTCGCGATTCTCGCGGAGAATCTTGCGTTTCTCGCAAGTATTACCGGCCTCGCATTTATCGCTTGGCTCAGTATCAGCCTCGCGTGGAAAATCACACGCAGGCTTTATTGAATTTTTATACTCGCGTTCCTCGCGAGTGCAAGGAGTCTTGCGTTTCTCGCAAGTATTACTGGCCTTGCGTTTCTCGCTTGGCTCAATATCAGCCTCGCGTGGAGAATCACACGCTGGCTTTGTTGAATTTTTATACTCGCATTTCTCGCGAGTGTCAGATATTTTGCGGCTAGCGCAAATCTCACTGGCGTCACGTTTCTCGCTAAGCTTAGCAATAGCCTCGCGTGGAATATCACATGCTGGCTTTTCCTTGCTTTTAAGGCAAGTTATAACTTCGTGTTTAACGCGATAATGACCGGTCTCGCGATTAGCGCGAGCCTGTTTGCGAGGAACCATAGCCTCGCATCCATTAGCCTCGCGTCTAAGGCGGGCTTTGAGGGCTTTTCGCCTTGCTCTCCGATTCCTATTTCGGAGTTGGGTTCTGGTCAATCCAGTTCCCAGGTCTTCTTCGGCAGCAGGAAGCTCATCCTCTACTAGGATTTCATGTTCGAGCATCTGCCCTATAGCCGTAGTCTCCACGGATCCCCGTCTCTCGGTGGATACCTTTTTACCCGTCGCTCGGGTATTGGAGAACATGCGACGATAGTGTCGTGTCTTGTCCAAGTCACCTGATTCAGAGGAGAGAAACTCCTAGTACTTCTACTGGTCGATTTCAACGACGAGCATATCTACGTCGGATCCGATCAAATCAACGTCCGATTGCGCCACAATCTCTTCATCAGTGAAAGAGATGGCTCCCACTGTGGTCGCCAGTTTGTTCGCCACAAAAGTTTTGCTTCCTTCCATTGAATACAGCTTAGATTATAATAGAAGTGAACAAGATAAAAAGAAGAATAAACGAGAGGATTTTATACGTCAATCTCTCTCTTTTACAAAATTTGTGCGGGATCTGTGGCGATGGGATCTATAGTAGTTCCTTTGGACGATCGGACGTCGAATTCTTCTCTCTTGAAGATAACGGCCGACTGTAGACGATCTTCTCTGGTCTTTCACGAACTCAAGGCTCTATGCGTAACTTGAATTCTCCAAGAGGAAAAGATCAATTGCCGAAAAGAAGAAAAACTTCTGCCGAACCGAAGAAAAGACCCCTAGGGCTTCACCAAGAAGGTATTTATAGCCTTGGGATGATTTGAGAGTTTCTATTTAAATAGAATTTGCTCTCATCAAGGATTCCAATCAAATATCTTAGTTTTGATTTAAATCTCTTGATTTGCAATCGGGGGATTGGACTTAATTTGGGTATTTGGATAAGCCCAAATCATAATCTCAATCAATTTGAGATTCTGGTTATCTGCTCACGCGGAGATAATTGCATCAAAACGCGGCGCTAAATAAGCAGAATGCGGAGCTAGCGCGAAGCTATTGACAGCCCCGCGTTTTACTCATCGCGAGGCTAAAACTAGCCAGACACGGAGCTACTGGATTAGCTCCGCGTTCTGTTGTGGAAAATCCTATTTACTTAGAAATTTTCACTGCCAACAATATCTTCATATGTTTTATACATAATATCTAAACAAATTTTAATATCATTAACTAAATCCCTTACATTATCTTCATAAGACATATTTGTATAAAATAAATCTATTAAAATTTCAAGTCCATCTAACTTGCAACGGGGATCCACAACAGTTGTAAAATGTAATAAGTATAGAAAATCTTTAAAATATTTATTAAATTTAGTTTCCATAGGTTGAACAATATTTTCAAGTATTAGGTGATTTCTACATTCATTAAAAACCGAACTAAATTCGGTTAGATAATATAGTGCAATATGTGTAGTTGGGTAATAAGTGGCTAACAGTGCTCTTGTTGCATTTTCAAATTTGTTTAAAAACTTAAAAATATAATTCAAATGGTGCCATTGGAGGCTCTTTGCAAATTAAAATTGCAAATTAAAATTGTAAGAAATCCCCCAACAGCTATAAAATAGCCGTTGGGGGGCTCTTTGCAAAAAAATTTTGCAAAACCCCCCATGGTCCCCCAACGACTCTTTTTAAAAAATAAAAAAATAAACGTGCCGGCACGGTCAGACCGTGCCGTGCCGACGCACGGCTGCCCTGGCTCGGGCAGGCACGGCACTAGCCGAGGTGGCACGGCCCGGCTCACCCGAGCCATGGCGTGCACATGCCCGGCACGTGCCGAGCTAGGCATGCCCAACAGCCCGCCCGACCCACTTAGCAGCTCTAAGGAAGAATATGAAGAAAGAGAAAATAGTAGAAAAGGACTTTAACTCAGAAACCAAACAGCTAGCTAGATTTCCCTTTGTACATATCTTTCTCAGAAGGAATGTAGATGGATGCAACTCAAACATCAACTACTAATCTACAGCCACCTGCTGATTGAAAAGATCGAGAGATGGCCGGTTATGTTGTGAACCAAATCGTGCAGAAGCTCCGCTCAGAAGCGGAGAAGCACGCGGGGATATTGCTGTTCGGGGTGAGAGACGAATTGGCATACATCACAGATGAGCTCGCAAGCATGAGCGCCTTCCTCGACGAGGCCCAAGGAGTCGGAGAGAGAGCAAAAGTGAAAAGGGAGTGGATAAGACAGGTCAGGGAGTTGGCTCACGATGCCGAAGACTGCATCGACGAGTTCAGACGGCGCCTCGTCCAACCCACTGACCAGGAGATCGCCAGTCGCTTGCTCAGGACCAGCGCTTACTTGCTCAGGGCTTCAGGAGCTGACACTCACATCCTCAGACTCGGCAGTCGTCTGCTCAGTGCTAGCTCTCGTGCTGGGATTGACTTTCTAAGGAGAGTCGGTTGTGCTTCGATGCTCGGAACGAGGGGCCCAACCTCTTGCTTCCGCCGAATCAGTGCTTGTTTACCCGGCGCTGGCATTGAGCTCGGCACTTGCGCGCTCAGGATGGGCACTCGTCTTCTCAGGACGGGTAACGCGCGCTACCGGCTTGTAGTCGAGATTCGAAGGATCAAGGCCCGTGTGGACGAGGCTTGCAGAAGAGCACAGAAATTTGTCTTCATCTCAACGCCATCAGATGCAGCGGCTGCTTCTGCAATCGCAAGAGCCGGTGACCTCTCACAGCATCCTTTTCGATTGAATGCTTTCTTCACCCAAGACAGTGAGCTTGTGGGAATTGAAGAGCACAGGGGCAATCTTATCAAAATTTTGTTGGACGAGGACATGGAGCAGACGCGTGTGATCTCCGTGGTGGGTTGCGCCGGCTTGGGAAAGACCACTCTGGTGAGAAGGGTCTTTGAAAATCAAAGGATCGTCGCCGAAGGAGGAAGGTTCGGACACTTTGACTGCCGCGTTTGGATCACGGTGTCATCATCCTTTGAGCTTATAGGTTTTCTGAAGAAGGTGTTTCCTGAACTCTCTCTTGGTGGCTTCAATCAGGAACTTGGTGCGGTTCGACTCATTGAGGAGATCAGAGCCTATCTGCGCGATAAGAGGTATGTTATTATCTTCTTTTTTTTTTCCGAGAATAAACGGTGGTTATAAGCACTGCGTTCCAATAATAAGGAATTAACAGAACTTGTTACATATGTATATAGGTATGTTATTATTTTTGATGATGTGTGGACAGTAGATGCATGGAAAACCATAGAACTCGTATTTCCTGTTAACATGAGAGGAAGTAGGATTGTCGTGACCACGAGAGATGAAAAAGTTGCCTACACTTGCTGTGCTGTGAATAATGGATACGTTTACAAACTCCCATTCTTTTCTCCAGAACAGTCGATGCGCTTGTTCTGCAGAAGAGTCTTTGATGGCCACCCTTGCCCCGGTGAACTCGAAGTCCTTTCCACTAAAATCCTAAAGAAATGTGGCGGTGTGCCCCTTCTCATTGGGGCTATAGCTGGTATTCTAGCTGGCAAGCCAACCAAGACCGTCGATGATTGGAAGTGCATGCTTGACCATCTTGGCTCTAGCCTAACAAACTACCCCGACCTTGATGGAGCGATGCAGATAATGGCTCTAAGCTACGATGCCTTGCCCTCCCATCTCAAGAGGTGCTTTTTATATTTAGGCATTTATCCGGAGGACTATGAGATCGAAAGAAAGAAATTGCTAGCATTATGGATAGCCGAGGGGTTGGTAAGACATTCTGGTGAAATAACATTGGAGGAGCTTGCTGAATCCTACTTCAATGAGCTCATCTGCCGCAACTTGATCAAAGCTTCCGGAATCAATGAGATGGGTAAAGTAAGCACCTGTCTAGTTCATGATGTTATGCACGCATTCGCTGTCACAAAGTCAGCTGAGGAAGAAAATCTAGTCGCTCTAAGCGGGAAACATAACATAATATTCCCACAAGGTGCAATACGTCACTTGTCCCTACATACATCGGAAGATCTGCTGCTACTTAATGAGAATATGGAGTTAGATCACCTTCGATCGTTGTTGTTTGTGTCAGAAACATGGTGGCATGAACCTCCGCCACATTCGCACAAGGTATTATCATTTATATGCAGAAGTAGGTTTCTGAGGGTGCTTGAATTGAGGGATCTATCATGGCTAACCAGTTCTCACATAGAAGAGATTGGCACATTGTATCATCTGAAGTATTTGAATTTACAGAATACCGGAATTAAACGTATTCCCGAATCTTTTGGGAACTTGCAAAACCTAGAAACTCTTGATGCTAGATCATGCTACTTTGGTGCAATTGTACCTGCTGCAGTTGTCATCAAGCTCCCCAAGCTTCGTCACCTCAGAGCTGATTGTATAGAGGCACCAGAAGGACGTTGTTGGAGCTGGAAAACTTTGGTGACGCTGGGTCGTCTTTGCCTGCAAGATGGAAGCGAAGGTGTTGTTCGTGAGATGAGGAACCTGACCCAGCTGAGAAAGCTAGGCGTGACGGGGCTGCAACCAACACAGGGAACGGATTTTTGTGCTGCCCTCTCTGAGATGAGCAGTCACCTTCGATGGTTAGACGTTGAATTTGATGCCGGAGATACCGTGGGTTATCTGGATTCATTAGCCTCGCCTCCGTTGCTTCTGAAGCATATACGACTGTATGGTTATCTCGGCAAATTACCAGCATGGATCAGTTCCAACTCACTCGAAGTTGTGTCCAGAATATGTCTAGGCAACAGTAGATTACAGTTTGATGCTATTCAGACGCTCCAAAAGCTGCCTAATCTGAAGACGCTCTTCTTGGTCAACCGTGCGTATATTGTAAAGGAGTTGCATTTGCATGGAGATGGTTTCAATCGTCTCAGTACTCTATGGCTCCAGAATGTTCCGTTGGAGTCGCTAGACTTTGGTGTCGGAAGCGTGCCTAGACTTGAAGTTCTTCACATCTATTATTGTGATTCATTACGTGAAATCGGCAAGTTTGACGGTGAAAACTTACCTGGGCTCAACACAATTTACTATGAAGGCACAGAAACACAGAGAGAACCAAGTGCAGTTACTGAAAGAGAGCTTAGAAGCACATCCTTTTATGTTTGTACGCAATGGCAACGCTTTCATCAGAGATCTTCCGAAGCCGACAGAGATGTGAAAACTAATCATGCAAGGGTGTTAGATAAAGCTTTTGTGGGTATTATGAGAGATCTTTGGAGAGAGCAGAATTCTTTTGCATTCTTTTGAGTGTTTGTAGCCCCTCTTCTCAATTTGAAAGCAATTTCTTCTGTAACTTTGAGAGATTTGAAAGACTAAAGTTGTTTTTTCAAATATAATCAATAGTTAAGTTTGATTTGGTCCGAGAACATAGTACTTGCTACTAACCATGTAAAATACTTGATGTTGTCTAGTTTGATATTTTTAATTTGTAAAGTTTTGATTTTATCAAATTATCTTTTGAATCTCAATAATGCTAGATTTCTTTTGAAAAGCCTTACATGTGCTATGTGTTGCTTAACTCTAATAATTTGTAACAAGTAGTATCAAAGTTGTATTTGCAACATTTTCTTTCTGATAATTAGGGACACCAATTACATGCCTATTGATAATTAGGGACACCAATTACATGCCTATTGGTAAGACGTAATAAGTTCTCAAAGAGGAGGCCGAGGGCATAAGAACAGTCATATATCCCAAAAAAAGGAATACAAATGGGAAATAATACAATCCACACCTTTCTTTTGTTTATTTTTATTTTTATTTTTATTTCTTTATTTATTTATTTATTTTGTGTGTTTTGGTAATATGGATAGTTAATATACTATTTGAGATATCAATATGCATATTGAATATATGTCTCCAAGTCAACTCGTAAACGGCCTAGAAGGGATTTCATTAGGATGTAGATAAGAATTCCAAGTTCATAGAAATTATGTTGAATTCATTCACTAATTTGAACCTTAAATGAGCCAATTCACTAGTTCAAATTAAATGAATTAAGTGAATTGAAATTGGCTTCAAAAGTTGAGTACATAGCAAAGGAACAAAAAGGGAAGATGAAAAGATAGTTCCACATGGGATAGAGGAATGTAAGGATGTGGGTTTAAATAAGATAGCTTGCTCCTTTACTTTGCTTATGTAAGAAGAGGAAAACCTTGAGCACCACGGGTGGTGCTACGCACCGCCCGCACGCGCGTGTGCGAGGGCGAATGGGCGTTTAGGGCGCATTGGGCGCTTTAGAGACGCACTTTGCACTTCGCACGTACGCAACGTCGCGAGGAACTGTTGAAACGGCCAACTGTTGTGACTGTTGAAATCTCAACCGTTGCGACTGTTGAAAGCCTATAAATAGGGTCTGGGTCAGTGTTTCAAAGGAGAAGTTTTTCTTTTCTCTTCTCTTTGTTCTTCTGCAGACAGAAGTTCCAGAATTTCTGTCTACAGAAGAACTCTGTTCATCAGTTTCAATAAAGTCCAGTCCTGCATAACATAAACCAGAGAGAACCTTTATCAGATTCGCCAGAGCAGAGGGATTGCGGCTTCCTTCCCTCTGCAGATCGATCGTTGTATCCTGGGAGATCGACGTCCAAGAAATCCAGAAGCGAACAGTTGAGGACGAATCGATTTTAAGGAGATAGTGTCCAACACTAGCCTCGATCTTCATCCAATCTGCTTCCTATCAGTAAAGTCTTCTTCCAGTCTTCCTGCAACCAGGTTTTTCTTAATCCAGTTTTATAATTTTCTGATTAGGATAATATACTAGATAAAGAAGAACAGTTTGATGGTTTTTCTTTAACCAGTCTTCTTCTACTTCGAAACTGGAAATATATAGACATAAACCTAATTACAGAATTAATTTCCTGCAAGATAACAGTAACAATTCTGTTAACTACAAATCTGTCATTTTGTGTTAATCTAAAACAATTCTGTATGCTTCATTCTGCAACCACAGAATTAGTAACCTCCAATTTACATACACTGTCATACGGTAAATAATAACCAACAATCTTAAAATCGATTCTTGCATGTTTTAGATTAACTTTTTAAGAATACAGTTTAAACATTTTTAATTTGAACCTACATTCTTAAAATCGAATTTCGTGCATGTTTTAGATTAACTTTTTAAGAATACAGTTTAAATATTTTTAGTTTGAACCTACATTCTTAAAATCAAATTTCGAGCATGTTTTAGATTAACTTTTTAAGAATACAGTTTAAACATTTTTGTTTAGAACCAACATTCTTAAAACTGAGTTTTGGAATTCTGTCACAATACTATCAATTAAGAGTACTGTTATCAATTAGAACTCTGTTATAATAGTATTTAATCTTTAAACTGATATTTTGTTTTAGATTAAAATACTGTCATACTAGTAATCAATCACTAGTAATCTTAATTGCTTTTAGAGAAGACTAGTTAATTTCTGTTTTGTGATTTGGAGTGTTGTTTTATTAGAAAGTTAAAATTTATTACAAGACATTAAGATAAATAAATTTTAATATTTGTAGATGGCTACTACATCTGATATGTCCACTGTGATAACTCCTGTCATGGTTACTCCAACTGTGCCTTCAAGCCAGTACGAGAAACCAGAGAAGTTCAGTGGCTCAGATTTTAAGAGATGGCAACAGAAAATGTTGTTCTATCTCACTACAATGAATCTGGCCAAGTACTTGAAGGAGACTGTGCCTACTCTTGTTGAAGATGATCAACAATCAGTGAAGGCGGTTGAAGCATGGAAACATGCGGACTTCTTGAGTAAGAACTATATCCTCAATGGTTTGGACAATATACTGTATAATGTATATAGTTCAGTTGCTACTGCTAAGGAACTCTGGGAGTCCTTAGACAAGAAATATAATACAGAAGATGCCGGCTCTAAGAAATATGTAGTCGGTAAGTTTCTGGATTATAAAATGGTTGATTCTAAAAATGTAATCAACCAAGTACAGGATCTTCAAGTAATCATTCATGAAATTCATGCTGAAGGTATGACTATCAGTGAATCTTTTCAAGTGGCTGCAATAATTGAAAAATTGCCACCATCTTGGAAAGAATTTAGATATTACCTAAAGCATAAACGAAAAGAAATGACACTTGAAGATCTAATTGTACGATTGAGGATTGAAGAAGATAACCGCCTTTCTGAAAAGAAAATTGGAAATCCATACAATGTTTCTAAAGCTAATGTTATGGAAAATTCCAATAAGTCTAATGACAGGAAGAGAAAGCACAATGGTGAAGACTCTAAGAGTGGTAACTCGAAGAGATTCAATGGCAAGTGCTACAACTGTGACAAGCCTGGACATCGTGCAAAGGACTGCCGTGTGCGAAAGGCACCAGATTCTTCGAAGAAGAAGAAGAAGCATCCTAATGCACATTTGGCCGAAGAAGAAAATCTTTGTGCAAATGTAGATTGTACATCTGTTGTCTCAGAGGTTAACCTAGTTGGTGGCAACTCTAAAGAATGGTGGGTGGACACTGGGGCCACTCGCCACATCTGCGCCAACAAGTGGATGTTCTCCACATATGAATCTGTGGAAGGAGAACTACTCTACATGGGTAACTCTGCAACCTCCAAGGTTGAAGGACGAGGCAATATTGTACTGAAGATGACTTCGGGGAAAGAACTTACTCTTACTGATGTACTTCATGTACCAGATGTCCGCAAGAATCTGGTCTCTGGTTCAGTCTTGAGTAAGAAAGGCTTTAGGCTTGTGTTTGAGTCTGATAAGTTTATACTCACAAAGAATGGTGTATATGTAGGTAAGGGGTATATGACCAATGGTCTGTTCAAAATAAATGTAATGACCATTGCCCCTAAGGTTATCAATAAAATTGATTCTTCTGTTTATATGACTGAGTCACCTTTTATTTGGCATGGTAGATTAGGACATGTTAATTATTATACTTTACAAAGATTAATAAATTTGAATATGTTGCCTAATTTCAATATAAACTTTGAAAATAAATGTGAAATATGTGTTGAATCAAAAATGACTAAGCTTCCATTTCACTCTATAGAACGTAGTACTGAACCTTTAGAATTAATTCATACAGATGTATGTGATTTAAAATCTATTCAAACTAGAGGTGGAAAGAAGTACTTTATTACGTTTATAGATGATTGTACTAGATATTGTTATGTATATCTACTTAGAACAAAAGATGAGGCAATTGAAATGTTTATACAATACAAAAATGAAGTTGAGAATCAACTTAGCAAAAAGATAAAAATGCTAAGAAGTGATAGAGGTGGTGAATATGAGTCACCATTTGCACAAATTTGTGCAGAACATGGTATTATACATCAAACAACTGCTCCTTACACTCCACAGCAAAATGGAATTGCTGAGCGTAAGAACAGAACTTTAAAAGAAATGATGAATACCATATTAATAAGTTCTGGTTTACCCCAGAACATGTGGGGGGAAGCTCTGCTTTCTGCCAATTATATTCTCAACAAGATACCCCAAAAGAAACTTGAGAAAACACCTTATGAATTATGGACAGGTCGAGCACCTAGTTATAAATTCTTAAGAGTGTGGGGGTGTCTAGCTAAGGTTGCAATTCCTACTCCGAAAAGGACTAAAATTGGACCTAAAACTATTGATTGTATATTCATTGGATATGCGCATAATAGCAGTGCTTATCGTTTCTTTGTCATTAACTCTGATCATCCAGAGATACATAAGTATTCTATTATTGAATCTAGGAATGCTGTATTCTTTGAGAATGTATTTCCTAGTAAAGAACATGAATCAAGTTCCTCTAAAAGGACTTGTGATGATATAATAAGAGAAACAGAGTCTGATTCTGGAAATAAAACCAATGAGGATGAATGTAAACGGAGCAAAAGGGCCAGGATTAATAAATCGTTTGGTCCGGATTTTCTAACATATATATTAGAAAAAGAACCTCAAACTTATAAAGAGGCTATGTCTACTCCTGAAGCTCCTTTTTGGAAAGAAGCTGTAAATAGTGAAATTGAATCAATTATTCAAAATCACACCTGGGAACTTGTGGATCTTCCTCCAGGAAGTAAACCATTAGGATATAAATGGATCTTTAAAAGAAAGATAAAACCTGATGGGTCTATAGATAAATACAAAGCTAGACTTGTAATAAAAGGCTATAGACAAAAGGAAGGTATTGACTATTTTGATACATATTCACCTGTAACAAGAATAACATCCATAAGATTAATAATTGCTTTTGCTGCATTATATAATCTTGAGCTTCATCAAATGGATGTAAAAACAGCATTTTTAAATGGTGAGTTAGATGAAGAAATCTACATGGAACAACCTGAAGGGTTTGTAGTTCCAGGTAAAGAAAAGAAGGTGTGTAAACTTGTTAAGTCTCTTTATGGACTTAAACAAGCACCTAAACAATGGCATGAGAAGTTTGACCAAGTTATGTTGTCAAACGGATTTCGCTATAATGAATGCGATAAATGTGTATATGTAAAAGGTGATATGCACAACTATGTCATTGTATGTTTATATGTGGATGACATGATTATCACCGGTAGCACGGTGGCTCTAATTAAGGAAGTAAAAATCATGTTAACACGAAAATTTGATATGAAAGACTTAGGTATTGCAGATATTATTCTTGGAGTTAAAATCTCCAAGACATCTGATGGATATACCTTATCCCAGTCACATTATATCGAGAAGATACTCGAAAAATTTGACAAGGGAAATACTGATATAGCTAAGACACCTGTAGATATGAGTCTACATCTTACAAAGAATATAGGTGCTAGTATATCACAGTTAGAATATTCTCAGATCATTGGCAGTCTTATGTATTTAATGAACTGCACAAGACCTGATATTGCATACTCAGTAAGCAAACTGAGTAGGTTTACAAGTAATCCAGGGGAGAACCACTGGAAAGCAATAGTTAGAGTACTCAAATATTTGAGGTATACTACTAACTATGGGCTGCACTATACTAGATATCCAGCAGTGATTGAAGGATACACTGATGCTAACTGGATTACCGATTCAAAAGATATCAAATCCACAAGTGGATATATCTTTACTATTGGAGGAGCAGCCATCTCTTGGAAATCTTCTAAACAAACATGTATAGCCAGATCCACTATGGAATCTGAGTTTATAGCTTTAGATAAAGCTGGAGAAGAAGCAGAATGGCTTCGGAACTTTTTAGAAGATATTCCAATGTGGCCTAAACCTGTGTCAGCAATATGCATCCATTGCGATAATCAATCAGCAATTGGAAGGGCACAAAATGTATTATATAATGGAAAGTCACGACATATACGTCGTAGGCATGAAACTGTAAGACAGCTGCTTACAAACGGAATAATATCTCTTGATTATATAAAATCAAAAGATAATATTGCAGATCCATTAACAAAAGGCTTGACTAGAGATCAAGTATATAAGTTGTCGAGGGGAATGGGATTACAGCCTACTAAAGAGTAACTCCATAATGGCAACCCAACCTAGCTGACTGGAGATCCCAAGATCTAGGTTCAAAGGGACAACCGAATTGTGGGGGAACTCGAAAGAATCACTGAGGAAAATATTTCCTATCCCATTTCTATGGTAAAATAGTGATTATCTGCAACGTGTTAGGATAAGCAAAGTTTTTAATGATCCTTATATCTTAGAAATCTAAGTGGAGTATGGCAGGATACTCTTGATAAGAGATCACCTATGTGAGTGAGAAGGGGCCGCTTCTATGAGAATGAGAAAGGCTAAGTTCTCTAAGAGCACTCACAGAATTACCAGGTTGTCCAAGGCCAAAATGGACACAACATAGAATCTGATAAAGTTGAAAGAAATCGTGTGAATATTATTGTCTTAATTTACATCAAAAGCTGAACAGTTCAAAAACATCGTGTTCACTGGTTAGCAAGTAAACTCGATAATATTTCACTAGGGAAGGTTCAAAGCCAAAAGCCACCTCTCCCGATGCGGTAACTTTCTATTACACTCTCTGGTTATTTGCATTAGAGTCTAAGCCATTTCATTCATGTGGGGGATTGTTGAATTCATTCACTAATTTGAACCTTAAATGAGCCAATTCACTAGTTCAAATTAAATGAATTAAGTGAATTGAAATTGGCTTCAAAAGTTGAGTACATAGCAAAGGAACAAAAAGGGAAGATGAAAAGATAGTCCCACATGGGATAGAGGAATGTAAGGATGTGGGTTTAAATAAGATAGCTTGCTCCTTTACTTTGCTTATGTAAGAAGAGGAAAACCTTGAGCACCACGGGTGGTGCTACGCACCCGCACGCGCACGCGCACGCGCACGCGCGTGTGCGAGGGCGAATGGGCGTTTAGGGCGCATTGGGCGCTTTAGAGGCGCACTTTGCACTTCTCGCGAGGAGCTGAGGAGCTTTTGATTTTTGGTGCTATTGGATTCGGGTTGCCTCTATTGGGTTCAGAACTGAATAAATTCGACCTGCACCCGCCCCGTCAGTCAAGAGTCGTTGAAGTCCAACGGTCGTCCAACGGTCGGCGGTCCAACAGTCACCGGCCGCCACCCGCCCCGTCAGTCAAGAGTCGTTGAAGTCCAACGGTCGTCCAACGGTCGGCGGTCCAACAGTCACCGGCCGCCGTCAAAGGTTGCCGTTAAACGGTCACAACTGTTGAAACGGCCAACTATTGCGACTGTTGAAATCTCAACCGTTGCGACTGTTGAAAGCCTATAAATAGGGTCTGGGTCAGTGTTTCAAAGGAGAAGTTTTTCTTTTCTCTTCTCTTTGTTCTTATGCAGACAGAAGTTCCAGAATTTCTGTCTACAGAAGAACTCTGTTCATCAGTTTCAATAAAGTCCAGTCCTGCATAACATAAACCAGAGAGAACCTTTATCAGATTCGCCAGAGCAGAGGGATTGCGGCTTCCTTCCCTCTGCAGATCGATCGTTGTATCCTGGGAGATCGACGTCCAAGAAATCCAGAAGCGAACAGTGGAGGACGAATCGATTTTAAGGAGATAGTGTCCAACACTAGCCTCGATCTTCATCCAATCTACTTCCTGTCAGTAAAGTCTTCTTCCAGTCTTCCTGCAACCAGGTTTTTCTTAATCCAGTTTCATAATTTTCTGATTAGGATAATATACTAGATAAAGAAGAACAGTTTGATGGTTTTTCTTTAACCAGTCTTCTTCTACTTCGAAACTGGAAATATATAGACATAAACCTAATTACAGAATTAATTTCCTGCAAGATAACAGTAACAATTCTGTTAACTACAAATCTGTCATTTTGTGTTAATCTAAAACAATTCTGTATGCTTCATTCTGCAACCACAGAATTAGTAACCTCCAATTTACATACACTGTCATACGGTAAATAATAACCAACAAATTATCCTCTAGTTTATTATATAAGATTTTTAAAAGAAAATCTTTGGATATAGAACTAGAATTGAAGGTATAATATTTTTATCAACCAAAGTTGGTCATATTCAAGGATATGAAGTTATTACCAAAAGCTAAACAAATCCGAGTTGACATTCATTTTTATCAGATAATGGATCTTGATTTTGTATTTATTATTTAAATCATATGATTTTTATGCGCAATTTATTTAGAACACAAAAATTATAATAAATAGTTTGGATTGTTCATTTCGATGCAGCATCTTAAAATTTTATAGCATTTACATAGATTGCAAGCTAAAATATTATTCAAAACACTTTTTTTTTCCATATATAATTACCAAAAAACAGAGTAAATGTTATACTCTGCCAAGCAAAATAAAACAAAGTAACGGTTCACATGAATCTCACAAGCGGGATAGTTAATTTCGAAATGGGGACATCTCCAACTTTATTGCTGATGTAACAACTAGTACTTTTGGCCTCTCTGTTGCAAACTCATGTTGAAGTTGCCAACACATCTAGTCTTGCCCCAATAGGAGCTGAACAACCACTTATAGTTTATAATTGGTCATATATTTCTCCCCAAAAACATTATCTGCAATAATTTTTTTGGTTTCACATGATTCATTACAAATTACTTTAGCTCTTGTCTCACATCCGATATGAAAATATTGAGTTAAAAATATTACAGTATTTTGCAAGCCTTAAATAAATCTTTTTGAATGATAATTATTACATATAAATAAAATATTATTTTTTTTCTTGATTATTTACTTGTTAAAGCTCTACCAATCCAAAAATATGAGGAAGAAAAGTTTAGAAGTAGGATACTATATACGCGCTATATTACTATTTAAGAAGTAACTGTTGAATTCATGTATGTTTGAACATTAAATTTTTGAGCCAATTTACTAGTTCAAAAATAAATGAATTAGGTGAATAAAAAATGGTTTCAAAGAGGAGTACATAGCAAAGGGAACAAAAAGGAAAGAGGAAAGAATAGTCTCACATCGGATAGATTGTTATTAGGATGTGAATTTATATAGAATTGTTTGCTCCATGTCATTGCTTATGTAAGAAGAGGAGAAACCTTGAGCACCATGGGTTGTGCTACGCACCGCTCGCACGCGCACACATGTTTAGGGAAATTTCTCTTTTTCTGCAGACGCGTTTTTCTCTTTCCAGAAGAACAATTCTTTCTCAGTTCAGTCCTGCAATATACCATACACAGAATAGAGAGTATTCTTTCAGATTCGCTAGAGCAACAGGATTGCAGCATACGCTCATCCTTCAATCAATAAAGTATTCTAATTATGTAATTCCTTTTATTATGTTTCTTTCTTAAGGTAATAAAATAGTTAAACAATTTCAGTTTAAATATTTTTCTGTGAACAACAATAGGTAATAAGATTTAGGTAATAAGATTTATATGTATATATATTTATAATTCAAATCTGAAAAATATAGACTGTTCTTATATACATATCAATTCGTACTTCTGTTCGCAGCAGAAATTGTGCTTCCTTCCATTGAATATAGCTTAGATTATAATGAAAGTGAACAAGAAAAGAACAAACGAGAGAATTTATATTTATCGCTCTCTTTTACAATGAATTGTGGGATCTATGTGGCGATGAGATCTAACTAGTAGTTCCTTTTTACGATCTGACGACGATGATCTTCTCTCTTGAAGATGACGGAGGCCGACTTGGATCTTCTCTGGTCTTCACGAATTCAAGACTCTCACACGTAACTCGAATTCTCTAAGATGCGAAAAAGATCCCTAGGGTTTCCTCAAAGGGGTATTTATAAACTTAGGTCAATATGAGAATTTCTATCTAAATAGAATTTGTATTCATCAAGGATTCTAATCAAATATCTTAGTTTTGATTTAAATCTTTTGATTTAGAGTTCTGATTGGACTTAATTCGGGTATTTGGATAAGCCCAAATCTTAATCTCAATCAATTTATAATTCTGGTTATCTGCTCACGCGGAGCTAATCGCATCAAAACGCAGAGCTAAGAAACCAGAATGCGGAGCTATTGATTAGCTCCGCGTTTTACTCATATGCGGGGCTAAAAATAGCCAAACGCGGAGCTAACTTATTAGCTCCGCATTCTGTTGTGGAAAATTCTCTTTATTCAGAAATTTTCACTACCAACAGAACTCCCTCCAAAGTTTTCAAAATGGCTTAGAACTTAACAAATTTTGAAATACTTTGGACCTTCAAACTGGAACGCAGAGTTAGAATACCAAACTATCTTCGCGTTTTGTATACTTGCGCGGAGCTAAAAAGCTTCGCGTTTCAGTGAGTAACTGCTCAGTAATTGCACCGAACCTCGTGCCGAATACCAAGGGGCGGGTTTTTTCATTTAAATAGAGTCTCTTCTTCTTCTTCCTCACTTCATTCAAAGAATCCAAGAATCCAGAGCTTCAGGTGACCGGCGACCAAGCAACCCGAGCGACTTTTCATCAATTTCTCCAAGTTTTCATCGATTTCTCTTCGATTTCTTCAGGATCAATGACACCCAAGACTCGCGCCTCCTCTCGCGCTTCCTCGCCACCAGCGGCCGGCGCAAGCAGCAGCGGCAGCGGCGAGCCAGTTCACACCGCGCTCATCGGCGGTAAGGATCTCTGTTTTTGGGCATTCTAGAACAATAACGGAGTGATTTGGCTTGGTTTTGACTGGCCAATCATCTCTTTCACCGGCGAAATCGCCGTACTCTGGCCGTACGGCTTGGAGAAGAAGAAAGGCCTCTGGTCTTCTTCTACGCGAAGCTATCGCGTTATCTTTGCGTTTGTAAATGCGGAGTTATCTTTGTTAACTATCGCATTAAAATGTGAGGTTACAAATTTAGCTTCGCATTTATTAATGCGGAGTTATCCCCTTAGCTTTGCGTTTATTATCCAAATGCGAAGTTATCTTGTCATTCTCGCGTTTTGTCAAAACGCGAGGCTATTTTCTTAACTTCGTGCGGAGTTATATTTAATTCCGCATCTCTATACTTAGAAAATTTTCTGATTTTGTAACAACTTTTCTAACTCTTGATTCTTCTTTTGCAATTGGCTACTCAGTGGATCCAATCTCCCAAGGGTATCACTTTGGCTTTGTTGGTAGTGCAGACTCAGCAGCCCAGTTTCGTTTTACCACTGACCTTCCTGCCTTCAGGCCAGGTCTTAGAGAGCTCAGGGAGAAACTGATAAGATACAGTCCTGCGACTTCCAGAGAGATTATTACTGATGCTCCCTTTGAAGCAATGAACTGAGAGGCGTTGGAGAAACCGACGTTCCTCTTTGGAGATGCTGTAGAGCATTCTGATGAGATCCTATTTGAAGAAGAGAGCAAATGGCTTTATCAGAATGGTGACCTGCTGATGTTCCTTCCTGATATGGAGCGCAGCTACCCTCTGGTATATCTCCAGAGGTTATCATCTCATCGCAAGTTAAAATGGGAGCTAACTCGTGAATATGACGGGGTCGCACTAGGCAAATTTGGTGCAAATGGGGCTTTCTAAGATGGTCCCCCCAGATGTGTCACTGGGCTTCTTTCACCAAGGAGCACCCGGTTGGCGAAGTCCCAATTCGAGCTAAGACTTTTCTTAGCGAATTCTTGGCCAAGGGTGGACAGTACCCTGCCAAAGATTTCAGAATGCCTGGATGGATTCACTCTTCAGGCAACATGTGGTGGTTTAGGCTTGTCAAATACGTGCTGGATACCCATGAACAGACTCTGAAGGAGATTGGCTTATACAAAGCCATCAGGAACGTCCAGTTCGGCTTGCCTCAAAGTTCATACAACCTTTTTAGCCTGCTGGAGATGTATAACCTCAAAACTGGCACCTTCTTTTCACCAGTGGGTGAGCTAGGACTTGCTCTCCCCAAGATGTATGAAGTGTCTGGATTATCGATGGGCAAAGTTCCCTACGAAGAATATATCCCCGCTGCCGAGGAATTGAGCATGCTGAAGGCGAGGGATGAGCACATCTACCAGACTTATTGGAAAATGATGTGCCACTACCATATCTGCGCCGACTTGGCTGGGGTAAGGACCAGGGTGTCGGTCATAAGAAGTGGGCAGACTACCTATTTATCAATTTGAAGGAGAGTCTCCCCATGGTCCGTGGATGCCCATCCGTCAGTATTGAGGAAATAAAGGAGCGTATCTCCAACCTGGAAGCCATGACTTATACTACTGAATCCAACGAAGGGGGATTCAGCCTAGATACGGTCTTCCTGAGTTTCATTATCAAGCCCAGTTCCCGATTTCTGAGAAGAGTCTCCTTGCTAGCTTTTTAATGTTGTGGCTAAAGAGGTGTGTCGTCCCCTCACTGCCTAAGGAAGCTATCGCCAAAAACGTAGTCTATCCAGCCGTTCTATTGGCTGATGGACGACCATTCGGGCTTTTGCCAGCAATGGTTAGTAACCTCCAAAGTGAACTCCGGACCCTCTGCAACAGCTTCATGCCAGCAGAAAAGAACAAGGGCAAAGCTGGAAAGTGTAAAGCAGTAAAAAAAGCTGCTCCGGTGAAGACACCGCACCCCAGGATAGAGATGCTCTACACATATTTAACGGCGCGACTAGTCATGCACTGCCCGTCTTTGATGAGTGCTGCGGATTACAGCACGATCGACAAGCCGTTCTTCGTGGAGAAGTACGAGAACTCTGTATGGAAGAGTAATTATATGTCGGTAATCCGCAAAACGCTCCGCCACCACCAGAACTACGAGTGTTGGCAGTGAAAATTTCTAAGTAAATAGAGTTTTCCACAACAGAACGCGGAGCTAACTCAATAGCTCCGCATCTGGCTATTTTAGCCTCGCATTTGAGTAAAATGCGGAGCTATTCAATAACTTTGGCGAGATTATCTCCGCGTGAGTAGATAACCAGAATCTCAAAATTGATTGAGATTATGATTTGGGTTTATCCAAATACCCAAATTAAGTCCGATCAGAACTCTAAATCAAGAGTTTTAAATCAAAATTAAAATATGTGATTGGAATCCTTGATGAGTACAAATTCTATTTATATAGAAACTCTCATATCATCCTAAGGCTATAAATACCATATTGAGGAAGCCTTAGAGGATCTTTTCTGGAGAAACAGATTTTTCAAGCATCTTGGAGAATTCAAGTTACGCATAGAGCCTTGAATTCGTAAAGAGCAGAGAAGAAAAGATCCAAAAGTCGGCCGCCATCTTCAAGAGAAGAGTTCGACGTCAGATCGTCCAAAGGAGCTACTTGATAGATCCCATCGCCACACAAATCCCACATCATATTGTAAAATAGAGCGATATACATACAAAATTCTCTTGTTTGTTCTCTTTTTCTTTTGTTCACTTTCGTTGTAAATCAAGTTATTTCAATAGAAGGAAGGCAAGGAATTTCAGCTGCGAACAAACTGGCGACCACAGTGGGAGATGTCTCTTTCACTAGAGAAGAGATTGTGGCACAATTTGACGTCGAGAGGATCAGACCCGACGTAGATATGCTGGTCATTGAAATCGACCAGCAGAAGTACGAGGAGTACCTCTTCTCTGAATCAGGTAACCTGAATGAAACGCTACACTATCGTCGCGTGCGCTCCAATACCCGAGCAACGGGTAAAAAGGTATCCACCGATGAACGGGGATTCTTGGAGACCGCAGCCATAGAGCCGGTGTTTGGGCAGGAAATTCTAGTAGAGGATAGCCTCTCTACTGTCGAAGAAGGCCAGGGAACTGGATTGACTAGAACCCAACTCCGAAATAGAAATCGGAGAGCAAGGCGAAAAGCCCTCAAAGCCCGCCTTGGACGCGAGGCTAACGTCATAGAACGCAAGGCTATGGTCTCTCTCAAACTGGCTCGCGCTAATCGCAAAACCAATCATTATCGCGTTAAACGCGAAGTTGCAACTTGCGTTGATTGCAAGGAAAAGCCAGCGTGTGATTCTCCACGTGAGACTATTACTGAGCTTAGCGAAAAATGCGAAGCCAGTAAGATTTGCGTTAATCGCTAAATTTCTGACACTCGCGAGAAATGCGAGGATAAAAATTCCTTACAGCCAGCATGCGATTCTCCATGCGAGGCTATTACTGGACTTAGCGATAAACGCAAAGCCAGTTCAACTTGCGAGAAACGCAAGACTTCTAACACTCGCGATAAACGCGAGGATAAAAATTCCTTAAAGCCAGTGTGTGATTCTCCACGCGAGGCTATTACCGGGCCTAGCGATAAACGCGAAGCCAGTACGACTTGCGAGAAACACAAGATTTTTAACACTCGCGATAAACGCGAGGATAAAATTTCCTCACAGCCAGCGTGTGATTCACCATGCGAGGCTAATACTAAGCTTAGCGATAAATGCGAAGCCAGTAGTACTTGCGATAAATGCAAGGTTCCCCAGCTCCACGTAAATCGCGAAGATGATTGGCAAATTGTCGTTAATCGTAAAAATCGCGCTAGACGCGAAGTTGTGACTTGTGTTAATCACAAGAGTAAGCCAGCGTGCAGGAATTTTCTTCCACGCGGGGCTAAGATTCCAGAAGATAAACTTCTGAAGAAATGCCAAGCTAGCATAAAAAGCGAGGCTAGCGTAACAAAATGCGGAGCTATTCTTCAGACTCGCGACACAAAATGCGAAGCTAACTTTCAGCTCCGCGCTCCAAAACATGAAGCTATTTCTAAGCTCCGCGTAGATCAACCCGAATACAAAATCAGGGCTGATCGTCGCATCAATGGACCAGAACTGAACTCCAGTGATTCCAAGAAACTTCAACAGGCTCCTGGACCCTCTAAACAGTTGAATGGGTCCCACAGCTCCATGATTAAAGTCACTGACCTCAGGAAGTATCTAACCAAGAAGAGAGGTATAGAACAAGTTCAATCTGAACCTGTTTGTCATTGCCAGCAGCTTATGATGGCAGTATCCACTGTAATAGATAATTGTTGCTGCAACAAGAACAGGGTATCGGTGTTCGATCGATTAACTAAATCGGACAAGAACCCTGCTAAGAAAACAAAGGCTACTCTCCGAGAAGAATGGAGAATTGTAACTTTCAACATGGTCGGCAAGGGTAAGAAGGTCATAAAGAGAAATGATAACTCAGAATCAAGTGATGAAGAACCTCATCACTTCACCCGACTTAAGTCAGGCGCCATCCCGGCCCGAAATTATAAGAAACTCGTGAAAGGTTCTTATGATGACGATAGCGATAATTCGGCCATAGCCTCTCCTCGTTCTTCGGCTTTATCTAAATTGAAATCAGCATCATATATGATGAGCAAATCTGACAATATCGACCAAAGATTTGAAGTCTAAGAACAAATGATTCGGGAGCAACAGAAGATGATCGAAGATCTTAAATAATGCTCTCAAAATTGGTCGAGGATAATGCCAACAAGGGAAAAGAAACTCCGTTTAATAAAATGAACGAAGAAGATAAAGAAGAGAAGGCCCACTTGACGCATGAGGACGAGGATAGGTATTCTTTTCATGATCCACATGGAGAGAAAATAGAGAAGTTACAAAATCAACTTGAAGCCCTAATGCACAAGAAAGAATTGAAAGAATCGGGGGTTTCAAGACCATACCCTCCTGAATGGGATTTGGCACCGTATCCCGAAAGGTATAAATCGCTTAAGTTGGAGTCATATGACGGAAAGGGGTCCCCAAGTCAGCACCTATATTACTTTTTATCGCAGGCAGGTCATCTAATGTGAAATGATCCCGTAATGACCAAAGTATTTGCAAGCACCCTGCGAGGGCCTGCATTTACATGGTTTATGCAGTTGCCCCCGGGAACCATAAATGCTTGGTATGATGTTGAGAACTAGTTCTTGGCACGTTTCTTTAAGGATGATACCGAGATATCGGTTCATTCCCTCCTTGCGATGAAACAAAGAGAAGAAGAAACAGTTAAGAGTTTTATTGAACGCTTCAGGGAAAAGTCCGTGTATTGTCGACATGGTATACCCAAGAAACCCTGGTGGAAACCTTTAAGCATAATTTCAGGACTGGTATACTGATAAGAATGGGAGCTGTAGAGTCCAAAACTTGGAAAGATCTGCTGAAGCAGGGAGAGCAGGCGAAAGATATAATTCGCAGGATTGAGGAATCTTGTGGTACGAGAAACTCTACAAATAACAGGCCATATCCACATAATCCTAAAAATAAAGGGAAGGCTGTGATGGCGACAGTTGCAGATCCGAAAGCAAAACCTCAGAATCCGAGAGTGTTGGCAGTGAAAATTTCTAAGTAAATAGAGTTTTCCACAATAGAATACGGAGCTAACTCAGTAGCTCCGCGTTTGGCTATATTAGCCTCACGTTTGCAAAATGCGGAGCTATTTAATAGCTTCGCGTTAGTTCCGCGTTTTGACGAGATTATCTCTGCGTGAGCAGATTTTCAGAATCTCAAATTGATTGAGATTATGATTTGGGCTTATCCAAATACACAAATTAAGTCCGATCAGAACTCTAAATCAAGAGATTTAGATCAAAACTAAGATATTTGATTGGAATCCTTGATGAGAACAAACTCTATTTAGATAGAAACTCTCAAATCATCCTAAGGCTATAAATATCCTCTTGGGGAAGCCCTAGTGGTCTTTTTTCGGCAAATCCAGTCTTCTTTTCTTCTTTTCGGCATCTTGGAGAATTCAAGTTACGCATAGAGCCTTGAGTTCGTGAAAGACCAGAGAATATCGTCTACAGTTAGCCGCCACCTTCAAGAGAGAAGAGTTCGACGTCCGATCGTCTAAAGAAGCTGCTTGACAGATCCCATTGCCACAGATCCCACAAATCATTGTAAAAGAGGGATATTGAGATATAAAATCCTCTCGTTTGTTCTTTTTCTCTTGTTCTCTTCCGTTGTAATTCGAGTTTATTCAATGGAAGGAAAGTGAAGAAATTCCGCTGTGAACAAACTGGCGACCACAGTGGGAGCCGTCTCTTTCACTGAAGTAGAGATTGTGGTACAATCGGATATCGATATGATCGGATCCGACGTAGACATGCTGGTCATTGAAATCGACCAGCAGAAGTACGAGGAGTACCTCTCCTCTGAATCATCAAGTAACCTGAACGACACACGACACTATCATCGCGTGCGCTCCAATACCCGAGCAATGGGTAAAAAGGTATCCACCGAGGAACGGGGATCCTTGGAGACCGCAGCCATAGAGCCGGTGTACGGATCGGAAGTCCCAGCAGAGGATGACTTCCGTACTGCCAAAGAAGACCTTGGAACTGAATTGATCAGAAAATCGGAGAGCAAGGCGAAAAGCCCTCAAAACCCGCCTTGGACGCAGAACTAACATCATAGAACGCGAGGCTATGGTCCCTCGCAAACTGGCTCGCGCTAATTGCGAGACCAGCCATTATCGTATTAAACACGAAGTCTCAACTTGCATTAATTGCAAGGAAAAGGCAGCGTGTGATATTCCACGTGAGGCTATTACTGCGCTTAGCGAGAAATGCGAAGCCAGTAAGATTTGCGTTAGTCGCAAAATTTCGGACGCTCGCAAGAAACGCGAGCATAAAATCTCCTTAAAGCCAGCGTGTGATTCTCCACGCGAGGCTACTACTGGACTTAGCGAGAAATGCGAAACTAGTAGTACTTGCAATATGCGCAAGATTTCTTACACTCACGAGAAACGAGAGGATAAAGATTCATTAAAGTCAGCGTGTGATTTTCCACGCGAGACTATTACTGGACTTAGCGATAAATGCGAAGCCAATGCGACTTGCGAGAAACGCAAGATTTTTGATGCTCGCGAGGAACTCGAGGGTAAAAATTCTTTACAGCCAGCGTGTGATTCTCCACGCGAGGCTAATACTGAGCTTAGCGAGAAACGCGAAGCCAGTAGTACTTGCGAGAAACGCAAGATGCCTCAGCTCCGTGTAAATAGCTAAGACGATTGGCAAATTGTCGTTAATCGTAAAAATCGCGCTAGACGCGAAGTTATGACTTGTGATAATCACGAGAATAAGCCAGCGTGCAGGAATTTTCTTCCACGTGAGGCTAAGATTCAAGAAAAGAAACTTCTGAAGAAACGCCAAGCCAGCAAGGCTAGCGTGGCAAAAAGCGAAACTATTCTCCAGGCTCGCGACACTAAATGCAAAGCTAACTTTCAGCCTCGCGTTCCAAAATGCGAAGCTGTCTGTCAGCTCCGCGTAAATCAGCCTGAATATCAGATCAGGGCTGATCGTTACACTAACGAATTAGAATTGGACTCCAGTGATCTCAAGAAGCTTCAGTGGGCCCCTAGACGCTCTCAGCAGATGAGTAGACCCCACAACTCATTGACTAAATTCACTGACCTCAGGGAGTACTTAACCAAGAAGAGAAGCATAGAACAAGTTAAATCTGAATCTTCTTGTCATTGCCAATAACTTATGTCAGCGGTATCCACTGTAGTAGATAATTGTTGCTGCAATAAGAATAGGGTATCGGTGTTCGAGCGATTAACCGAGTCGGACAAAAAACCTGCTAAAAAAGCGAAAGCTACTCCCCAAAAAGAATGGAGAATTGTAACCTCCAGTATGGTCGGAAAAGGGAAGAAGGTTGTAGAAATGTATAGTGATTCGGAATCAAGTGATGAAGAACTGCGTCACAACACCTGACTTAAGTCAGGAGCTGTCCCGCCTCGAAACTATAAGAAACTTGCAAAAGGTTCTTATGACGACAATATTGATAATTCGGCTATAGCTTTACCTCATTCCTCTGCATCATCTCGACTACAGAAGTCAGCATCACACATGGCGGATAAATCAGATGACATCGATCAAAGATTTGAAGCCCAAGAAAAGATGATTCGGGAGCAACAAAAGACAATTGAAGATCTTAGAATGATGCTCTCGAAAGTAGTCGAGAATACTCAGAAGATTGTTGAGGATAACGCTAAAAAAGAAAAGGAAGCCTTGTTCAACAAACTAACCAAGGATGATAAATAAGAAAAAGCCCACTCAATACATGAGGACGAGGACAAATATTCTTTTCATGATCCGCATGAAGAGAAAATTGAGAAATTGCAAAATCAATTCGAAGCGCTAATGCATAAAAAGGAGTTGAAAGAATCGGGGGTCTCAAGACCATATCCACTTGAATGGGATATGGTACCGTACCCTCAGAAATATAAATCGCTCAAACTGGAGCCATATGACTGGAAAGGGTCTCCCAGTCAGCACATTTACTATTTCTTGTCCCAAACAGAACATTTGATGGGCAATGACCTAATAATGACCAAGATATTCGCAAGTACCCTACGAGGGCCTGTTTTTATTTGGTTTATGCAGCTGCCCCCAGGTACTATTAATACCTAGTTTGATGTTGAGAAACTATTTCTCTCACGTTTCTTTGAGGATGATACTGAAATTACGGTTCATTCTCTCCTTGCAACTAAACAAGGAGAACAAAAAATAGTAAAAGATTTCATAGAAAGGTTCCGGAAGAAGTCCGTGCATTGTAAACACGGAATGGTCCAGAAAACTTTAGTCGAGACATGTCGACATAATCTTAAGACTAACGTGCTCCTAAAAATGGGGGCCGTAGAGTCTAAGACGTGGAGAGATTTGCTCAAGCAAGGAGAGCAAGCCGAAGACTTGATTCGTCGAGTTGAAGAAACTCATGGATCAAGAAGTACTGGAAGTAGTAGGCCATACGCCCAAAATAACAATAAAAATAAAGGTAAAGTGGCAGTGCCATCAGAGGCAGCTCCACAAAAGACAAATCATCCTCTGAGCCCAAAGCCTCAAAATCAGAAGGACACAAGGCAAAATAGGCCTCAACAGGAGAGGACCTATACTTTTAAAGCGGAACAGACGCCTATACTCTTCCATCTCCTCCTGAGGAAGGGAATGTTGAAACTTCCGGAGAATAGAAAATCGGAAGACGCTGGTAAGACCAGCGACCCCAATTATTGCCTCTACCACCGGAATGTTGGACACCCTACTAGGGATTGTTACTCTCTAAAGAATATAATCCAAGCACTGATAGAAGCTGGAGTTCTGACACTTAAAGAGGAACAAAAGAAAGTCACCGCCAATATGGCAACTATAGTGGTTGAAACTCATGAGTTCCCCGCAGGGGTGACCCCAATTCCAAAGGGGAAGTTGGTTACGAAGAACCATGATCCGCACAGTAAGGCTCAAGAAGGACTTGTCCCCGTAACAACCCAAAAGGGGGAAGTTATGTGGGTCCACCCTGATTTACTACAGGATGAGCAGTGGACTACGACAGGGGGTCAAGGGAAAAAGCGGACTATCAATGCCATTTCCGCAGAGATAAAGGAAGAATATATAGTTTCAGGAGCCTTCACAGATTCTGAAGAAGAGCCCGAAACTATGGCCATTCATCAAGATGGGGCAGGCCCTTCCGACACTCGATCTGGGAAAACATATCTCAAGGACTACACCAGAGTAGACCCGAAAGATATATATACGGAACGTGCAAAACCTGCAAAACAGAAAGGACTTCGCTTCCAGAAGAATCCTATTAGAGATGAAGGAGCCAAGGAAACTACCTTCAAATTTGACATAATAGCTCAGCTGGCTAATATTCCAGCACGAGTAACGCTTTATGAATTGTTAAGATTATCAAAATCAACACGTGAAGCATTAAGAGAGGCCTTGGCAGACTCTGAGTCATTCTTAGCCGGCCAATGAGGAACGGGACTCTTGCCCCAACTGTCATCAAGTAAGGAGGCATGTCCACAAATTACTTTCTCTCCGGAAGACATGCAGGTAAGGAATATAAAGCATAATAGGCCTTTATATTTAACCGGATATGTCAGATCTACCAAGGTGGAACGCATTCAAATCGATCCGGGGTATTTACTAAGTGTTGTTCCCAGAAGGCTAATGCAACTATTGGGAATATCTCCTTATCGTTTGACGCCTACGAACACTACTATCTACGGATTTAATGCTAACAACAGCCGTCCTCTTGGCAAAATCCGACTATGGTGCCAAATTGGAGATTTAAAAATGGAGGTTACATGCTACGTTATAGACGCAGATACGTCTTATAACATCTTGTTGGGACGACCTTGGATCCATGCATATATGATAGTCCCGTCGACTCTCCACCAATGTATGAAGTACTATGATGAACAGGGTGAAGTCTGGACACTAGTTGCAGATAGGCAACCATTCAAGAGACTAGAGAATTACTTCACGGACGCCAGGCTCTACAAACCGGTCCATGAGGTCCCGTGCGATGATCGCAGCAGGCTTCAAAAGCCCGATGACAGCGGCAATGAAGCCGACACGGAGTACGAGTCTCCCGAAGATAACGATGGGGGTGATTATGAAGTCAACCCTCTCATAGATTTTAATTTGAATTTTGATAATAATGTAGCTGATGTAGTAGAAAGTGAGTGGATTATCAATGAAAATATAAAGTTAGTCTACAAGCCTGCTATAGCTACTGAATCTGAACCCTCTTGTACTTCCACTGAAGTGGATGGCCTATCCGAACTTGAAGTTCTGGCGGCATACCATCTGCCACTTAGGTCATCCCTCCTCTCTCGGTCTAAAATAATTAAGGAAAAAGGTCACTTCTTTGAAGTGCCTCCTCGACAAGGATCCCAAAAGCCGATCATGTTCGGCAGAGTAATTACGTCACCTCGACCAAGACAAACCAGTGAAAGTGATGAACAAATATCACCACAATTTCACTTGTATGAACAGAAATCCCACCAAATGATGGAGAAAATGGGTTATAATCTTACCCAGAAACCGGGATTAAACTTTGGAAAAGGGCGATGGAATCTCATACCCTCGTTTAGACCGAGAGGAAAGAGCCCAGATTATTATCAAAAGACTCGCAGGGGGTTGGGATATATGTCTACTCCTCCCTCATCACCATCCAGACAAGAAGAAAGTTCTTCGACCGATGAGGACTCACCTCCGCTGGATCGTGACTCGGATCAAAGTACCGGCGCCTGGTTTCAATCCTTGATAGCTAATATGGTTTCAGCCGCACCAGAAAGCGGCGAGAAACCAATTGATGTTCAAGATGATTCCTGGGCTAAGCATATGGACACTCTCTGTGATGTCCGCTTTGAACAGCGTGACCCGCCCACAGAAGACAAATTGGTATAAGTCAACATGGGAACGGAAGAAAACCCGAAACCCATCTTCATAAGCGACACGCTAACTCCCTTGGAAAAGGAGGAACTTATATCTCTCATCAAAGAATATATAGACGTGTTCGCATGGAGTTACGAAGACATGCCCCGGCTTGACCCTCAAATTGCCACACACCGGTTAAATATTAAAGAAGACGCCAAACCAGTTAAACAACAGCAAAGGCGTTTTCGACCAGAATTGATGGAGACAATAGTTGTTGAGGTCAACAAGCTTATAAAATTCGGATTCGTCCGTGAAGAGCAACACCCTGATTGGGTGGCTAACATAGTGCCGGTTCGAAAGAAGAATGGCAAAATCCTGATATGCATCGATTTTCGAGATCTGAACGCTGCATGTCCCAAGGATGAATTTTCACTCCCTATCACCGATGTGATGATTGATAATACTTACGGTTATGAGAGGATATTCTTTATGGATGGCTTCTCAGGATATAACTAGATGAAAATGCACCAGATGATGAAAAGCACACAGCTTTCAGAATGCCACTGGGGTATACTGTTATACGGTGATGCCGTTTGGATTAAAGAACACCGGTGCCACCTACCAACGAGCGATGAGTGTCATATTCAAAGAACACCTGCGCAAAATGGTAGAGTGTTATGTGGATGACTTAGCAGTCAAAAGCAAGAACAAAGAAGATCATCTTCATGATTTAAGAACGGTCTTCGATCTTATGCAAAAACATCATCTGAAGATGAATCCCACTAAGTCTTTTATGGGGGTGTCCAGAGGAAAATTCCTTGGATTCATAATAACCTCAAAAGGAATTTTCCTTGACCCCGAAAAGGTGAAAGCAATTAACGAAATGCCACCGCCCCGCAATCTTAAGGAATTAAGGGGGTTACAGGGAAAGTTAGCTTATATCCGGCACTTCATCTCCAATTTATCAGGGCGATGCCAGCCATTCTCTAGACTTATGAAAAATGGGGTTTCTTTCGAATGGGATGAGGCATGTCAACAGGCATTTGACGATCTCAAAGAATATCTCACTAAACCTCCTGTTCTTATGGCATCGATCCCTGGGCAGCCATTCCTTATATATGTAAGGGCCATGGATGATACTTTAGGAGCATTACTTGCTCAATATAATGAGCACGGCCATGAACATGCCCTCTATTACTTAAGCACGACAATGATTGGAGCCAAGCGTCGGTATACCCCGATCAAAAAAGAATGTTTAGCCCTAGTATTCGCCGTCCAGAAAATGCGCACTATCTTTCAGGGCAAACAATTCATGTCATATCACGGGTTAATCCCTTGAAAATCCTGATGACAAAACCAGGATCATTAAACGGCCGATTGGCGAAATGGGCATTATTGCTATCGCCATATGATATACACTTCGTCCCTCAAAAGTTCATGAAGGGACAGGCAATCGCCGATTTCCTAGCAGACCATCCAATCTGGTCCAATTCCAAACAGACGTCAGAGGTCAACACAGTTAGTAAAGAACAACCATGGCAAATGTTTTTTGATGGTGCAGCCAGACGATCTGCTGCTGGAGTGGGGGTTTGCTAATATCCCCACATAAACATATATTGCCTAACTGTTACTCATTAACAGAACCGTGCATGAATAATGTGGCAGAATATAACGCACTCATTATTGGCCTAAAAATGGCTCTACAACTGGGGGTTAACTATCTAAAAGCATATGGAGACTCTAAGCTCATCGTAAACCAGATGACAGGCGAGTATGAAGTCAGACATGAAGCCCTCATCCCTTACCATCAGCTAGTCATCGAGCTAGCAGGGTATTTTGAGCAATTTTATATATATCATATATCTCGGAATGAGAACGTCTATGCAGATGCCCTTGCTGCGTTAGCTGCAACATTGGCGATCCCGTCAGGTGAAGCTAAAAGCATCACTATTGGTAATAGAGAACTCCTCCACCCAGATACGGTATTTCAAATCAAGGAGGTGTGTCAGACTGGCTTAATGCTGGAACCCCGTGATTGGCGATTTCCATTCATAGATTACGCTCTGTATGGGATACTGCCAGAGGATCCAAAAGAAGCTGCCTCGATAAAGAGGAAGGCCCCAAGATTCTACTTTGATCATACACTTCAAACTTTATATAGAAAGTCAAGTGATGGTCTCCTGCTACGTTACATATCGAAAGCAGAAGCAGATGAAGTGCTGAGAGAAACACATGATGGAGTGTGTGGAGCTCATCAGTCCGGTCCAAAACTCGGGAACCGCATAAGAAGGCTGGGATACTCTGGCCAAAGATGATTACAGAAGCAATGACATACGCTAAACGGTGCCATGCATGCCAAGTGCATGCCAATTTTATTCATCAACCCCCAGAATACTTGCACAATACTGTTGCTAGTTGGCCATTTGAGGCATAGGGAATGGATATTGTGGGGCCAATAACTCCCCCCTCATCCAGAGGACATCGGTTTATTTTTGCAATAATCGATTATTTTTTAAGATGGGCCGAAGCCACGCCCATGAGAGAGATAAAAATGACAGATGTGATTAAATTCGTCAAGCATCATGTCATTTACTGTTTTGGCATCACCCGAAGGATCATTCAAGATAATGGACCGCAATTCATCAGCCAGGGGTTCTCAAGATTCTGCGATGAGTTCAGAATCAAAGATGTTGCTTCAACACCATATAATCCCGCAGCAAATGGGTTGGCCGAAACTTTCAACAAGACAATCATTAAACTCCTTCGGAAGTCTGTCTCTACCAACAAATGAGACTGGGACGAAAAGTTAGAAGAGTGCTTATGGGCTTATCGCACCACCGTTCGCACGCCAACAAAAGCTACTCCATTCTCTTTGGTTTACGAAAGCGAGGCCGTCTTGCCCCTTGAAATCCAGATCCATCATTAAGAGTGGCCTTAGCCACAAAGATGACGACAGAAGAGCACCATCAACAGAGATTACAAGAACTAGAGGCGTTAAATGAAAAATGTCTCAGAATGATGATGATGCCGATGGCTAGTGGAGCCTATCGATCAGCCCATCGCTAGTGGAGCCCATCTGATGACGACAGATGATGCCGATCCTAGCCACCAAGTGGGAAGGACCGTTTGTTGTGGAGACGGTATACTCTAGTGGAGCCTATCGCTTAATGAATCAGAACGATGATAGAATGATGATGCCGATCAACGGCAAATTTCTGAAGAAATACTATGCCTAAACTAAACCAGAATTATGACAGAGTAACTGTCACATCTGGTTCAGATCTCTAGGAGTATAGCTATCCACTTGTTCAAGTTACGCATATGAGCACTTGAACTTCTTACTTAGGCATGCGCAATTAGGCGCCTCTACCGAAATCTGATGATCCTGACCCGATCATCTTGGTGTGTGCAGTTCAAGTTACACATGAGAACCTTGAACCGCCTCCACTTGTTTGAGTTACACAGATGAGCACTTGAACTTCTTACTTAGGCATGCGCAATTAGGCGCCTCTGCCGAAATCTGATGATCCTGACCCGATCATCTTGGTGTGTGCAGTTCAAGTTACGCATGAGAGCCTTGAACCGCCTCCACTTGTTCAAGTTACGCAGATGAGCACTTGAACTTCTTACTTAGGCATGCGCAATTAGGCACCTCTGCCGAAATCTGATGATCCTGACCCGATCATCTTGGTGTGTGCAGTTCAAGTTACGCATGAGAGCCTTGAACCACCTCCACTTGTTCAAGTTACGCAGATGAGCACTTGGACTTCTTGCTTAGGCATGCGCAATTAGGCGCCTCTGCCGAAATCTGATGATCCTGACCCGATCATCTTGGTATGTGCAGTTCAAGTTACGCATGAGAGCCTTGAACCGCCTCCAAATTAAAAACTCTAGTCATGTGCAATTGGGCGCCTCTGTCGAAATTTGGTGATCCTGACCCGATCACCTCGGTATTAGCAGTCTAAGTTACGCAGATGAGCCTTGGACTGTTTTACCTAAACAATTAAGTCATTTTGATGACAACTTATCTGTTGTGCAAGCAAATTTGGTAGCCAACAGGTAAAAAGAATCGAAAAGATTATTTTTATTCATCAATGAAGAATGAAGTTACAAAAAGTTCTCTCTTTTATTACAAGTTCTTATTATAAAAAGAATGAAGAATAAAAGAATAGAACAAAGTTATGGATCTCCTAAAAGTCTCAACTTATTCGTCGCCTCGTTAATTACTCGACGACGAGTCTCCTCCACAGAGTGTTGAGCCTGCCGGCATAAATCATCATCGCTTATCGCCAATTGCTGGGCCAACTGCTGGCGAGATTCTTCAATAGTGCGACTTCTTATTGCGCCTTCTTGTTCGAGTTGTCCTTGTTGGAGCAGCAACTCTTCCCGTTTCTTAACGGATTCCCCTAGTCGAGATTCACTGGCTTCCAGAATGGCTCGAGCCTTAGCAATGGTCTCTCTGGCTCTAAGGATGGCGACCTGACTCCCCTTAATTTCAAAATCCACCATCTCTAACCCCCTGAGGATTGATTCTTGACTGGCTCATAGTTCTGCCAACTCCCGAGATTAGACTTCCTCTTGGCGCCTTAATTCCTCTTGACGAGCCACTAACTCTACCCGGAGACGCACCGCTTCGATTTCAGTGATCGCTCCCACATCTGCTTAGCGAATTGTGTTTAGCGTATTCACCTGCTCTTCTAGGGCTTCAAGGCGGGCCCGATAGGGAGCTGTTCGGTTACGTCCCCCAATCCTTTCAATATTATCTAGATAACTGGATAACATTGGACGTCCAAGATTAAAGAAATCTCTTCCGTCTAGGATCATCCCGATACACCTCCTTAGTAGCCGGAAAAAGTAATTTACACTGTGGTTGAAGAATTCTTCAAGAAGGTCCACAGTGTCTGTCTTTAAAGTAGGCAGCACTAAGGAAGACGTCGCCGAGGAAGGAATAGCGTCCGTTGGAGTCACAGAGGAAGAAGCCCGTCCCTGTACTAGATTCATAACATGTGGGGCCAGTAAAGCCAATATGGACTTGGCAGAACTAGGAACCCGAGGAGAAGCGTCATTAGTACAGATCACTCGGGCATCGCCACCAGCAGGGGTAGATGATGGAGTGTCTTCACCCGAAACTTCTCCCGTGGCAGAAGTGGCTTCGAATGAGAACCTCAGATTTTTTTCATCTCCCGTTGGCAGATGACTTGGAGTTGGAGGAATCACAGATGTCTCAACAGCCATTATTGTTGATGATATTAATACTGCTGGCTGAGGAGCAGAGGGCACACCGACAACCACCAGAAAAGTTTCTTCAGAGCAGACCCCGGGTGTTGGAGATGGCAGACTTGGAGATGAGGTAGCCTCTTTCGCTGCGGCCGCAACAACCACCTCTTTCCTATCATCACTCCCTAGTCATCAATTGGGGGAACTGAAGAAGGAACAGAGGGAGGAGTTGTCGTAAAGTAGTCTACGTCAAACTCATTTGCAGAACTACCTAATCCATCCACTGAGCTAGTTGTACCAGAATAATCCACCTTCTCCTCAGACTCTCCCCTGGTAGTCAAATGCATCGGCGAGTGGGGTTGACCACCTGCAAAAAGCAAACATATAGTGTTACATATAATAACGAACAGAAGATGGAATATAAGAGCCATACCAGGAGATACAAGTCCAGTGGTCGGACTTGAAGGGGGAGCCATTGCTATTTCTAGGAGCGCACCCGTTTTACTACCTACGGGATGCGTCGCGGAATGATCAACAGATTCTGCGGTTGGGGGAGTCAGGACCTTAGTAGCTCTTAGAGCTTTAGCAGGTCTACTCTCCTCTGCCAGTGCTGGGGGCAGAGTTGAAGCCAATAAATCTAAAGCAAACTTGGTTGCCGCCTCTTGAGGGACTGCGAGGGTCCCCGGGCCTAACTTCTGTTTCTTTTTCGTCGGTCGCCTGAAGTTCTGGGTTTCTTCAAAGTTCTTCAGATGAGTGAAGAAGAAAGAGTTAAACCTCAATTTAAATGGAAAAGACCGCCACTTGATATTCGACGCGAAAATCAGAGCAATTAATGATCAGTTGCTCCCCAAAACGCAAAGTTATTAGCTTCGCGAGGTGATGAGAAACGCGAAGCTATTAGATCTGCGCAACTATGAAAAATGCGAAGCTAACTTGGTATTTTATCTACGCGTCCCTATCAGAAACTTAGATCATCTTCGCATGTGCAGTTCAAGTTACGTATGAGAGCCTTGAATTGCCCCCATCAAACCAAGGCATGTGCAAGTAGGCACCTCTGTCTAAGTTAAATGATCTTTACCTGATCATCTTGGTGAAAGTAATTAAAAACCTTCACCAGACTATTATTTAGCTCTATTTAAAGGGCTTTACCGAGGTTAAAAGTTAACCCGGTCGGTATTAGCAGTCTAAGTTAAGCAAATGAATCTTAGATTGTTTTACCAAAACAATGAGTTATTTATTTGTTGAGCAAGCAAAATTTTTGAAGCCAACAGATAAAGTGAAAAAGAATTATCTTTATTCATAAAACAAAAGGTTACAGAAGAAGAGGGAGTTACAGCTCTCCCAAAAGCTTCAACCTATTCATCGACTCATCAATAACCAGACAACAAGTTTCCTCCATGGAGTGTTGAAATTTCCTGGTTCACATACAAAAGATCTTCTCTGCAAATGACAACTATGATCTGTTTAAAGTTCTTAGTGGATCATCTGAAGATACTGCTATAAGAATCCTAAGAAGATGCACAAGTTAGATTCGACGTGCTACAAGCCCTTAGATGATCATCTCTATCGCTTTGGAAAACGACAGAGATTGTCATCTAACAGAAATGGTCCTCAAGAAAACTTAATGAGCTGCCGTAGAGTTCTTGTAACTCCTTCAAAAGTTTATCTTTTGGAGTCAGAGCTTGAAACCTGCGACTATGTTGTAAAGCATATGCTTCTGGCTTCCTTAGAGTTACTTTTGCTGATGAAGACTGGTAGAACTACATGCACTCCTCTTCAAAAAGGATCTGGTCCGGATACCCTATTGCAAAAGAAGAATCAAGAGTTACAGAAAACTCGAAAAATCTTCTAAGTATAAAGACGCGGAGTTAAAAAATAACTTCGCGCGCAGCTAAGGAAATAGCCTCGCGATTTAAACGGACTGCTAGTCAAAATAGCCTCGCGATTGAAACGCGACTGCTAGTCAAAATAGCCCCATGTTTCAAACGCTAGGATGGCGCGATAACTTCGCGTGGAAGAAGACCAGAGTTTTTCTCCGTCTTCTTCCTTCTTCCCAAGCCTTACGGCCGGAGAATAGCGATCTCGCCGGTTCAAAAAATTGGTTGATCGGTTAAAACCAAACCAAAATTGATCTGAGGAGTCTCAAATTTAAAATTTTCTACCTCCAATTGGTGCAGCATGGATTGGCTCGCCGTTGTGGCCACTGCCTCGGCCGCCGCCGCCGCTGCTAGGGTCGGTCGCCGATGGTGAGGAGGCGCGCGATGCCGTACTCTTCTTACATGACATCCTAGTGATGGAAAATCTTTGGAAAGTCGAAGGAAGTTCGGTTGAAGGTCATCCCTTCAAACTAATTCGCCTGAGTCGCCTGAGCTCTAAGCTCTTGAAATTCTTCGAATAAAATGAAGAAGAAGAAGAGTTAGAGGCTCTATTTAAATGATCCGCCTCTTGGTATTCGGCGCGAAAGTCAGAGCAAGATTAATTACTGAGCTATTACTAAGTAATTACTAAGCAATTAATGAGCAGTTACTTGCCAAAAAGCGAAGCTATTTAACTCTGCGTAAGTGAACAAAACGCGAGATAAACTTGGTATTTTAACTCTGTGTTTAAGGATCCAAAGTATTTCAAAATTTGCTAAGTTCTAAGCCATTTTGAAAACTTTGGAGGGGGTTCTGTTGGCAGTGAAAATTTCTAAGTAAATAGAGTTTTCCACAACAGAACACGGAGCTAACTCAGTAGCTCCACGTTTAGCTATATTATCCTCGCGTTTGAACAAAACGCGGAGCTATTTAATAGCTTCGTGTTAGTTTCGCTTTTTGGTTCCTAGCTCAGCGTTTTGATGAGATTATCTCCGCGTGAGCAGATTTTCAGAATCTCAAATTGATTGAGATTATGATTTGGGCTTATCCAAATACGCAAATTAAGTCCGATCAAAACTCTAAATCAAGAGATTTAAATCAAAACTAAGATATTTGATTGGAATCCTTGATGAGAACAAATTCTATTTAGATAGAAACTCTCAAATCATCCTAAGGCTATAAATACCCTCTTGGGGAAGCCCTAGTGGTCTTTTTTTGGCAAATCCGATCTTCTGTTCTTCTTTTCAGCATCTTGGAGAATTCAAGTTACGCATAGAGCCTTGAGTTCGTGAAAGACCAGAGAAGATCGTCTACAGTTAGCCGCCACCTTCAAGAGAGAAGAGTTCGACGTCCGATCTTCCAAAGGAGCTGCTTGACAGATCCCATCGCCACAGATCCCACAAATCATTGTAAAAGAGAGAGATTGAGATATAAAATCCTCTTGTTTGTTCTTTTTCTCTTGTTCTCTTCCGTTGTAATTCGAGTTTATTCAATGGAAGGAAGGCGAAGAAATTCTGCTGTGAACAGAAAGGTGCAAGTCAAAATAGGCTCCGACAAGATAAAACTTATACATTCAAGACGGAGCAGACAGATACTCTATTCTATCTCCTCCTTAGAAAGGGCATGTTGAAACTTCCGGAGAATCAAAAGCCGGAAGATGCTGGTAAAACCAACGATCCTAACTACTGCCTGTACCATCAGAATATCGGGCACCCAACTAAGGATTGCTATCCTCTTAAGAACCGAATTTAGACATTGATAAAAGTCGGGATTCTCACACTTAAAGAGGAATAAAAGAAAGTTTATGCAAATATGGCAACTTTGATAGTTGGAACCAATAAGTTCCCTGCTAAAGCAACCCCTGTACCTTTAGGAAAGCCAATATCGACACCAAGCACGGGCAGCCCGCACTTGCAAGCTGGCCCCTTGGGTATGATCCGAACCACAGCTGTGATCGAATTGTCCTCATTAATTAACAGCCGATTTGGCTGGGGATGCCGAAAATATTGACGATGATAAACATCATGCTTCTGCTATTCTCAACAGCCATTGGAATGGTTAATTGAGTGCTATAAATAAACATTTTTGCCCAATGCTGTTAAAGCGGCAGGAAGAAGAGATCAAGTTCCTCGTCAACCCTATCATACTGGGGGTAAAAGTATAAAATTAACTACCCAATGCTATTAAAGGCAAATGAGAGAGGATATTAATTCCTCGACAGCTCACCATGCTGAGGGGAACAGCATGGCTAGCCCAACGTAAACGGCCGATTGGTGAAATTGGCATTGCTACTATCGCCATATGATATACATTTTGTCCCTCAAAAAGCCATGAAGGGACAGGCGATTGCCGATTTCCTAGCAGATCATCCAATCTAGTCCAATTCCAAACAGACGTCAGAGGTCAACACAGTTAGCAAAGAACAACTATGGCAAATGTTTTTTGATGATGCTGCCAGACGATTTGCTGCTAGAGTGGGGGTTGTGCTAATATCCCCACATCAACATATATTGCCTAACGGTTACTCATTAACAGAACCGTGCACGAATAATGTGGCGGAATACAACGCACTCATTATCGGCTTAAAAATGGCTCTGCAACTGGGGGTGAACTATCTAGAGGCATATGGAGACTCTAAACTCATCGTCAACCAGATGACGGGAGAGTATGAAGTTGGACATGAAGCCTTCATCCCCTATCATCAGCTAGCCATTGAGCTAGCAGGATATTTGGAACAATTTTATATATATCATATATCTCGGAATGAGAACGTCTATACAGATGCTCTTGCTGCGTTAGCTGCAACATTAGCGATCCCGCCTGGTGAGGCTAAAAGCATCACTATTGGTAGTAGGGAACTCCTCCACCCAGATAGGGTATTCCAAACCAAAGAGGTGTGCCAGACAGGCTTAATACTGGAACCCCGAGATTGACGATTTTCATTTATAGATTACGCCCTATATGGGATACTACCAGAGGATCCAAAGGAAGCCGCCTCGATAAAGATGAAGGCCCCTAGATTTTACTTTGATCGTACACTTCAAATTTTATATAGGAAGTCAAATGATGGTCTGCTACTATGCTGCATATCAAAAGCAGAAGTAGATAAAGTACTGAAAGAAACACATGATGGAGTGTGTGGAGCTCATCAGCTCGGTCCAAAACTCGGAGACTCTGGGATACTACTGGCCGAAGATGATTATAGAGGCAATGGCATACGCTAAATGGTGCCATGCATGCCAAGTACATGCCAATTTTATTCATCAACCCCAGAATACTTGCACAATACCGTTGCTAGTTGGCCATTTGAGGCATGGGGAATGGATATCGTGGGGCCAATAACTCTCCCGTCATCTAGAGGATATCGGTTTATTCTTGCAATAATTGATTATTTTTCAAGATGGGCCGAAGCCGTGCCCATGAGAGTGGTGAAAACGACAGATGTAATTAAGTTCATTAAGCATCATGTCATTTACCGTTTTGGCATCCTCCAAAGGATCATTTATGATAATGTGCCACAATTCATCAGCCAGGGACTCTCAAGATTCTATGATAAGTTCATAATCAAAGATATTGCTTCAACGCCATATAACCCCGCGGCAAATGGGTTAGCCAAAGCTTTCAACAAAACGATCATTAAAATCCTTCGGAAGTTTGTCTCTTCCAACAAAAGGGATTGGGATGAAAAGCTGGGAGAGTGTTTGTGGGCATATCGCACCACCGTTCGCACCCCAACAAAAACTACCCCGTTCTCCTTGGTTTACGGAAGTGAGGCCGTCTTGCCTCTCGAAATCCAAATACCATCGTTAAGACTGGACTTAGCCACAAAGATGACGACAGAAGAGCGCCATCAACAAAGATTGCAAGAACTAGAGGCGTTAGATGAAAAACATCTCAGGGCTCAACAACAAATTGAGTTGTATCAAGCCCGAATCTCGCAACGAATCTCGCAAATGTTCAATAAGAACGTTAAACCAAGGACCTCTAAACAGGGAGACTTGGTCCTGGCTATTAAAAGGCCAACTATTCTAACCTACAAGACTAAGGGTAAATTTGAACCCAAGTGGGAAGGACTGTTTATTGTAGAGACGGTATACTCCAGTGGAGCCTATTGCTTAATGAACAAGAATGGCGATAGAATGATGATGCCGATCAACGGTAAATTTCTGAAGAAATACTATGCCTAAAATAAACCGGAACGATGACAGAGTAACTGTCACATCTGGTTCAGATCCCTAGGAGTATAACCATCCAGCAGTTCAAATTACGCACATGAACACTTGGACTAGGCATGTGCAATTAGGCGTCTTTGCCGAAATCTGATGACCTGACCCGATCATCTTTTAATGTGCAGTTTAAGTTACGCATGAGAGCCTTGAACTGCCTCCATCAAACTAAGGCATGTGCAATTAGGCGCCTCTGTCTAAGTTAAATGATCCTTACCCGATCATTTCGGTACTAATAGTCTAAGTTACGCAAATGAGCCTTGGATTGTTTTACCGAAACTATGAACCATCTATTTGTTGAGCAAGCAAAATTCTTGAAGCCAACAGATAAAGAGAAAAAAAGAGTTGTCTTTATTCATAAAGCAAAAGGATTACAGAAGAAGAGGGAGTTATAGCTCTCCCAAAAGCTTCAATCTATTACTCATCAATAACCCGATGATGAGTCTCCTCCACGGAGTGTTGAGCTTGCCGATGCAAGTCATCGCCATTTAATGCGAATTGCTGGGCCAATCGCTGATGAGATTCTTTTCCTGCTCAATTCCCTGGTTCACATACAAAAGATCTCCTCTGCAAATGTCAACTATGATCTGTTTAAAGTTTCTTAGTGGAGCATCTGAAGATACTGCTACAAGAATCCTAATGAAGATGCACAAGTTGAATTCGACATGCTACAAGCCCTTAGATAACCATCTCTATCGCTTTGGAAAGCGACAGAGATTGTCATCTAACATAAATGGTCCTCAAGAAAACTTAATGAGTTACCGCAGAATTCTTGTAACTCCTTCAAAAGTTTATCTTTTGGAGTCAGGACTTGAAACCTACAACTATGTTGTAAAGCATATGCTTCTGGCTTCCTTAGAGTTACTTTTGCTGATGAAGATAGGAGCATGGCTGGCCTTTGAAGATATATCAGGGGATAGCTACGCTCCATGCTGGGTAGAAATATCAACAAGTCACCAGATTGGTAGAGCCACATGCACTCCTCTTCAAAAAGGATCTGGTCCGAATACCCCACTGCAAAAGAAGAATCATGAGTTAGAAAAGTTTTACAAAACTCGAAAATCTTCTAAGTATAAAAATGCAGAGCTAAAACTAACTCCGTGTGCAGCTGAGGAGATAGCCTCGCGTTTCACTCGCGAAGCTAAAATTCATAGCCTCGCGGTGGAACGCGATAGCTAGCCAAAATCGCCTACGTTTCAAATGCGAGGATGACGCGATAGCTTCGCGTAGAAGAAGATCAGAGGTCTTCTTTGTCTTCTTCTTCTTCTCCAACCCTTACAGCCGAAAACGGCGATCTCGCCAGTACAAAAATGGTTGGTTAAAACCGAGCCAAAACACTTCAAAATTGTTCTAAGGAGTCTAAAAGTTGAGATTTTTACCTCCAATGGGCGCGGTATGAACTGGTTCACCGCTGTATCGGCTACCTCGGCTGCTGCCGCCGCTGCTAATGACGGCCGTCAATGGTGAGGAAGCGCGCGACGCCATACTCTTCTTAGGTGACATTCTAATGATGAAAATCTATGGAAAATCGAAGGAAGTCTGGTCGAAGATCGCTCATTCACATGAGTCGCTCGACGCCTGAACTCTGGATTCCTAGATTCTTCGAATGAAGTAAGGAAGAGGAGTTAAAAACTCTATTTAAATGAGAACCCACCTCTTGGTATTCGGCGTGGTAATCGGAGTAATTAATCAGCAGTTACTCACTAAAAAAGCGAAGCTATTTAGCTCTGCGCAATTGAACAAAACGCGAAGATGACTTGGTATTCTGACTCCGCGTTTCAGTTTAAGTATCCAAAGTATTTCAAAATTGCTAAGTTCTAAGCCATTTTGAAAACTTTGGAGGGGGTTTTGTTAGCAGTGAAAATTTCTAAGTAAATAGAGTTTTCCACAACAGAACGCAGAGCTAACTCAGTAGCTCCGCGTCTGGCTATTTTAGCCTCGCGTTTGAGCAAAACGCGGAGCTATTCAATAACTCCGCATTCTGGCTCTTTAGCTCTGCGTTTTGGCGAGATTATCTCCGCGTGAGCAGATAACCAGAATCTCAAAATTGATTGAGATTATGATTTGGGCTTATCCAAATACCCAAATTAAGTCCGATCAGACTCTAAATCAAGAGATTTAAATCAAAATTAAGATATTTGATTGGAATCTTTGATGAGTACAAATTCTATTTACATAGAAATTCTTATATCATCCTAAGGCTATAAATACTCTCTTGAGGAAGCCTTAGAGGATCTTTTCCGGAGAATCAGATTTTTCAAGTATCTTGGAGAATTCAAGTTACGTATAGAGCCTTGAATTCATGAAGAGCAGAGAAGAAAAGATCCAAAAGTCAGCAGCCATCTTCAAGAGAAGAGTTCGACATCAGATCGTCCAAAGGAGCTACTTGATAGATCCCATCGCCATACAATCCCACATCATATTGTAAAAGAGAGCGATATACATACAAAATCCTCTCGTTTGTTCTCTTTTTCTTTTATTCACTTTCGTTGTAAATCAAGTTATTTCAATGGAAGGAAGGCAAGGAATTTCTACTGCGAACAACGAGATCTTCCGCTGCTTCCCAGACTTCTCTGGAGGAGAGTATGGATCTAAGTTTAAAGATATTTTGGGAGCAAACAAGTTCACTAATTTATCTTCAGGGGCCTTCTGGTGGTTATTAAATATTCACCCCGGGCACTTGGTGTACAGACAAGATACCATGTGCTACATAGAGCCGTATATCCCGAGCAGATTTGCTCGTCAATTTGGATATACGCAGCTTTATGTAGGAAACCCGAATAAGGGGCTGGCGTACGAGGAAAATTTGTATGTAGGAGCGCAGGGCTGGTTCCATTTCGTCGCCGGGGGAACTGGAGCTGACTTTATGCTGCCCCAAAAGGTGCCAGATTTAAGCATAGTTTTGAGTTTCTGCACCTGGTACAGCATTACCAATGCTGATGTGCCTAACTTCTATATCAACCATACCTGTTGCAAGGAGATTGAAGCCATCTACTCTTGCCGTAGAGGGGCAAAGAGGGTTCGAGTGAAGGGGATAGATGAATTCCTTGGTACCACGGCGGATCCATCAAATGCTGGTGATTCTGATGGTGATGATGATAATGATGCTGGCGATGTTGGAGGTGCTTCCCAACCTATCAACACTCGCTCTCGGAGCCCGACTGTCAAGCGCTGTGGGTCTGTAAGGGGCGAACCAATGAAGAAGAAGAAGAAGCTGGCTAGGGAGACGCTAGTAATCCCTCACGAGGCAGTAGTCCAATTTGCAACAGATCTGCTTGCCTCTACTCTGCCGTCAGCATCAGCCGAGGAGAGTAGACCCATTGAAGTCCCCAGTAGTGCTGAAGCCCCAACTCAGCCAACCCAAGAATCTGCCAAGCACACTACGACGCAATCTCTGGGTAGCGAAACGGGTGTGCTCTTAGGGACGGTGACGGCTCCTCCTTCAAGTCCGACTACAGGACTTGGCTCCTCTAGTATAGTTCTATTCTTTTAAATTTTCGTAGTTTTTAACCTTTTTGTTTTTCATATATATGGCACTTTTTGCTTTCTGAGATGCAGGTAGTCAACTTCATTCGCCCATGCATTCGACTACAAGGGTGGAGTCCGAGGAGCTGGTGGACTATTCCGGTACCACGGGATCAGTAGGTGGACTAGATAGTTCTGCCAAGGAGTTTGATGCAGTTCACACGGGCCACATGCCCTGCTCCTTCGTCAACTCTTCCAGCTGACGAATTAGGGAGTGATGACCGGACAGGCATTATTGCTGTGTCAAGGGATGCTCCTCTGTCTCCGAGCCTGCCGTCTCCAACTTTGCCTATTAGCTTCGAGGGAACTTTCCCTGTCGTGATTGGTGTACCCTCTACTCCTCAGCCAGCTATATTAACGTCGTCCACGATAGTGGCTGTTGAGACACCGGTGGCCCCCCTGCTCCTGCTCACTTGCCAATAGGAGATGAAGACCAGTTGAAGTTCTCTTTTGAGGCTACTTCCGTTACGGGAGGAATTTCAGGTGAGGACACTCCAACATCCACTCCTTTTGGCGGAGTTGCTCGACCTTCAAATACAGATGATGCTTCACCACAGGTTCCTAGTTCTGCCAAGTCTTTACTGGCTTTACTGGCCCCGCATGTTATGAGTTTGGTACAGGGGCGAGCTTCTTCCTCGTCAACTCCGACAGAAGCCACTCCTCCCCTGGTGACATCTTCCTTGGCGCTGCCCGCCCTGAACTTAGACACTGTTGATCTTCTTGAAGAATTCTTCAACCACAGTGTTAATGACTTCATGCGACTGCTAAGGAGATGCATTGGAATGATCCTGGACGGAAGAGACTTTCTTGCTCTCGGACGTCCAATGTTGTCCAGTAATCTGGACAATATCGAGAGAATTGGAGGACGTGACCGAGCAGCTCCCTATCGGGCCCGCTTAGAAGCTTTAGAAGGGCAGGTGAATACGCTAAACACAGTTCGCCAAGCGGATGTGGAAGCGATCGCCGCAATTAAGTTGGCGCGGCTTCGAGTAGAGATGACGGCTCGTCAAGAGGAGCTGAGGCGTCAAGAGGAAGTCTGGTCTCGGGAGTTGGCAGAACTACGAGCCAGTCAGGAATCAATCTTTAGAGGGCTAGAAATGGTGGACTTCGAGATCGAGGGGAGCCAATCAGCCATTCTCAGAGTCAAAGAGACTATTGCTAAGGCTCGCGCTATTCTAGAAGCCAGCGAGTCTCGGCTGGGAGAGTCCGTTAAAAAACGGGAAGAGCTGATCCTTCAACAAGGACAGCTCGAGCAAGAGGGCATAAAAAAGAGCTGCTCTATTGAGGAATCTCGTCAATGGTTGGCCTAGCAACTGGCAATAAATGACGATGATTTACGTCGGCAGGCTCAACACTCCGTGGAGGAGACTCGTCATCGAGTAATTGATGAGACGACAAATAAGTTGAAGTTTTTGGGAGAGCTATAACTCCCTTTTATTCTTTATTCTTTTGTAATAAAAGGAACTCAACGATTCTTTGAATTCTTTCATTCTTTTGTAACTTTATTCTTTTGATTCATGAATAAAGATAATTCTTTTGATTCTTTTATTTGTTAGCTACAAATTTTCCTTGCGCAACAAATAATAGTTCATAGTCTTGGTAAAATAATCTAAGGCTCATCTGCGTAACTTAGATTAATACCAGAGTAACTGGATCAAAATTATTAAACACGGTAAAGCTCTCTATTAGAGCAAAGTGATAGTTTTGGTGAAAGCGTTTAATTGCATACACCAGAATGACCAATCAGGATCATTGATTCAGACAGAGGCGCCTAATTGCACATGCCTTAGTTTAATAATGAAGTTCAAGTGCTCATATGCGTAACTTGAACAAGTGGATGGTTATACTTCTAGGGACCAGATGTGACAGTAATGACCTCCTTTTTTTTTTTTAGGCATAATACTTCTTCAAAAATTTGCCGTTAATAGGCATCATCATCCTGTCACCATCTTGATTCATTAAGCGATAAGCTCCACTAGAGTATACCGTCTCCACAATGAACGGTCCATCCCACTTGGGTTCAAATTTATCCTTAGTCTTGTGGGTTAGAATCATTTGCCTTTTAATAGCCAGAACTAAGTCTCCTTGTTTAAGGTCCTTGGTTTAATGTTCTTATTGAACGCTCGCGAGATTCGGGCTTGATACAACTAAATTTGTTGCTAAGCCCGAAGACGCTTTTCATCCGGCGCTTCTAGTTCTCGCAATCTTTGTTGATGACGTTCTTCTGTCATCATCTTTATGGTTAGGGCCACTCTTAATGATGGTATCTGGACTTCAAGAGGCAAGACGGCCTCACTTCCATAAACTAAGGAGAACGGGGTAGCTTTTGTTTGGATGCGGACAGTAGTGCGATAAGCCCACAAACACTCTCCCAGCTTTTCATCCCAGTCTCTTTTGTTGGAGGAGATGAACTTCCGAAGGAGTTTAATAATAGTCTTATTAAAGGCTTCAGCCAATCCATTTGCCCAGGGTTATATGGTGTTGAAGCAACGTCTTTGATCCTAAACTTATCACAGAATCTTGAGAACACCTAGCTGATGAACTGCGATCCATTAGCGTGAATGATTCTTCGGGGGACGCCAAAACGGTAAATGACATGATGTTTAATGAATTTAATCACAGCTGTTGTCTTTACCTCTCTCATGGGCACGGCCTCGGCCCATTTTGAAAAATAATCGGTTACTGCAAGTATAAACCGATGTCCTCTGGATGACGGGAGAGTTATTGGCCCCACAATATCCATTCCCCATGCTTCAAATGGCCAACTAGCAACAGTATTGTGCAAGTATTCTGGGGGTTGATGAATAAAGTTGGCATTTACCTAACATTCATGGCACCATTTAGCGTATGTCATTGCCTATGTAATCATCTTCAGCCAATAGTATCCTAGCCTTCTTATACAGTCCCCGAGTTTTGGACCGGGCAGATGAGCTCCACACACTCCATCATGTGTTTCTCTCAGCACTTCATCGGCTTCTACCTTTGATATGCAGCGTAGAAGGAGACATCATTTGACTTTTTGTATAAAGTTTGAAGCATATGATCATAATAAATTCTTTGAGCCTTCCTCTTTATCGAGGCGGCTTCCTTTGGATCCTCTGGCAACATCCGATATAAGGCATAATCTACAAATGAAAATCGCCAATCACGAGGTTCCAGAGTTAAGCCTGTCTGGCACATCTCTTTGGTTTGGAACACCGTATCAAATGGAGGAGTTTTCTACTACTAATAGTGATGCTTTTAGCTTCACCTGGCGGGATTGCCAATGTTGCAGCTAGTGCGGCAAGAGCATCTGCATAGACGTTCTCGTTCCGAGATATATGATAAATATAAAACTGTTCAAATATTCTGCTAGCTCAATGGCTAGCTGATGATAGGGGATGAGGGCTTCATGTCTGACTTCATATTCACCCGTCATTTGATTGACAATCAGCTTAGAGTCTCCATATGCCTCTAGATGGTTCACCCCCAGTTGCAGAGCCATTTTTAAACCAATAATGAGCGCGTTGTATTCCGCCAAATTGTTCGTACACAGCTTTGTTAATGAGTACCCGTTAGATAGTATGTGTTTATGTAGGGATATCAGCACAACCCCCACTCCAGCAGCAGATCGTCTGACAGCACCATCAAAGAACATTTGCCATGATTGTTCTTTGCTAGTTGTGTTAACCTCTGACGTCTGTTTAGAGTTGGACCAAATTGGATGGTCTGCTAGGAAATCGGCGATTGCTTGTCCCTTTATAGCTTTTTGAGGAACGAAGTGTATATCATATGGCGATAGCAATAACGCCCATTTCACCAATCGGCTGTTTAAGGACCCCGATTTTGTCATCAGGATTTTCAAGGGATTAACCCGTGATATGACATGAATTGTTTGCTCTGAAAGATAGTGTCGCATTTTCTAAGCAGTGAACACTAGGGCTAAACTTTCTTTTTCAATCGGAGTATACCGATGCTCGGCCCTGATTATTGTCCGGCTCAAGTAACAAAGGGCGTGTTCATGGCCGTGCTCATTATACTGAGCAAGTAATGCTCATTATACTGAGCAAGTAATGCTCCTAACGCATTATCCATGGCCCTTACATATATGAGGAATGGTTGCCCAGGGACTGGTGCCATAAGAACAGGAGGTTTGGTAAGATAGTCTTTGAGATCGTCAAATGCCTATTGACATGTCTCATCCCATACGAAAGAAACCCCCTTTTTCATGAGTCTGGAAAACGGCTGGCATCGTCCTGATAGGTTAGAGATAAAGCGCCGAATATAGGCCAGTTTTCCTTGTAACCCCCTTAATTCTTTAAGATTGAAGGGAGGCGGCATCTCGTTGATCGCTTTTACTTTTTCAGGATTAAGGAAAATTCCTTCTGAGGTAACTATGAACCCAAGGAATTTCCCGCTGCACACCCCCATGAAAGACTTGGCAGTGTTCATCTTCAAGTGATGTTTTCGTATTAGATCGAAGACTGTTCTTAAGTCATGAAGATGATCTTCTCTATTTTTGCTTTTGACCGCTAAGTCATCCACGTAACACTCTACCATTTTGCACAGATGTTCTTTAAATATAATGCTCATTGCACGTTGGTAGGTGGCACATGCGTTCTTTAGTCCGAAAGGCATTACTGTATAACAGTATACCCCCAGCAGCATTCTGAAAGACGTGTGCTTTTCATCGTCTGGGTGCATTTTGATCTGATTGTAGCCTGAGAAGCCATCCAGAAAGGACATCCTCTCGTAACCGCAGGTTCTATCAATCATTACATCGGTAATTGGGAGTAGGAACTCATCCTTAGGGCATGCAGCATTTAGATCCCGAAAATAAATGCATATCCAGATCTTGCTGTTCTTCTTACGAACTAGCACTATATTAGCCACCCAATCGGGATGTTGCTCTTCATGGATAAATCCCGATTTTATGAGCTTATTAACCTTAGCGACTATCACCTCCATCAATTCCGACCGAAAATTCCTCTGTCGTTGCTTAACTGGCTTGGTATCTTCTTTGATATTTAACCAGTGTGTGGCAATCTGAGGATCAAGACTGGACATGTCTTCATAGCTCCATGCGAACACATCTATATACTCCTTGATAAGGGATATAAGTTCCTCCTTTTCCAAGGGAGTCAGTGTCTCGCTTATGAAAATGGGTTTCGGGTTCTCTTCCGTGCCCATATTAACTTGTACTAGTTTATCCCCTGTGGGCGGGTCATACTGTTCAAAGCACATCCCAAAGGGTATCCATGTGCTTAGACCAGGAATCATCTTGAACATCAATTGGTTCCTCGTCGCTTTCTGGTGCAGCTGAGACCATGTTTACTGTTAGAGATTGAAACCAAGCACCGGTACTTAGATCCGAATCATGGTCGAGTGGATGTAAGTCCTCATTGGCCGAAGAGCTTTCTTATTATTTGTGTGGTGATGAGGAAGGAGTAGATACATAGCCCAACTCCCTTCTAGTTCTCTGATAATAGTCCGGGCTCTTCTCTCTTGGTCTAAACGAGGGTATGAGATTTCGTCGCCCTTTCCCAAAGTTCAATCCTGATTTTTGGGTAAAATTATAACCCATCTTTTCCATCATTTATCGGGATTTCTGTTCATATAAGTGAAACTGAGGTGATGTTTGTTCATCACTTTCACTACTTTGTCTTTGGTTAGGCGACGTGATCACTTTGCCGAAGACAATCGGTTTATGCGATACATGTCGCGGCGGTACTTTAAAGAAGTGATCTCGTCCTTTCGTTACTTTAGACCGAGAGATGAGAGACGACCTTATTGGCAAGTGATATGCCGCCAAAACTTCAAGTTCAGATAAGTCATCTGCCTCGGTGGATGTACAGGAAGGCTCAGACTCTGTAGCTTCAGCAGGCTCGTAGACTAATTTTATATTTTCATTAATAATCCACTCATCCTCTGCTATATTGGCTACATTATTATCAAAATTCATTTAAGATTTATGCGGGCGTTAATTTCGTAATCACCCCCGTTATCCTCTTCCGGGGATTTGTACTTAGTATCGGCCTCGTTGCCGCTATCTTCGGGTTCTTGAGACTTTTACATTTATTATTGGAGACTTCCTGGGCTGGCATATAGAGCATAGCATCCATGAAATAGTTCTCTAATCCTTTAAATGGCTGCCTATCTGTAACTAATGTCCGGACTTCTCCTTGATCATCGCAGTATTTCATGAATTGGGGGAGAGTCGATGGGACATCATATAGGCGTGTATCCATGGTCGCCCCAGTAAAATATTATAAGACGTATCTGCGTCTATAACATAGCATGTAACTTCTATCCTCAAATCTCCGATTTGACATCGAAGTCGGATTTTGCCAAGAGGACAGTTGTCATTAGTATTAAATCTGTATATAATAGTATTTGTTAGCGTCAAACGATGAGGAAAGATTCCCAATAGCTGCATCAGTCTTCTAGGAATAACGCTTAATGCAGACCCCGAATCGATTTGAATACGGTCCACTTTTGTGGATCCGACATATCCTGTGAAATATAAAGGCCTATTATACTTTATATTCTTTACTTGCATATCCTCTGGAGAGAAAGTAATCTGCGGGACCTGCCTCCTCGCTTGATGATAGTGGGGGCAAGAGTCCTGTTCTTGGTCAGCTGGCTTGACAATTTGAGCTAGAAATGACTCAGAGTCTGCCAAGGCCTCTCTTAACACCTCGCGAGTTGATTTCGATAATCGCAACAACTCATAAAGCGTGACTCGAGCTGGAATATTTGCCAGCTGAGCTATTATATCAAACTTAAATGCAGCCTCCTTGGATTCTTCGTCTCTTGCAGGATTTTTCTGGAAACGAAATCTCTTTTGTTTTGCAGGCTTTGCTAGCTCCCCGTATATATTCTTCGGGTCTACTTGGGTGTAGTCCTTAAGATATAGTTTACCAGATCGAGTGCCAGAAGGGCCCGCCCCATCTTGATGGGTGGCCATAGCTTCGGTCTCTTTTTCAGAGTCTGTAAATGCCCCTGCAATTATGTATTCGTCTTTTATTTTCACGAAAATGGTATTGCTAGTCCGCTTTTTCGTTTGACCCCCTGCGGCAGTCCACTGTTCATCCTGTAGTAGATCATGGTAGACCTACATGACTTCCCCTCTTTGAGTTGTTATGGGGACAAGTCCTTTATGGGCCTTTTTATGTGGGTCATGACTTTTCATGACCAGTTTTCCCTCTGGTATTGGGGTCACCCCCGCGGGGAACTCATTGATTCCGACTACTAGGGTTGCCATATTGGCAGTGACTTTTTTTTCTCCTCTTTTAGCGTTAAGACTCTAGCTTCTATCAATGCTTGGATCCTATTCTTCAAAGGATAACAATCTCTGGTGGGGTGTCCGACATTCCTGTGATAGAGATAATAGTTGGGGTCGTTGGTTTTGCCAGCGTCCTCCGGTTTCCTATTTTCTGGAAGTTTCAGCATTCCCTTCCTAAGGAGCAGATGGAAGAGTGTAGGCATCTGTTCCGCTTAAAAGGTGTATGTCCTCTCTTACTGGGGCCTATTCTATCTTATGCCTTTTTGATTTTGAGGTTTCGGGCTCGGAGGATTTATCTTCTGCGGAGCGGCTTCTGATGTCATTACCGCTTCCCCCTTATTTTTATTATTGTTTTGCGCATACGGCTTATTATGTCCAGTATTCCTTGATCCACGAGACTCTTCAACTCTATGGATCAAGTCTTCAGCTTGCTCTCCTTGTTTGAGCAAATCTTTCCAAGTCCTAGACTCTACGACCCCCATTTTTAAGAGCACGTTGGTCTTGAGATTATACCGACACGTCTCCACCAGAGTTTTCTGGACCATTCTGTGTTTGCAATGTACAAACTTCTCCCGGAACCTTTCTATGAAATCTTTTACCGTTTCTTGTTCTCCTTGTTTAGTTGCAAGGAGGGAATGAATCGAAATTTTGGTATCATCCTCGAATAAACGTGCGAGAAATTGCTTCTCAACATCAAACCAGGTATTAATAGTACCTGGGGGCAACTGCATAAACCAAGTGAAGGCAGGCCCTCGTAAGGTACTTGCGAATACCTTGGTCATTACTGGGTCATTGCCCATTAAATGCCCTGCTTGGGACAAGAAGTAGTAAATATGTTGACTGGGAGATCCTTTCCCGTCATATGGCTCCAATTTGGGCGGTTTGTACTTTTCAGGGTATGGTGCCAAATCCCATTCAGGTGGGTATGGTCTTGAGACCCCTGATTCTTTCAACTCCTTCTTGTGCAATAGTGATTCAAGTTGATTTTGTAACTTCTCAATTTTCTCGTCATGAGGGTCATGAAAGGAATATTTATCCTCATCCTCATGTGTCGAGTGGGCTTTTTCTTCTTTATCTTCCTCGTTTATTTTGTTGAACGGAGTTTCTTTTCCCTTCTTGGTGTTATCCTCGATAATTTTTTGAGTATTTTCGACCACTTTTGAGAGCATCATTTTAAGATCCTCGATTGTCTTTTGTTGCTCCTGAATCATTTATTCTTGGGCCTCAAATCTTTGGTCGATATCGTCAGATCTTTCCATCATATGTGATGTTGACTTCTGCAATTTAGACGATGCCGAAGAACGAAGAGAGGCTATGGCCGAGTTATCACTATCGTCGTCATAAGAACCTTTCACAAGTTTCTTATAGTTTCGGGCTGGGATAGCGCCTGACTTAAGTCGGGTAAAATGATAAGGTTCTTCATCGCTTGATTCTGAATCACCATTCTTTTCTATGATTTTCTTACCCTTTCCGACCATATTAGAAGTTACAATTCTCCACTCTTTTCTTCGGGGAGTAATCTTCGTCTTCTTGGCAGGGTTTTCGTCTGACTCAGTCAACCGGTCGAACACTGATATCATGTTCTTACTGCAGCAACAACTGTCCACTACAGCGGATACTGCTGTCATAAGCTGCTGGCTATGACAAATAGGTTCAGACTGAATTTGATTTATACTCCTTTTCTTAGTTAGATATTCTCTAAGATCAGTGGCCTTAGACATGGAGTCGCTGGGCCCACTCATCTATTGAGAGGGTGTAGGGGCCCATTGGAGCTTCTTGGAACCATTGGAGTTAAGTTCTGGTCCAACAGTGCGATGAGCATCCCTGATTTTGTATTCATGTTGATTTACGCGGAGCTGAGCAATAGCTTCGCGTTTTGATGCGCGGGGCTGAGAAATAGCCTCACGTTTGGATTCGCTAGCCTCGCATTTTACGCTGGCTTGACATCCTTGCAGAAGTTTATCTTCTGGAATCTTAGCCTCGCGTGGAAGAAAATTCTTGCACGCTGGCTTATTTTTGCGATTAACGCAAGTCATAACTTCGCATTTAGCGCGATTTTTGCGATTAACGCAAATTTGCCAATCATCTTTGTGATTTACGAGAGGGTAAGGAGTCTTACGATTAGCGCAAGTCTTACTGATTTTGCGTTTATTGCTAAGCTCAGTATTAGCCTCGCGTGGAGAATCACACGTTGGCTCTAAGGAAATTTTATCCTTGCGACTAACTCGAGTGTCAGAAATTTTTCGATTAATGCAAGTCTTACTGGCTTCGCTTTTATCGCTAAGCTCAGTAATAGCCTCGCGTGGAGAATCACACGCTGGCTTTAAGGAAATTTTATCCTCGCGACTAACGTGAGTATCAGAAATTTTGCGATTAACGCAAGTCTTACTGGCTTCGCTTTTATCGCTAAGCTCATAATAGCCTCGCATGGAGAATCACATGCTGGCTTTAAGAAAATTTTATCCTCGCGAGTAACGCGAGCTTCTTTGGTTTTAAGTCCAGATAAAATAGCCTCGCGTGGAGAATCACACGCTGGCTTGTCCTTGTGATTAACGCAAGCTGCAGCTTCGCGTTTAATGCGATACTGACTGGTCTTGCGATTAATGCAAGCTAGTTCGCGAGGTGCTGTAGCCTCGCGTTCTGTTTCCTGAATAGCCTCGAGTTTAACGCGGGCTTTAAGTGCTTTTTGCCTAGCCCTCCGATTTCTGTTCCGGAGTTGGGTCTGGTTAATCCAGTTCCCGAGCCTTCTTCGGCCATAGAGAGATCATCCTCTGCTAGGGTTTCTTGCCCAAATAACGGCTCTATGGCCGCGGTCTCCAAAAGTCCCCTATTAACTGTGGATCTCAGATTACCCGATTTACGGGTATTTTAGTGAACATGACGATAGTTTCGTGTTTTGGTCAGGTTACCTGACTCAAAGGAGAGATACTCCTCATACTTCTGCTGGTCGATTTTAACGATTAGCATATTTATGTCGGATCCGATCCTCTCGACGTCAGATTACGCCACGATATCTTCTTTGGTGAAAGAGATGTCTCCCACTGTGATCGCCAGTTTGTTCGTAGCAGAAATTGTGCTTCCTTCCATTTAATACAGCTTAGATTACAATAAAAGTGAACAAGAAAAGAACAAACGAGAGGATTTATATTTATCGCTTTCTTTTACAATGAATTGTGGGATCTATGTAGCGATGGGATCTAACTAGTAGTTCTTTTTGACGATCTGACGACGATGATCTTCTCTCTTGAAGATGACGACGGTCGACTTGGATCTTCTCTGGTCTTCACAAATTCAAGGCTCTCACACGTAACTCGAATTCTCTAAGATGCGAAAAAGATCTCTAGGGTTTCCTCAAAGGGGTATTTATAGCCTTAGGTCTGAGAGTTTCTATCTAAATAGAATTTGTATTCATCAAGGATTCTAATCAAATATCTTAATTTTGATTTAAATCTCTTGATTTAGAGTTTTGATTGAACTTAATTTGGATATTTGGATAAGCCCAAATCTTAATCTCAATCAATTTATGATTCTGGTTATCTGATCACGCGGAGCTAGTAAAGTAGTGGAAACAATATGATGTTTATCATCGTAATATTTTCGGCACCTCCAGCCAAATCTGGCTGCTAGCCAATGAAGATGACTTTGTCATAGCTGTGGTTCGGAGCGTACCCAAGAGGCTAACTTGCAAGTGCGGGTTGCCCGTGATTGGTGTTGATATTGGCTTCCTTACTGGTACAGGGGTTGCTCTGGTAGGAAACTCATTGGTTCCGACTACTAAAGTTGCCATATTTGCAGAAACTTTCTTCTGTTCCTCTTTAAGTGTGAGAATCCCGGCTTCTATCAATGCCTGAATTCGGTTCTTAAGAGGATAGCAATTCTTAGTTGGGTGCCCGACATTCCGATGGTACAGGCAATAGTTAGAATTGTTGGTTTTACCAGCGTCTTCCTGTTTTCGATTTTTCGGAAGCTTTAACATACCCTTCCTGAGGAGGAGATGGAATAGAGTACCGGTCTGCTAAGTCTTGAATGTATAAGTTCTATCTTGTCGGGGCCTATTTTGACCTGCACCTCTCGGATTTTGAGGTCTTGGTTTTGGATCTACAACTGACGTCATCACAGCCTTCCCTTTATTTTTAGGATTCTGTGGATATTGCCTGTTATTCATAGAGTTTCTCATGCTACGAGATTCCTCAATCCGGCGAATTATATCTTCCGCCTTCTCTCCCTGCTTTAACAGGTCTTTCCAAGTTTTGGACTCTACAGCTCCCATTCTTATTAGTATACCGGTCCTGAAATTATGCTTACAGGTTTCCACTAGGGTTTCCTGGGTCATACCATATTGACAATACACGGATTTTTCCCTGAAGCATTCTATAAATCTTTTGACTGTTTCCTCTTCTCCTTGTTTTGTCGCAAGAAGGGAATGAACCAATATCTCGGTGTCATCCTCAAAGAAACGTGCCAAGAACTATTTCTCGACATCATACCAAGTATTTATGGTTCCTGGGGGTAACTGCATAAACCATATGAAGGCAGGCCCTCGTAGGGTGCTCGCAAATACCTTGGTCATTATGGGATCATTTCCCATCAGATGACTTGCTTGCGATAAGAAGTAATAGATGTGCTGACTGGGAGATTCTTTCCCATCATATGGCTCCAACTTGAGCGGTTTATACATTTCGGGATACGGTGCTAAATCCCATTCAGGCAGGTATGGTCTTGAAACCCCCGATTCTTTCAATTCTTTCTTGTGCATTAGGGCATCCAGTTGGCTTTGCAACGATCTTTTCTCCATGAGGGTCATGGAAAGAGTATTTGTTATCATCCTCATGTGTCGAATAAGCCTTTTCTTTTTTAGTTTCTTCATTTGTCTTAGGTGGTGGTTCCGAAGAAGTTTTAGCCTTATCATCGGCTATCTTCTAGGTATTTTCGACCACTTTTAGAAGCATTAGTTAGAGGTCATTAATGGCCTTTTGCTGACCTCGAATCATCTGCTCTTGGGCTTCTATCCTCTGGTCAATGTCATCGGACATGTCCACCACGTGCGAGTATGATTTCAGTGATCGGGAGGATGCACAAGATTGTATGGAAGCTATAGCCAAATTGTCGCTGTCATTATCATAAAAACCTTTTACAAGTTTCTTGTAATTTGGAGAAGCGACAATGCCTGATTTGAGCAGGGCGAAATGATGAGTTTCTTCATCATCTGCATCTGACTCATATTCTTTCTCCATAATCTTTTTGCCTTTGCCGACCATATTTGCGGTCACTGCGTTTAATTCTTTTTCTTTAATTTTGTATCTCAGATCATTCTTTCTCCTCTTTGGAGTATCTTGACGAGACTCAATTATTCTATTAAATACAGACACTCTCTTCTTAGTACAACAGCAATTATCAATACAACAGATATGGCTGTTATGAGCTGCTCACAATGACATATTGAGTGTGGCTGAGCTTGAGTCATATTTCTCATTTTTGTCAAGTAATTTCTGAGATCGGTGACCTTGGATGATAAAGAATCGTAGGGGCCACCTGGTTGTTGAGAGGGTCCAGGGGCCCACTGAAGCTTTTCAGGGTCATTGGTGTCGGCCTATTGTCCAATAACCCGATTATCAGCCTTGATTCTATATTCAAGCTGTTTTACGCGGAGCTGGATGTTAGCTTCGCGTTTTGAAGCATTTATAGCTTCGCGTTTTACGCTAAGCTAGGCTATAGCTTCGCATTTTGAAACGCTAGCCTCACGTTTTACACTGGCTTGATGTTTTTGCAGAAGTTTATCTTCTGCAATATTAGCCCCGCGTGGAAGAAAATTTTTGCACGCTGGCTTACTCTTACGATTAACGCAAGTCACAACTTTGCGTCTAGCGCGATTTTTGCGATTAACGACAATTTGCCAATCATCTTCGCGATTCACGTGGAGCTGAGGAATCTTGCGTTTATCGCAAGTACTACTGGCTTCGCGTTTATCACTAAGCTCAGTATTAGCCTCGCGTGGAGAATCACACGCTGGCCGTAAGGAAATTTTATCCTCACGCTTATCGCGAGTGTCAAAAACCTTGCGTTTATCGCAAGTTGTGCTGGCTTTGCGTTCATTGGTAAGCCCAGTAATAGCCTTGCATGGAGAATCACATGTTGGCTTTAAGGAAATTTTATCCTCGCGTTTATCGCGAGTGTCAAAAACCTTGCGTTTATCGCAAGTTGACCTGGTTTTGCGTTCATTGCTAAGTCCAGTAATAGCCTCGCGTGGAGAATCACACGCTGTCTTTAGGGAATTTTTATCCTCGCGTTTATCGCGAGTGTCAGAAATTTTGCGATTAACGCAAATCTTACCAGTTTCGCTTTTATCGCTAAGCCCAGTAATAGCCTCGCGTGGAGAATCACACGCTGACTTGTCCTTGCGATTAACGCAAGTTGTAGCTTCGCGTTTAACACGATACTGACTGGTCTTGCTGTTAACGCGAGCCAGTTTGTAAGGGATCATAGCCTCGCGTTCAATGAAGTTAGCCTCCCGTTCAATGCGGGCTTTGAGGGCCTTTCGCCTAGCTCTCCGATTTTTATTTCGGAGTTGGGTTATGGTCAATCTAGTTCCCATGCCTTCTTCAGCAGTAGAGAGGCCATCCTCTGCTAGGATTTTCTGCCCAAACAACGGCTCTATGGCCGCGGTCTTCAAGGATCCCCGTTCATCGGTGGATACCTTTTTATCCGTTCCTCGGGTAGTGTCGCGTTTCGTTCATGTTACCTGATTCAGAGGAGATACTCCTCATACTTCTGCTGGTTGATTTCCATAACCAGCATATCTACGTCGGATCCGATCCTATCGATATCAGATTGCGCTACGATCTCTTCTTCGGTGAACGAGACGCCTCCCACTGTGGTCGCCAGTTTGTTCGCAGCAGAAATTCCTTGCCTTCCTTCCATTGAAATAACTTGATTTACAACGAAAGTGAACAAAAGAAAAAGAGAACAAACGAGAGGATTTATATGTATATCGCTCTCTTTTACAATATGAATGTGGGATATATGTGGCGATGGGATCTAACAAGTAGTTCCTTTTGACGATCTGACGACGAACTTTTCTCTTGAAAATGGCGGCCGACTGTAGAACTGATCTCCTATGGTCTTGATTCGTTCAAGGCTCTATGCGTAACTCGAACTTCTCCAAAACTCCAGAAAAAGATCCCTAGGGCTTCCTCGAAGGGGTATTTATAGCCTTAGGGTAATATGAGAGTTTCTATCTAAATAGAATTTGTACTCATCAAGGATTCTAATCAAATATCTTAGTTTTGATTTAAATCTCTTGATTTAGAATTCTGATCGGATTTAATTTGGATATTTGGATAAGCCCAAATCATAATCTCAATCAATTTAAGATTCTGGTTATCTGCTCACGCGGAGCTAATCGTATCAAAACGCGGAGCTAAGTGACTAGAATGCGGAGCTATTGATTAGCTCCGCATTTTACTCAAACGCGGGGCTAAAATAGCCAAACGCGGAGCTATAGAGTTAGCTCCGCGTTCTGTTGTGGAAAATTTCTTTTATTTAGAAATTTTCACTGCCAACACGCACATAGGACTGGCCCGTGCGTGCCAAGTGGGCGCACCCGGGCTATCCCTGTGCGCCCCCTGCGTTGTGCACTGACTCGCGCACCCCATTTTTTATGTTTTGGGGGAGGGGGGGAGGGGGGTTGGGTGCTGGTCCAGCCCGTCCCACTAGGGTGCGCCCTCGCCCTGTGCGCCCAATGAAAGGCATGGGGTCTATTCTGCGGGTTGGCTTGGGCGCACGCCATTGAGCGTGTTGATTTGTGTTGCTTGCTCGTTTGGACGCATGCAAGGCATAGTTTTGTCCTGTGCCGCTTCTTCTTAGGTTGGATGGTCTCAGTTTTTATAGTCTAAAAATGCATATTCATTGTTTACTTCAAATATCGATTCACTTGTCGAAACATACTCATTGTTTATAATAAGATCTGTCTTCATCCCCGTACAATTCAGGATAACTCTAACCATTACAATTCAATAATTACAAATAAGTATAACATGTTCCAATCTCAAGTCTCAAATAGAATTCTATGTCTAAATTAGTACATCAATGGCTAGCCATGAACCGATAGGCTTCTTCCTCACCAAAAATTTGACATTCTTGAGTCCAAACCCCACAGCACTTCAATAGTTCAAACAAGCTGAAGGCTATAACTGTCTAATCAATCGATCGGCAGACCATATTCAATCAGAACCCATCTAGGCCAAGGCGGTCTGATAGAACCAGTCTAAAATTGAATGGGGCTCGATTTGACCTGAACCCAAATCATGGACTTTAGGCTCGTAGACGGTTTGTTAGAAAAAGGACAGATGGTACCTTTTACCCTGAAGTCAATATAACGAACTCTAGAGTGTTCATATCAAACTAGCAACTCTATAAGTAGAGAATCATTGGGAATCGTTGTTCCTCATTCTAAGTTCTTGTTGCTTAATCTTTGCTCTTCTTAGTCTTTTCTTATTTGTTCCTTCGATTGGGAAAAAATTTCATTTGAAGAAATGGAGTAAAAGAGAGTTGATGCTGTTCTTCTTGCCTTTTGTTCTTGTTGTCGATGCATTTGTGTTTTAGCGACTTCGTTTCTTCATCGCACTTGCCCTCTCCATTTACTCCTAAAAATGATTGTAACATTACCATCTTTAATAAAAAAAAACATTACTCATTCTAATATTCTAATATATATCCATTCTGATTAGGGATTCAACACTTTTTTCAGAAACGCGACCAATATATATTTATCTTGTCACAACGTATTTCAAAACAAAAGATAAAAGACAAGGATTTATGCGGCGACAACTTAGATAAAGCCAAGTATTTTCCCCAATAAAAAAAAAAGAAAAGAAAAAGTAGGCAACAACTAAAATAAAATTTAGTTCGATTTTGATACATAAAAAAACCTTTTTGTTGTTGTACTTTCGATAGAAATACATATAGAACGTATATGAAAGCTTATATATACAACGGAATTGTGAACATTTTAAAATCTATATATACTCATAAAAGAGATACACAAATTGTGTGTTAAAATTCAGCTTGTTTGTGGTTTACTATCATCTATTATCTACTGTAATATAGCAAAATCACTGGAACAAGTTATAACATACACTCTTATGATCGTGGCATTAGTCATCACATATCTCGTGCACTGATTATGCGTACATATGATGATATCTAGCTGTATAATAATAATAATTGTATTGACAAATTACATATATATTTTTTTTTTAATTTTGAGAGGATGTTGGAGAGATTGTAAACAGCTACGAAATGTTATATATCATCTATACCCCCAAAAAAGCTCAGTATCTTATATAATTTTGTATACCACTTTCTCAAATCCTCATTTTGTTTATTTCCTTAATTTTAGATAGTCATTTCCAAAAGGTCAATGTATTAGTTGTTTTCCTCTCATATCCGTGCTCCACAATCCATTTCTTGGCCCATATTTCTCTCCCAAGTATGCTGCAAACTAAATAGTTCTATTTAGACAGCAGTCACTACCACCACTTCGATAATGGAGCTTTATTAATTGCATCCACTTGATAAGCATACTGTTTTCCAATAAGTTGATTTTTCTTCAAATTTCTTTTTTAGCGGAAATGAGGAGTAATATGTGTCATAGCATTTTATTTATAAGGTATCATAAAAATATATATATATAACTAAAAATCATAAGTATATAAAAAAAATACGAAAAATATCATCTCTGCATATGCATAAATGCAAAGAAATATAACATAAATACAGAAAAACAAAGAATGTCTCTTGATAACCAGCGCACACTTATAGCACATAATCTTCCACATGGTTCTTTCACATTAATAAGGGTTTTGAGAATATAAACTTGAATTAATATTTTTTAAGCATAAACAGGGAGCTGAGCTCCCTGCATTCCATTAATTGGACATTAATGAAATAATTAGTTACATATACATATAATACTACAAAATAAACTCCTCCTAAAGGAGAATCACAAAAATCAAGTCATTAAATATGGTGTTGTATTACAATTCTCGCGCCCCCCTCACTATCTTTGCTTTTGTGTCAAGCCTCCTCTGCTACTACCGCTCCTTCTTCTTCCCTCTGTTCATCGTCTTGTTGATTTCCACATATCTTTAAATCCAATCTTCTTCTTACTTTCCTTCTTGTAAGTCTAGTGGATGATACAATGACTATCTCTTCACCTGTACTGTCTGTTCATAAAATAATATTATCCTCAACATTCAAATGAGTATTAATAAATATTCTTCTATTTCTTTCCAGCCAAATATTCCATTCTATGGTTGTTAGCATACTTCTATGATTGACTAATTTTCTTTTACTATTTGTTTTCGTACCCCATTTGGCCACCCTCCAGAATTCTTCCTCATTCCTAATCACATCTATATTGTGAAAGTTAGGAACCGGTGTACATATATATGTTGCCAGACTTGTATTTTATAATGGCACTCAAAAAAGATATGTTTTCTATTTTCTTCATTTTCATTGCATATATAGTGCACGCGCCCCGGCCTTCGCCATTCTATTGCTTGCAGGTTATCCCATGTTAACACAACTTTTTTGTTAGTAGCCATGCAAATACTCTAACTCGGAATGGGACAAAATTTCTCCAAACTACTACTTGATATGTCTCCTTCTCTCCAGATATTGACATAGTCTTGTACATCAAAGCTACTTTATATTCACCAATTTTATCTGATATCTATCTCAGTTGATCTCTAATTTCCTCTATCGGTCTTAAACTCTGGATTTTTGTTAGGAGTTCCTCCCTTCTCCTACTATTATTGGTGTCAAACCCAATGTTTAAAATAACGATAACGGTAACGTAACGTTTTGTCTCTATTGGGTTATATAGCATATAGCGTAACGTATAACGTAGGTTACGAGATTTTCTATTTATTTAATTAAAAATAAATATAAAATTACATAAAATAAATTTTATAAACTGAAAACTAAATTAAAAATTCTAAAAGAAAATATAAAAAAATTATATCCTGGTATTAATTCTAAATTTATAACAAGTTTCACAGTAATTCTCATATTTATCTTTATAAATTAAATTACATTCACACCCATAATTTCAATCATCAAATAAATAAAAAAATAAGATTTTAAATTTATTTTTAATTATTATCAATATTGTAATTTATATTTTGTAATGCTCAATTTATGTTATTTTTAATTGTTTATTTTAGATTAGCTGATAATTCAATTTAATCAACAAATAAGAAATTTCAGTAATTAAAAAGAAATTATAATAAAATATATTCAGTAATTGGAAAGAAATAATAATAAGTAAATAAGAATGTGCAAGCTAATAATGCCACAAGCAATCAAATAAGCAAATAACAAGTCATCAAGTTAAAAAAATACAGCAATTCGCTAACAATCAAAATAAATAATCAAAATTAATATAAAAACTATTTAAAAATTATTGTAAATAATGTAACATAATGTAATTTAACGTAACGTAATATAAAATAACGTAAAATAACATAAAAAACGCATTGTTACGGTGCATTGAGTTATTTTCGATTGTTAAGTAATATTGACTTTCTGTTAGGTTTCATAACACAACATAACGGGGTTTCATAGCACGTTATTTCCAACATTGGTCAAACTATCCCTACATATCCAATCTAAATCTTTACTCTCAGTTTGTAGGAAGCATCAATAAGGTCCTTGTAAACGTATCGCAGGCACGTGGTATCAGCCCACCTATCTTCCCATAACTTGAATTAAAATTTTGAAGTTCGAATTTAGATTTTGAATGGTTGAAACTGAAATCAAGCTTAGCCACAAAAATTTTAAAGTTCGAATTCAGATTTTGAATGGTTGAAACCGAAATCAAGCTCAGCCACACTTGCTTCTAATCCTACTCTCTCTCTCTCTCTCTCTCTCTCTCTCTCTCTCCCCCCAACAAATAATAGAGCTGTGCTATGATCACGCTTGTCGTGCTCGTTATGCAAATAATAGCCCGAGCTTCAATGATTATTCTCCTTGATTACACCATATCTTAACTCCGTCACTAAGGGTCCTTTTCTCTCTATGAGAGAGACTCCTTTTTTATATAATATTCTTTTCAAATAAAGTATGGTAGGCCACCATAATATATTCATTGCAAGTATGCTTTGAATTCATAAAGTCATACGCGCACAATTGGTAAGAGATTTTCCAATTGTGATAATTATTTATAAATTGATGGGTGATAGATGCTTTTATACTATGATGGTCTCATCTCAACCTATGAAAAAGAAAGATACGCAGTGCTTGTACATTATGATTTTTGCCTCAACAAGGGGGTTTATATAAATAAATATTGGATGTATTCGAGAAAGATACCGTGGTCTAATTTTCTGCTAATGAGAAATCAAAATTGGAACTTAATATTGGGGGCAAAAAGTGTTGCGCTAACTATTTAATTGCAATGATACCCATATATACTATAAGTATAGTATAACTTATTATCACTTAAGTTAAAAACTTCTGAACTCCTAACAGTCTGTCAACAGTTTGCTATTCTCACCCTGCACATTCTTTATGAATCCCTAAATAACCCTTCTCTGTATATATTTTGGGTCAGTTTTTAGTGATAGAGGGGAGGATAAATTGGAAATTTTATATAAAAAAAATATGTAGTTTAAGTTAAATAAGGATGAGAATAGTATATTGTCCAATCTTAAGCCACATACCTGCTATCCGCAGCCTGAGTTTCCCAAAGTATGAGAGAGAGAGAGAGAGAGAGAGGAAGAGAGAGAAGATAGAGGAAGAAGAAGGAAATTGTTATTTTATGTCTAAATTATTTATTTTATATGTTTTGTAGTGCTAAAGTGCGATGAGGTTAGATACTGCAGTGAGTAGGTCTGTATCGACTGTTTTTCATCAAAAGCTCTGTGACTTGATAGTGAGAGGAGGACTGTTCTAGGGGACATTCTATTTAAGTATACGACATTGCTTGTTGAGCCCATCTCGTAAAACTGTAAGAAATTATAAATTTATTATTACCTTTTGGGCAATGACTAGCAAAGGTGGTCTCAGTAGCCAACGGGTGTGCTCAAATAGAATTTCCCTAATATCCATTGCATATGCAGGCGGGTCCTTACTACTGTTCTAAATCCCATGCTATATGGGCCTTAATGGGCCACGACAACTAGATGAGTCTGAGCCTGTGAGGGAGAGAGCCAGAGGGGAATATATGTTCCCAGCACTAAAAGTCAAATTGTTAGCAGAAAACAAAGGAAATATATATATATATAGAGAGAGAGAGAGAGAGAGAGAGGCTCTCAAATAAAAGGAGACATGATAAAATGAAATGGGATGGGAAAAAACTTTATCTTTGTGCGTTTTGGATACTAGCTATTTATTAATCCCATCGGAGTATCCCGTCATGAACTTTTTAGTATTATATAAATTTCTGATTTTTTTTTTTTTTTTATGTAAACTACATACTAAATCTTGTCTTATAGTCATACATAATTAATGAAGTAATTTTCTGAATGAAATGCGGAACTGCCATATATTCTGTAGTCTTGTTCATCTCTTCACTGCTTTTTTCATTGAAGGAATTTGGATGATCAATCTAGGGTTCAATTACTATTCTAATTGTTAAGAAAGGGCTATTAATCATATTATTTTGGTTTTTAATTTTTATTTGCTATGAACTTGGCAGCAACATATCATCCTAATACAATTTATGGTTCCACAGAGAACTAGATCGGTTTTCTAATTATATAGTTTCTACATTGAACCAAGTTATTTGATTGTTTTTTTAGAAGAAAAGAGGATAAAGAATCGAGAAAGATCTTTTAGCCAGAAACTCCATTAAGCTCAAGATAAGATATGCACCTTTAGCTCTATAATAAAGGACTTAAACTGTTCAGCAAAAAGAATCCTTAATATTACAAACCAAATACGAAAACAATAAAAACGATCTAAAATAAGTTCATGCTACTCGATCATTATATAAATGCAAAACAAGTGATTCGAAGCCAAAATAAGCATTCTATTCAATGAAAACGAACTGCAAAAAGTATAAATTATTACACCATGTAACGCTTCATTTTCAACTGATTCCGAAAAATAGGGAGTTCAAAAATTTATAACCTCATAAACACAAAATTTTAGAAGAATTGTAACTACCGCCATATTCATTTGAATAAATAACACTATGAAAACTAAAAGATAATTTATATTGATAAAGAGCCGATTAAATAAAATGACACACTGTTCATATTATGTACAACAAAAGAATAAAAAAAATAAAAATTAATACCTGAAACAAAAGAAATTACAAAAATTATATGAGAGGTTCAAGTCATGTCCGACCCATCATTATCGTTCTACCTGCATGAGAAAGTATGGATCATTGGATAAATATATTCTCCTTCTGCATCTTTCAGATCTGGATTCGAAACATAGAAGATTAAACCAAATAAGTAATACATAAAGAGAAAGAAATGTTTATTGTCAAGTACTCAGAATGGGTGATCGTAAATAAGTTATCTTGACGATCAAGATTGTATGAGTCATGAATTAGGTAAATAAATAAGGAGTCTCACTTAAATCAAATAAATAGATACATGCAAGTTAAATACAGGTAACAAGTCTCAGTTCAAATCGTATCGGATATTAGAATTAGCTTGATTACTAAAACTAAAATGATATTTGAAATTAGTTTGATGGATAAGATAGCGTTATTTTTTGTTATCATATAAGTGTCCGTACACAGTAAGGACTCAACCTCAGATTCATGGCACTAAAACACAATGCACCGCAAGGCACTCAGAACAAATATCAGAACAAATGTTCCATTTGAAACTCAGAATTTAATGGCAACACAGTACCACTGGAAATTGGTATCATGAAGGTTATCAATTCCTAAATTGTAATCACCTAAAATCCATATGAAAAGATTTTTATCCATCATATAGTTTCCTCCAATTAACCTCGTGTCGTTTGTATCACGATACTCATAGACTTTTCAAGAGCATCACATCTCGTGACACCAATAGGTGTACATGTCCATTAATCTTAGAATAAGAAATCAGAAGTTAAGTTATTATGTCAGATTTGGAACTATGTACACATATGTTTAGAGTTTTAGGGAATTTAAAAATTATTATTTTATTAATTTCGATTTTGATCAAAATTCATCGAAATTTACCAAATTATATAGGAGGTAGATATGGATGAAATAAGTGTTATGAAATTTACGGTACAGTTTTCAGAGGCTTAAAATGAGATGTAGAAAATACTGAAGAGGAAACATTTATCGATCGGTATTTTTTATTTTTGCCAGATTTGTAAATTTCTCAAAAAATTCTAAAAATTACCAAAAAAACATGAAAAATCAAAAAACAATAAAGTTGAAGTCAAAATCTCATTTATAGTTGCAAAATAAATATTATATCCATCGAAAATCATTTCATTGTTGGTAAAATCCCAATAACCCTAATTTGGCACGATTGAATCTTAAAAAAAGGATACATGTCATTAGAAATTTGGACTATTCTGACATATTGTTTTTAGAGTGCTCTTTAGTAGAGCACAATAACTTTCCACACTCCTCTCTAATTTTTATTCATATCACTAAGAAAAATATCAACGTTATACTTTCCACTTGTATTCCCCCTATCCGCAATGCCACTTCTATTCTTGCTTGAGAAGTCCTCCCAATTTGAGCCAACATACTAACACAATTCCTTCCAGATATAGTCAAAGTTCATGTTACTCGATTCTTAGGACTTGTACAATTAATAGAACTAATATATTTTTTAACAGAAATATTTTAAATTCAGAAGCACAAATAAGAATTTATAAAATTCGAAATAGAGAATTAGTATTTTGATGATTAGTTAATTTTGAATTTCGAGTTGGTAACATCTCCAACTCCATTACTTATGTTACAATACTTTCGGCCTCTCTGCTGTCATATTGAAGTTGCTAAAGCAATCTAATCTTATTACAATAATTAATGGCAAAATAAATTATAAATTAATTATTGATTGAATCCCTGATTATTTTGCAAGCCTTACATCAATTTCTTTTATAAGCTCGGTCCTTTATTTTATTCAAATTTCCTTTTGATGACAATTTCTTGTTGGACTACTGCAAGAATCAATTGAAGTTAATTGCAATAACTGACTTTTTTCTTTTTCTTTTTCTTTTTTTTTTTGGGCTACGATTTGACTCTGACTAACCTTTGCATTAGGAAAAAAGTATCAAGCTCAACTAACAACTGACTCAACTGTACTGTAGCGTTCATGGGTTTCGAAATTCCCAGTTTTGGACTGAACTCGAGCTGGCCAATCGATGGAATTATTAATTGATGATCACAATCTTTCCATGAATTGGTCCCTAACAACTCCTTCTCAATATGGACAGAGACTCACAAAATAAATAAATAAATAAATAATAATATTATATTCCGATAGAGTTATTGAAATTGTTCATTGAAAAGTTAGTATTGTTGTTTTTGTTTTTGTTTTTTGTTTTTTGTTTTTTTTTTTTTTTTGTTTTTTGTTTTTTGTTTTTTTTTTTTTTTTTTTTTTTTTTTTTTTGTCATGATGATTCATCTACCATCCGATATTGATTGATCCAATTGTATGTTAACATTTTACAAGTTGGCTGTAATTTATCGTGTGCTATTGTTATTGGGCTAAATTTAAATTGAAAAAAAAGCTATAAAAAACCTTGAGCTCTACGAGAAACTATCACCAAGTCTTTTTTCAGTAATTTTCTGAAATATATGGTAGTTTTTTGAAAGAAATCATGCAAGTTCATGATTATTTAACTTTATACAAAAAAAAGAAGAAGAAGGGTTTTTGTAGTTTTGTAAAAAACATGAGGCAAAGTTGACGACTATCTATTGAAGTCTTGACTTATCGGTTGCTCGGATGCGTAAATCGTGTGGTTTTGATATCTAATGAAATAGCTAATGCATTGTCTTAACATTATTGCATATATATAGTACTAAATTCAATCAACCACATTCCAATATGGAGTGCTCGAAGAGACATTCTATCTTCTTGATAATTAATGACAAAATGTGTCGTGTAGAGATGCTGCGTGCGCGAGGGATCAAGCAGACCATGATGGATCCTGTAGACCATATAAGATCACTGCAGACTCTTATTTACAAGGAAGAGGAAGAGAAAGCGAGCAAATTAACATACATTAGTCTTTTTTAAGTCATTACAAGGCGGGTACTAGTCACTTCACATTTCAGGAAAGATAGTCAACAGAACCAAGTAGGACTAGCAACCAAATATAGGTCAACATACATACATCAACTACAAAGTTGGGAGATGTTGTCTTGTCATATACATTTCTTTTAAGGATTCTCCAGTCTCCATGAAGGAAATTTGCATTCTTAACATCCAGTTAATATATCGGCTAATCTCTGTTTGTAGCAATCCAAAAGTAACATATATAGGGACTTGTTGAAGAAGTGTCACGATAATCGTTAGGCAATGCATTGCTTTGTCATAAATGTAAGGTTGAGGGCTAATTAAATATAAGAAACTTGGGTTATTCTAATTCAACGGGGAAAGGTGATTTCATAGTTATTCCAAAATTTTTCTAGCAATAATGTCATATTATCTTTTATTATTTTTCTTCTTATGTATACTAGTATCCAAAGGAAATACCCAAACTTCCTACAATATGTCAAGATTCTGCATCATAAATGACCAATGACTATCTTGTGGGGATTTGAGGGACTCGCAATAATATTTTGTTAAACACTAGATTTTTAAATATAAATTGAGATTTCGACAGAAGTTAGATCCCTAGATTTTTCATCATTATGCAGGATAACCGCTAAGATATTACGTAGATCTATCATCTATCTCTGTTTCTTTTTGCTAAACTTACCATCACCCATCTTTGTTGAGATATTTAAAAAAATTCTCATGCCACACTCCACCTTTATAGTTTGTCTAAAATAGTGGCTGCTTGCTTTGGTCCCTCTGCTTCCCAACTAAAACTTTGAAAAAAAAGAGTATACAGTGGACTCCTAATTATGTTATTCAACAGTTGGCTATTTTCATACTTGTTTAGTTTAAACTGTATTTTTTTAAAATTTCCAAATTATCATTCTCTAGGCATGTTTTGGATGAGGTTTTAGTAATGAAAAAGAGGGTAATTTAAAAATTTCATAAAAAAATACAGTTTAAATTAATTAGGAGTGAGAACAGTAAAATTAACAAATGTAGTTGGGAATGAAGAGAGTAAACAGAAGAGGTATGAGTTATATTATCTCAATAGTACTGAAATCTCCGCGTATCTAACCCAATTAAAAAATACAACGAAGGATATTAAGCAATAGCTATCTCGCCACTTCATGCCCTCAAGTAGTCAAACTAACAATCCCGTCTTCCTTACGTACTGTGATGCTCATTGCTTGGTTATGACAACCAGTGGGAACATGAGATGAAAGGAAATAAGAAACTTCCTCCCAAAGACAATAAAATTAAATAAATAGAGCGAAGAATACGAAGAAGAAGAAGTAGAAAATAGTAGAAAAGGACTCAGACTCGGAAACTAAACAGCTAGCTAACTCAAAACATCTACTACTAATCTACAACCCACCCGCTGAATTAAAGGGGAAGAGAATTGGTTGAGAGATGGCCGATTATGTTGTGAACCAAATCGTGAAGAAGCTCCGCTCAGAAGCGGAGAGCCACGCGGGGATATGGCTGTTTGGGGTGAGAGACAAATTGGCATACATCACAGACGAGCTCGCAAGCATGAGCGCCTTCCTCGACGAGGCCCAAGGCGTCGGAGACAGAGCAAAAGTGAAAAGGGAGTGGATAAGACAGGTCAGGGAGTTGGCTCACGATGCCGAAGACTGCATCGACGAGTTCAGACGGCGCCTCGTCCAACCCACTGACCAGGAGATCGCCAGTCGCTTGCTCAGAAACAGCGCTTGCTTGCTCAGGGCTTCAGGAGCTGACACTCACATCCTCGGACTCGGCAGTCGTCTGCTCAGTGCTAGCTCTCGCGCTGGGACTGACTTTCTAAGGAGAGTCGGTTGTGCTTCGATGGTCGGAACGAGGGGCCCAACCACTCGCTTCCGCCGAATCAGTGCTTGTTTGCTCGGCGCTGGCATTGAGCTCGGCACTCGCGCGCTCAGGATGGGCACTCGTCTGCTCAGGACGGGTAACGCGCGCTACTGGCTTGTAGTCGAGATTCGAAGGATCAAGGCCCGTGTGGACGAGGCTTGCAGAAGAGCACAGAAATTTGGCTTCATCTCAACGCCATCAAATGCAGCGGCTGCTTCTGCAATCGCAAGAGCCGGTGACCTCTCACAGCATCCTTATAGATTGAATGCTATCTTCACCCAAGACAGTGAGCTCGTCGGAGTTGAAGAGCACAGGGACAATCTTATCAAAAATTTGTTGGACGAGGACATGGAACAGACGCGTGTGATCTCAGTGGTGGGGACCGCTGGCTTGGGAAAGACCACTCTGGTGAGAAGGGTCTTTGAAAATCAAAGGATCGTCGCCGGAGGAGGAAGGTTCGGACACTTCGACTGCCGCGCTTGGATCACGGTGTCATCATCCTTTGAGCTTATGGGTTTTCTGAAGAAGGTGTTTCATGGACTCTCTCTGGGTGGTTTCAATCAGGAACTTGGTGCGGTTCAACTCATTGAGGAGATCAGAGCCTATTTGCGCGATAAGAGGTATGTTATTATCTTCTTCTTCTTTTTTCTCAAGAAACGGTGGGAATATACCCTCTGCATTCCATTACTTACGAATTAACAGAAGTTGCTACATACATATAGGTATGTTATTATCTTTGATGATGTGTGGACAGTAGATGCATGGAACACCATAGAACTCGTGTTTCCTGTTAACATGAGAGGAAGTAGGATTGTCGTGACGACAAGGGATGAAAGAGTTGCCAACACTTGCTGTGCTGTGAATAAGGGATATGTTTACAAACTCCCATCCTTGTCTCCAGAACAGTCGATGCGCTTGTTCTGCAGAAGAGTCTTTGATGGCCACCCTTGCCCCATTGAACTCGAAGCCCTTTCCACTAAAATTCTAAAGAAATGTGGCGGTGTGCCCCTGCTCATTGGGGCTATAGCTGGTATTCTAGTTGGCAAGCCAACCAAGACCGTCGATGATTGGAAGTGCATGCTTGACCATCTTGGCTCTGGCCTAACAAACTACCCTGACCTTGATGGAGCGATGCAGATAATGGCTCTAAGCTACGATGCTTTGCCCTCCCATCTCAAGAGGTGCTTTTTATATTTAGGCGTTTATCCGGAGGACTATGCGATCGAAACAGAGAATTTGCTAGCATTATGGATAGCCGAGGGGTTGGTAAGACATTCTGGTGAAATAACATTGGAGGAGGTTGCTGAATCCTACTTCAATGAGCTCATCTGCCGCAACTTGATCAAAGTGGGCCAAATCAATGAGATGGGTAAAGTATGGACCTGTCTAGTTCATGATGTTATGCACGCATTCGCTGTCATAAAGTCAGCTGAGGAAGAAAATCTAGTCGCTCTAAGCGGGAAACATAACATAAAAATCCCACAAGGTGCAACACGTCACTTGTCTCTTCATACATCGGAAGATCTGCTTCTACCTCGTGAGAATATGGAATTAGATCATCTTCGATCGTTGTTGTTCGTGTCAGTAACATTCCAGCATCAACCTCCGCCACATTCGCACAAGGTATTATCATTTATATGCAGAAGTAGGTTTCTGAGGGTGCTTGACTTGAGGGGTCTAGGATGGCTGACCAGTTCTCACATCGAAGAGATTGGCACATTGTATCATCTAAAGTACTTGAATTTACGGAATACCAAAATTAAACGAATTCCCGAATCTTTTGGGAACTTGCAAAACCTAGAAACTCTTGATGCTGGATCACGCTACTCTTCTGCAATTGTACCTGCTGCAGTTGTCATCAAGCTCCCCAAGCTTCGTCACCTCAGAGCCGGTCGTATAGAGGCACCACAAGGACCTTGGAGCTGCAAAACTTTGGTGACGCTGGATGGTCTTTGCCTGCAAGATGGAAGCGAAGGTGCTGTTCGTGAGATGAGGAACCTGACCCAGATGAGAAAGCTAGGCGTGAAGGGGCTGCAACCAACGCAGGGGACGGATTTTTGTGCTGCCCTCTCTGAGATGAGCAGTCACCTTCAATGGTTAGATGTTGAATTTGATGCCGGAGATACCGTGGGTTATCTGGATTCATTAGCCTCGCCTCCGTTGCTTCTGCAGCATCTACAACTGGATGGTTATCTCAGCAAATTTCCAGTATGGATCAGTTCCAACTCACTCGAGGCCGTGTCCGACATATATCTATGCAACACTAGATTACAGTTTGATGCCATTCAGACGCTCCAAAAGCTGCCTAATCTGATAAAGCTCTACTTGGAAAACGATGCTTATATTGGAAAGGAGTTGCATTTGAATGGAGATGGTTTCAGTCGTCTCAGTACTCTGTGGTTGTGGAGGGTTCCGTTGGAGTCGCTAGACTTTGGTGTCGGAAGCGTGCCTAGACTTGAAGTTCTTTCCATCTATTATTGTGATTCCTTACGTGAAATCGGCGAGTTTGGCGGTGAAAACTTACCTGGGATCAAGACAATTCATTGTGGATGCACAGAAACACAGAGAGAGAACCAAATGCAGTTACTGAAAGAGAGCTTAGGAGCACATCCTTTTATATTTGTACCCAGGAGCTTCTGTTTCGTCAGAGATGTTCCGAAGCGCACAGAAATATGAAAACTAATCATGTAAGGGAGTTAGATAAAGCTTTTGTGGGTCTTATGAGAGATCATTGGAGAGAGCAGAATTCTTTTGCATTCTTTTGAGCGTTCGTACTTCGTAGCCCCTCTTCTCAATTTGAAATCAATTTAATTTATTATGTAACTTTGAGAGTTTTGAGAGACCCAAGTTGTTTTTTCTAATATAATTTATAGTTAAATTTGATTTGGTCTGAGAACATAGGACTTTTTAATAACCATGTAAAATACGTGATGTTGTTTGGTTTGATATTTTTAATATGTAAAGTTTTGATTTTATCAATTTATTTTTTGAATCACAATAATTCTATATTTCATTTGAAAAGCCTTGCATGTGTTGAGTGTTGCTTAACGCGAATAATTTGTAACAAGTAGCATCGGAGTTGTATTTGCAATATTTTCTTTCTGATAATTATGGTTACTAATTAGATGCCTAACGGTGAGACATAATAAGTGGGTGCTTAACGAGTAGGCCGAGGGCATAAGAGCAGTCATATACCCCGAAAAAAAAGGAATATAATTGCAAATATCATCGTTTCTACATGCCTTTTGTTCTTGTTGTCGATGTGTTCGTGTTCCGGCGACTTTGTTTGTTCCTTCATTGGCCTTACTCTCTCCAGTTGCTCCTGAAAATGATGGTAACGATTATTCATTCTACCATATTAATACATATCCATTATATATGTTTAGGGCTTCAACATATTTTTAGAAATTCGACCATCTTTCGAAACAAGATAAACAATAAGGATTTACGACGGCCACTACTTACATAAATCCAAAGTACTTTTCCTAATAATAAAGGAAAAAGAAAGAATGAGAAAATAATAACTGAAATAAAATTTAATTCTATCTCTACAAAGAATATATAAAAAAAAAAAAAAAAATCAGCTAGCTTTCTTACTATTGTATGTTCTCTTCGACAATACAGCAAAGTCAGTGGATCAAGCCATAGTATACACTCAGAGGGTCGAGATCATAACCCAAAAGAATTTTGTTAAAAAAATTATTAGAGATAGAGAAAATAATCTGTACCACCAAATGCTTATGTAAATTTTTTTTACCTTTTTTTTAATCTTTATTTTGTTTAGTCCCACGTTAGAGAGCCTGAAACAGATTATGGGCATTTACACAAACGACTAGTCATGGACTGAAATAGGCCAACTTAATTATCTTACTGTGTTCTACAAGGCCGAGGTCTTCACTTGTGACTGTATTTTTTAATACTTGTTATTGAATTAGAAGTCTTATTTTGTTCTTCTTCTTTTTTTTCTTTTGTTCTTTTTTTTTTCCATTATGATGGTAGGCATGGTCCAATCTTAAACCACATACCCGCTATCCGCAGCCCGCTTTTCCCAAAGTAGAAGACAGAGAGAGAGAAAGAGAGGAAGAGAGAGAAGCCAGAGGAAGAAGAAGGAAATTGTTATTTTATGTCTAAATTATTTGTTTTATATGTTTTAATGTTTCGGTAGTGCTAAAGTGCAGTAAGATTAGATACTGCAGTGAGTAGGTCTGTATCTACTGTTCTTCGTCAAAAACTCAGTGACTTGATAGTGAGAGGAGGACTATTCTAGGGGGGACATTCTATTTGAGTATACCACTTTGATCGGTGAGCCCATCTCGTAAAATTGTAAGAAATTACAAATTTGCTATTACCTTTTAGGGCAATGACTAACAAAGGTGGCCTCACTAGCAAACTGGTGTGCTCAAATAGAATTTCCCTAATATCCATTGCATATGCAGGCGGGTCCTTGCTACTGTTCTAAATCACATGCTATATGGGCCTTAATGGGCCACGGCAACTAGATGCATCTGAGCCTGTGAGGGAGAGAGCCAGAGGAGAATGTATGTTCCCAGCAGGAAACAAAGGGAAATATATATTAATATATAGGCACTCAAATAAAATGCGACATGATGAAATGAAATGGGATGGCATAAAACTTTATTTTTGTGCGTTTTGGATGCTAGCTATTTATTAATCCCATTGGAGGATCGCGTCATGAAGTTTTTAGTATTATATAAATTTTGGATTTTTTTTTTATGTAAATTACATGCGAAATCTTGTTTTATAGTCATACATAGTTAATGAAGTAAATTTCTGAATGAAATGCGGAACTGCCATATATTTTTGAAATCCAAGATTTTGGAAGAATTGTAACTACTGCCATGTTCATTTGAATAAATAACACTATGAAAACTAAAAGATAATTTATATTGATAAAGAGCCGATTACATAAAATGACACACTGTTCATATGTACAATAAAAGAATAAAAAAATAAAAATTAATACCTGAAACAAAAGAGATTACAAAAATTATATGAGAGGTTCAAGTCATGTCCGACCCATTATTATCGTTCTGTTTGCCTGAGAAAGTATGGATCATTGGATAAACATATTCTCCTTCAGCATTTTTTAGATCTGGGTTCGAAACATAGAGGATTAAACCCAATAAGTAATACATAAAAGAGAAAGAAATATTTACTGTCAAGTACTCAGAATAGGTGATCGTAAACAAGTTATCTTGACGATCAAGATTGTATAAGTCATGAATTAGGTAAATAAATCAGGAGTCTCACTTAAATCAGATAAATAGATACATGCAAGTTAAATACAGGTAACAAGCCCCAGTTTAGATTGTATCAGATATTAGAACTAGCTTGCTTACTGAAACTAAAATGATATTTGAAATTAGTTTAATTGATAAGATAGTGTTATTTTTTGTTATCATATAAGTATCCATATATAGTAAGGACCCAACCACAGATTCATGGTGCTAAAAGACAATGCACTGCAAGGTACTCGGAATAGACTCTGTATCAGAACAGATGTACCATTTGGAACTTAGAATTTAATGGTGGCACAGTATCACCATGAATCGATATAGTAAAGGTTCTTAATTCCTAAATTGTAATCACCTAAACTTCATATGATAAGATTTTTATCCATCATATATTTTCCTCCTACTAACCTTGTGTCATTTGTATCATGATGCACAAACTTTTCAAGAGCATCATATTTCGTGACACCAATATGTATACGTGTCTATTAAAATTAGAATAAGAAATCAGAAGTTAAGTTATTATGTCAAATTCGAAACTAGTATAAAGTATATTTAGAATTTTAGGGAATTTAAAAATTATTATTTTATTAATTTCGATTCCGATCAAGTTTCATTGAAACTTACCAAATTAATGTAGGAGGCGGATATGGATGAGATAAGTGTTATGAAATTTACTATACATTTTACTGAGGTATAGAATGAGAGGTAGAAAATATTGAAGACGAAACCTTTATCGATCGGTATTTGTTACTTTCGCCAGATTTGAAAATTTCTCAAAAAATTCTAAAAATTACAAAAAAAAACATGAAAAATCAAAAAACAATAAAGCTGAAGTCAAAATCTCATTTATAGTTGCAAAATAAATATTATATCCATCCAAAAGTATTTCATTGTCAGTCGAATCCCAATAATCCTAATTTGGTATGACTGAATCTTAAAAAAAAAAGGATGCATGTCATTAGAAATTTGGACTATTCTGACATATTGTTTTTAGAGTGCTCTTTAGTCGAGCACAATAACTTCCCTCACTTCTCCCTAATTTTTATTCATATTACTAAGAAAAATATCAACGTTACACTTTTCACTTGTATTCCCCCTATCTACAATGCCGCTTCTATTCTTGCTTGAGCAATGCCGCTTCTATTCTTGCTTGAGAAGTCCTCCCCATTTGAGTCAACATACTATCATAATTTCTTCCAGATATAGTCAAAATTCATGTTACTCGATTCTTAGGACTTGTACAATTAATAGAGTTAGTATATTTTTTAACAGAAATATTTTAAATTCAGAAGCACAAATAAGAATTTATAAAATTCGAAATAGAGAATTAGTATTTTGATGATTAGTTAATTTTGAATTTCAAGTTGGTAACATCTCCAACTCCATTACTTATGTAATAATACTTTTGGCCTCACTGCTGTCATATTGAAGTTAGTAATGCAATCTAATCTTATTACAATAATTATTGGCAAAACAAATTATAAATTAATTATTGATTGAATTCATGATTATTTTGCAAGCCTTATAGTAATCTTTTTTATAAGCTCGGTCCTTTATCTTATTCAAATTTCCTTTTGATGGCAATTTCTTGTTGGACTACTGCGAGAATCAATTGAAGTAAATTGCAATAACTGACTTTTTTCTGTTTTTTTTTTTTTTTTTTTTGGGCTACGATTTGACTCTGACTAACTTTGCACTTGGAAAAAAGTAGCAAGCTCAACTAACAACTGACTCAACTGCACTGTAGCTTTTATGGTTTTCGAAATTCCTAGCTTTGGACTGAACTCGAGTTGGCCAATCGATGAAATTATTAATTAATGCTCACAATCTTTCCATGAATTGGTCCCTAACAACTCCTTCTCAATATGTACTGAGACTCACAAAATAAATAAATAATAATAATATTATATTCCGATAGAGTTATTGGAATTGTTCATTGAAATTATTGGAATTGTTCTTTGAAAAATTAGTATTGTTGCTTTTGTTTTTTTTTTTTTTTTTGTTTTTTTTTTTTTTTTTTTTTTTTTTTGATTTTGTCATGATGATTCATCTACATCCGATTATTTGATTGATCCAATTGTATGTTAACATTTTACAACTTGGCTGTAATTTGCTATTGTTATTGGGCTAAATTTAAATTGAAAAAAAAAGCTATAAAAAACCTTGAGCTCTACAAGAAACTATCACCAAGTTTTTTTTTCAGTAATTTTCTGAAATATATGGTAGTTTTTTGGAAGAAATCATGTAAGTTCATGATGATTTAACTTTATACAAAAAAAAAAGGGGAAGGAAGGGGGGGGGGGGGGGTGTTGGTGGTGTTTTTTTGTAGCTTTGTGAAAAACATGAGGCAAAATTGACGACCATCTATTGAAGTCTTGACTTATCATTTGCTTGGATGCGTAAATCGTGTGGCTTTGATATCTAATGAAATAGTATTGCCTTAACATTATTGCATATATATAGTACTAATTCAATCAACCACATTCCAATAAGGAGTACTCGAATGAGACATTCTATCTTCTTGATAATGACAAAATGTGTCGTGTAGAGATACTGTATGCGCGAGGGATCAAGCAGACCATGATGGACCTAGTAGACCATATAAGATCACTGCATACTCTTAGTTAAAAGGAAGAGAAAGAGAGTGAGTAACATACATCAGTCTTTTTTAAGTCTTTCTTAAGTCATTACGAGACGGGTATTAATCACTTCACATTTCATGAAAAGTAGTCAACAGAACAAAGTAGGACCAACAACCAAATATATGTCAACATACATGCATCAGCTACAACGCCGGGAGGCTCTATCTGGCTATATACATTTCTTCTGAAAACTCCCCAATCTCCATGATTGAAATTTGCATTCTTAGTCAGCTAATCTCTATTTGCAACCACTTAGAGAATGATCTAGACGAAGTAACATATATAGGGACTTGTTGAAGGAGTGTCACGATAATCATTAGGCAGGACATCCCACACCGAACAATGCGTTGATTTGTTATAAACGTAAGGTTGAGGGATAATTAAATATAAGAACTTGGGTTATTCTAATTATTCAACTAGAAAAGGTGATTTCATATTTATTCCAAAATTTTTCTAGCAATAATGTCATATTATCATTTATTATTTTTCTTCTTATGTATACGTATACTAGTATCCAAGGGAAATACCCAAAATTCCTACAATATGTCAGGATTCTACATCATAAATTACCAATGACTATCTTGTGGGGATCTTGAGGGACTCAAAGTAATATTTTGTTAAACACTAGATTTTTAAATATAAATTGAGATTTCGACAAAAGTTAGATCCCTAGATTTTTCATCATTATACAGGATAGCTTCGAAGATATTACATAGATCTATCATCTATCTCTGTTTCTTTTTGCTAAACTTACCATCACCTATCTTTCTTGAGATATTTAAAGAAAATTCTCATTCCTCGCTCAACCTTTATAGTTTGTCTAAAATGGTGGCTGCTTGCTTGGTCCCTCTGCTTCCCAACTAAAACTTTGAAAAAAAAAAAAAAATCCTACTTTTGAAGGCGCATTTTGCTTAGAAACCCTCATTTATCACAGACTTGTTAATTACTGTATAAGTATCACTATGGCCTAGGGGCTCACCAGAAAAGTGGTGTGCTCCTTGGGAAACTCCCCAAATTTGACCGTCAGCAAACGGTGCACCCTTCAGCAGCAAACTCTATAAGTAACCTTCCGACTCCACCTAAACTCCATCCCTTTACAATTATCACTATGGCCTACAGCCCCAAACTCCAGAAGCAGCCCTCCTGCTACTGTCCTGTCCTAGACGTTGCCAGCTGGTGCAACAGCCGGCGGCGGACCGGGCAGTTCACCCGTAGGTTCGACGACGATGGCGACTACTACGATGAAGACGAATATGGTATCAGGGACCAGTCGGTAACCAGTTTGATGAGATGGAGAGAGATATGGAGAAGGATTGTCAAGGAGAAGCGCAGGATATTCGACTCCGGCGCACCCCTGCACGAGCCCTACGATGAGTTTACTTATGCGCAGAACTTCGACGAGGGGTCGGCCTGGGTCGAGCCGGAGAACTTATCGCGGTCGTTCTCCGCCCGGTTCGCTGTGCCGCCGAGCACGCTGAGGAGATTGAAGTGAACTGAATTGATGGTTATGGGTATTTTGATGCTGTTTTGAGAAGTTTATAGATCTTGTTGTGTTATGTATGTGGAAATGGAAATGGTTCAAGTTTCTCTCTCTAGATCTCTATTTTAGAACTGATCATGCTTGCATTGATTTTCATTGAACTAATCTGAATTTGAGTTTCTAGTTATGCTAGCTTAGTTGATAAAGAACGTTGTAGTTTTTTTTCTCATGAAACAAGATTTTTTTTTTTTTTTTTTTTTTTTTGTTAAATTGGTTGTTGAGGAAAGTGAAGTACTATACTTGAATCAAAACTTTAGAAGTGAAATACTTTACTTTGAATCATACTTTACTTGATTTTTTTTTTTTTTTTTAATTGGTTGTTGAGGAAAGTGAAATACTTTACTTGAATCAAAACTTATTGCCTTGCTTTCTCTTCCTATTTAGCTTCTGAAAATCATTAAATTTGAATTTTTCTAGCAAATAATAGCCATGAATGGTTGAACCATTGCTTCATGTTCTTCCTCATTAGTTTCTTCTTTCTAAGTTATTGGGAGATTATGGCCTATATGTTGATAATTAATGGATCAAATCAATGATTTAGAATTAAAGTAACAACATTTATTGAGTCATCTTCTCTTCATGTCAGTGATCAAGTTGTTCGCAAGTCTCAAGTTGTTTAATTACTATTTTTTTATTTTAAAACTCTTAATAATGTTTGTCATTATCCTCACCTAAAGAGATTAAAAAAGTGCTAAGAGGTTTGACCAGTCAGAAGAAAAGATGAAATCAAGTTCTTAGATTTTTCTTTCTTTACTTTAGATTTTCATTATGAGAAAGAAAGGAAGAAAAAAAAATAATGATGGTATAAAAGAATCATAGTCTTTTATCCCACATGCTGGTGTCATGACAAAGAAAGCAATGGGAATCTTCCAGTGTTTTTGTACTATTTTCTTTTGTTTTTTTATGTACCCGTCAACAATTTTGTGAGGTAAAGTGAGAAAATTGCGCCTGCAGCTGCAAGTGGGAGTCATTCAATTCACACCTCTCACTCTCCAGAGAATTTGATGCATACACATAGTCCCTAGATATGCCTGACGCTAGGTTTTGTCTCTTTTTCGTTGAAGTTATCTTCTAATTGACATTGTTAGAAATCGTAACTAGAACCTCTCTTGAGAGCAAAGGACATCAGTTTGCTGTGCTATCTTTGTTGTGCTATCCTATTTTCACATCCTACAATCTTTTAGTTGCATGTCGAAACAATAATAATAATAATAACTTTTATATCTCACGTATTTAGAAAATGCCAGACGAACCAAAAGAGAATCACACTGTGATTGCACAGTTGCATATTGAGACAAATAAAATTGGGATCTAATATCCATGTAATCATAAGAAGCATATTGAGCTAACAAAGTTTTCATCCAAATAGTACCAAGACACACTATCCAACTCCATAATAAACATTTACATCAAAACTCCATAATGGAAGTTTTATATAAGGTTCTCAGTCAACTTAGGACATGATATATTGGTTGCACTCTTTGCCTACATATCTTCAAGATGTGTTGTGGTTAGGGATGGAAATGGACGCGTACATAAACCAATTGTTGGCCTGTAATTCAAAATTTTGAATATAGTAAGCCAAAAAATGGCCGTGGAAGCCCATTTCCATCCCTAGCTGTGGTAATCGGTAAGTAATGACATAAGTTAATTTTTTTTTTATTGCATCTAAATGATATTGTTACAAGTGAATATTTGATTGGCACTGCATGAAGAGAATACTGTTGACATGGAAAGTATGATCACAATGTATAATTTCTGGTCTATCCCCATCTTCTTCTTATACATTTATTGTATTAACAATTAGAATTGTGGAATGGACTGGTTTTCTCTGCACAGAGGGCTCCCTTCATGTGAACGCCAGCACAGATGAATTGCTTATATCTTAATGGTTTTAGAAGCATCATGGTTTCTGCTCATAGTCATATATTTACAGTTTTTGTCTCAAATCAGTATAAAATCCAAAAAAAAGAGAGAGAGAGAAAAAATTTATCTCAATATGCACTAAAAAGTCATAAACTAGGGTTGGTAGGTTCACTTCTATTTATGGCTGCAAGAAAAATTTCTCACTGTGGTACACCAACTAGAGTTGATTATGTTCCCACAAATTATTTCATGTATTACCACTAAACTTATCAAAGGTACAACTTTCCCATCAGTTTAGATTAGGAAACGCATCTCGTCTTCACTTTTCCTTCTCTACAGGTTAACAAACACTAGGAGTGCTCCTAGACTTGCAACCACTCATGTTACAAATGACTCGAACCGGCATTTTACTTCGAGTTGAATGTTGTAATAGATCTCAAGTAGTTCTGCTGAAGCTATAACTAAAATGAAACTAATCAAAGAGCTCCTTTCAGATATCAGCATGTGAATCTACATAGTATGGAATCTAACTGCAACGTGGGATTCATGTGGAAAGAGAAAGAACTGAAAATGTTTGTTAAACCTACTTCCATTAGTTAATCAGGCAAGTTGCAGATGTCCATCACTCGATTCCCTATTTCATTTGACAAAGCATAGTCCGATAACTGTTATCGGCGGTCCAAGATTCATGCCAATAGTCACATGCAAAGGCCAACAAGTCTTGCTCATGGGTTCCGACTTCACTAGCATAGACTGTGGAAGAAAAAGAGATAGGCTGATAATGACTAGTTAGCTGATTGTATATACATCATGAAGTGATGATCAACAGACCAAGAATCGAGTTGGACCAAGCACTTGGTTAGGCTATTCTAGAGAACTATTGACTTGTATGTAGTCCAAAGGCTAGAAGCTACAAGAGACTATCATCCTTTGGTCTAGTTCAAGCTCTTACCGTTTCATTGGGTCATACAAGATGAAGGATGAAGGAAGAGGGAAAAAGAGAACGGGTAGAAGTAAAGGTTGGTTCTTGGTCAGTGTAACCCTCAGAACCTGGAGTTACAAATGCTAAATGATTGCCTAACTTGGCTGTAACTTGGCTGTGATAGTGAAGCTAGCACTTACGTTTGGATTTTGGATTGTTAGGAAACTTTGTTAGCTTCTTTCTTCTGATGTCCTGTTTGAAAGTTACAGTTCTCTTACTTGATGAAGTCACAATTCAATTGTATCCCAACCCCAGATGATCAGTCTCAAACTACAATTGTTTCGATTTATTGCCAAACAGAATTACACGTTTAGGCAAAATCTATTAGTATAGTGATATAGTGTGTGTAGTAAGAATTACCACAAACTTGTGATAGTGAAAGAATCCAGCAATAGAATATTCAAGAGCATCAGCATACGACAACTTCATTTTGACTAAAAGAGAACATTATTGGAACATAGAAGAATATAGAATACATGCACAAGAGAAAAGGGACAAGATAATGACACATAACAACACAGATTAAGACTCTGTCCTCATATAAATCGAAAATTCTCACTAATTTGCATTTGGTAAGAAACATAATCATATTGAAGTTTCCCAAATCGAGCTAAATTTCCTGCCTGAAATAATCAACTGAAACGTGCCCGAATCAGTTTCAGATACCCTAGTTATTGGCTATGCTTCGCTATCATGTAGACTTGTGAAAATAAGCACACAAATCAAGGGAGTAAAGAAGAAAGGAACTAGAAATGATATTTAAAAGAATGCCGGGTCAAACATGCATGTAACTTCTACTAGCAGTTCTAGTAGAGATGCTAGAAAGCTCTCGAGCTAGAATAATTTAACTCTCTCTCTTGCCTATTATATTGAGAATGCATACCTTCATCATATGTAAAATAAAGATAGTAACATGCTCATCAATAATTAATGATTCTAATTAGTATTAAAATAGGAGTTAGCTATGTGGAAATTAGTAGCCCACCAGCACGTGATAAGCCTAATCTATCATTTTTCTTATTGAGCATGCATACCTTTTCCATTTGCTTCAAATCATGCTTCTTTATGTACTAATCAAAATATTATATCTACAATAATAGATACACAGCCCTTGTAGGTGCATGATTCAAGGCGATGTCTCGGCATTAGTTGCTAATTTTATGTGAATAAGTAGAGTGGTTGGCTCAGACGAGTACACTATGGTGACGGTTTTATCTGGGGAAATCTAATTGCCACAAACAGTATGTTGTGGACCAGCTCTAAAAGCAAAATTATGGCACATGGATCAGCAAGTTACTAATGTAGGTTCGCTTGCTCTTCACTGTATCACAGTGCAGGTTAAATGGATGTAGATAAGGGAATCTATGCTTGGTAACATTGGGGATAGCAAAAGAGTGTTAATAGAAGGAAAGGTGCTGGAAAGAATGTGCAGACATGCCAGAGGGTTCCACCATAGTGTTGCTGTTCAACGGATCATTAGGCTCCAGTCCCAATACCACCCCACCTGTTTCCATAATTATGCAGTAGCGCTGCACATACATGATGTTGATGTAGTTGTGGAAGCAAGATTATTTCCCTGGGGGCGCACGATTGAAACAGACCATCATGCACAAGTTAGGGTCAGCATGAGATTAATACTTTTTGCGATTTGTTGCTGAATTGCTTTGCATACTGTAGGGTATAATAGTGACTAAATATAGATGCATAATGCTTTGTGTCTCATTCGGACAAGGCGAGAAGCATGAAAAAGTAGTGAGGTTGCCTAATAAAGGCAGGCAAGGGGAACTTTCACGAAATGGAGAAGAAACCACTGTTGATCGTCCAATGATGAATTAAGCAAAGAGCCAATCGCGCTCAGTCAAGAGATTGAAGACCAGGAGGTCATCTACTTGTACCACTGGGAGTAGGAGAGAATACACCAAAAAAAAAAATGAGGAAAGGAAAAGATTAAAAACAAACTGATAAGTTCTACTAATAATGATGTGGGAAACAAAACATTTTAAGGCGGGCGGCAAGTCGAGTTGAATATAATATGCCAATCTGAAGCCAACCAAACCAATGTCTACTACTAAGTTGGCAGTTTTCATAGGCTTGGTTTGAAAAGTCCAACTGAATTCATGGTGGTTAGGTTGAAGCCCAGACAAAGCTGGAGCCCAATCCAGATCATGCATACATATATACGCAGTAGAAATGACTGATAAACCTAACCATACAGTTAGTCTACCCTTTCTCCATGGAAAATATGCATAAGAAAAGCAAAAATTCTAAAATTTCTTGGAATTGCTGGTTTGATGGGTGGTAGGTTGCTTGTCCGATGTGGTTGATTATCATCCAATTCGATCTCAGATATTCAATTTTCACCTTCGAGTGCTTTAAATTCCAGGGGGTCAATACTTTCCTTTTGGATAACTTGTATCTGGTTCAAGGCCATTCTCAACTCAGCCACGGTATCAACTGAAACGGTTAAGAGGTCTGGTTAAGCGGGTTTGAACACTAGACCCGCCCAATCTAGTGCAATTTGCACACCTACCTGAAGATTGGACATAGGCATTATCTACAACATCAACTGCTGGATGTTGATTGACAGTTTATATGAGCTCATTGAAATGTTTTGGAGCAGCAGTCACCTCAGTTTACTGCATCTAGAACCCAAATGACAGGAAATGGCAAGCATAAAAAGGATTCTATCAAAGATATCAGGAAGCAACAATAGGCTACAATGATTATAATATCCCAATGCTTATTTTTCCAGATAAATGTATACATATATAGCAAAGTTATGACCGATGTATGTCTCCATTATGTATATGGTAATAGTCCTGCAATCGAGAAAAGAAAATTAAAAAAATCTTACACAGCAGCTGGTTTGCCGGTCCCATGCTTGCATGGGACTCATTGTGCTTGCTTTGTCATCTCATTTCCAGCTACGAGAAAGAATGCAGTGTGCCTGAGAGGAGAAGGGAAAGAAAAGGTGAGAACCGTCATCAAAAGCTAAAGAGTCCCAATAAGCAAACTGTTTGAAACAACAGAACACAGAACAAGTAGTTACCTGAAGAAATTCATCATTTTGACTTTAGAATGTGGATCAATGGTAGGAGTGCTATCTAATGCCAGTTGCATGTGGTGTAGCCACCTCTCTGCGGCTTGATGTGTGACTGGAAAAGGCCGATGACGTCCAATCAGTGCCGGATGACCTGCAATGGAGGTGGTAAGGTAAACCTTGAATACAAGATTATAACATACGTCAAAATTCTGAACTAAACAGTTAATACCAGCAAACAGAATGAAACTACACTCATTTATCTCAGAAGGGTCCAGTCTGGAAAGGTCTACATTCTTTTAAATATGCAATAATACACAAGACAAAAGCAATTTACCAGAACTGCTATGAAATGGCAAATATAACTTGTATGAATCACTACTTTCAGGAAAGGAAACTCACGCAAAAGAATTGGCCAAGAAACAAATACATGGACCCAAAACAGTACGGTTACAAAGCAAAAAAGTTATTCTAATATATGTCGTATCAAACACTTGTATCTAACACGATAGAGCTTCATGATAAAGTGTCCATGCTAAATTGAATTAATTGCAGGTTTTATATTATGATTAATTCAAATTTTAGTTTTCATTGAATACAAATATAGTACTGAACCAATATAACAGGGGTCGAAATCAATAGTCAGAGGGGCTGAATTTGAAGCCTCCATATGCCTTCTAAAATTGACCATTCTACAGACCAGATACGCCCTTTACAATGTGATGTGTGAGTCATGTTTCAGGAAAAAATAGAAGTGAACCTACAGTACAACTAGCGTGAATAACTATGATTGTTAATATATAGCCACCGCATAGTTACTATTCCACATAAATATGATTGTTGATGTACAATATTTTTCTTTTATCATAAATGGAAGGATATGTTCCCGCGGTGTTCCATTAAAAAGCAATTAACAAAACAAAGCAGCACAGATACAAGTTATGCAGGATTGTCCCTCACTAAGGAGAGGACTAATTATTTGTAGAGTAAATAAGGTAGCAACAGATTGCAAAAAAGAAACGAAAAAAATCACCACAGAGAAAACCACAAGAAAGCCCCTACCAATTAATGAAACAAAGCAGTACAAATAATATACAATATTGATACAAATATCCTGCCAAGCATCAAAGTAATAATGCATCTAAAATAAAATTATTCCTTATAAAACCAAAAACTAACAAATACATAGAGTTTGGTTGAAATGAGTTCTCCTCCATGGAAGATTGAACAGAAATCCACCACTAACGTTCTTTCATGCTCCCAAATCTCATGTAGATACTTCCTGAATCCTCGGAGGCAAATCCCCAAGGCATCACATTCCATGAATTATCATCTGGCTTTGACTATCACAGTGATAACATATGTGCAGAAGTATCCAACAGATGTATAGTTCAACCTTAGGTCTTGAACATTTTCTTGACAACCATAAGCTGATTAGGTTTAGTCAACACTAGGTAGATTGCACGAGTTCCTTCCCAAGGATTTTTGCTAGAAGGGACATAGTTGACATATTCAGTTTAGGTGATAATTTATGATAAGCAGTTCACTTGCCCTAACAAAAGGTTGGGGAGTCCAAGACGTGCCTGACAATACTAACATTTAAACCTTTATTCACCTCAATTTTATGGGCAAGGTGAAGTATGTTATACCAACCTTTTGACAAAACTAAAAAATTTTTCTTGTTCATTTTACTATTTTAGCTTTTTGCATATGTGAATAACAACCAGTGTTCAAAAATTTGCTTTATGCGTGTAGATACAAAAAAAAAATAAAATAAAATAAAAAAAATTAAAAAAAAATCTTTTTTGCTAAGTGGGCACACCCGCGGGAACACCCGCGACCCGCGGGTTGCATCCCGCGGGGGTTCCCGCGGCGGGGGCGATCCCGCGGGTTGCCACCCGCGGGTTGTTTTTCGTTGTTTTCCGTTGTTTTATTTCCTATTTTATTTTCCTGATATCCCGTGATCCGCTTTTTCAGGAGGAATCGAGCCGGATTTCAAGCTTGTTCGGTTTATAAAATACAAAAATTTAACCGGAGAGAGGACTTTTGGATTGAGGGGGAGATCCTTTCGGGAAGAGTCCAATTTTTCAGAGTCCAAATATCCAGAGAGGAGTTCCTCAATTCAGAGAGATCGGATCGTCAACGGAGTACAGAAACATAGCTCCACCGCTGCCAGACCCACAAAAATAAAGGGGAATCGAAATCAATCAATCCCCATTCTTGTAATCTCGATTTTCTATTTTGTAATTTTTCTTTTATTGCTGTAATTCAAAATTAAATTGGCATATAAAGGAAGATTCAATTTTTCGGGCAAACAAGAACTGGCGACCACAGTGGGAGTTTGGGCGGCGCAATCCAATCTTAAAATTTTTTTTTTTCTTTCGGAGCCTAGGCGTCATCGCCGGGTAACGATAAATAAATGTGAGACGTCATCGCCCACCAAAATTGACAAGACGTCATCGTCTGTCAAAAAAAAAAAAAAAAAAAATTATGAGGCGTCATCGCCCATAAAAAAAAAAAATTATTATGAGGCGCCATCGCCCATAAAAAAAAAAAATTATGAGGCGTCATCGCCCATAAAAAAAAAAAAAAAAATTTTTTTGAGGCGTCATCGCCCATTAAAAAAAAATGACAAGACGTCATTGTCTGTAAAAAAAAAAAAAAAAAAAAAAAAAATTATGAGGCGTCATCGCCCATAAAAAAAAAAAATTATGAGGCGTCATCGCCCATAAAAAAAAAATGACAAGACGTCATCGTCTGTCAAAAAAAAAAAAATTGATAAAACTGGATACAACTCCAAGATGCAACCCGCAGATGGAATCTTGGGACCCGCGTGGACGCAACCCGCATATGGAAGCGCAGGATGCAACCCGCAGATAGAATCTTGGGACCCGCGTGGACGCAACCCGCATATGGAAGCGCAGGATGCAACCCGCAGATGGAATCTTGGGACCCGCGTGGACGCAACCCGCGCGCGGGATGCAACCCGCAGATGGAATCTTGGGACCCGCGTGGACGCAACCCGCATATGGAAGCGCGGGATGCAACCCGCAGATGGAATCTTGGGACCCGCGTGGACGCAACCTGCATATGGAAGCGCGGGATGCAACCCGCAGATGGAATCTTGGTACCCACATGGACGCAACCCACATATGGAAGCGCGGGACGCAACCCGCAGATGGAAGCGCGGGCGCGGGACGCAACCCACAGATGGGTGGGACCCATCTGGGCCACCCGCACTTTTCTCCCTCTCTCCCGCACAAAAAAAAAATAAAGAATAAAAATAATATTAATAAAAAGGCAAAAAATAAAAAAAAAGAAGGAAAAAAAAAAGAAAAAAAAAAGGAAAGGGTGTTATCGCCCACAAAAAATTGACAAAGTTAAAAAAATAATAAATATTAAAAAAAAAGATAAAAAAAACATGCAGTATGAGTGCTCTACCCATGGGTTGTATCCAACGGATGCACCCGCGGATGCCAAAAAAATAAATAAATAAAATAAAAAAATTAATTAAAATAAAAAATAAAAAAATATTAAAAAATATATAAAAATATAAACAAAAAAAAAGTAAATAAATAAAAATAAACAAAAAATAATAATAAATAAAAATATATTTGCAAGGCCTCATCGCTTACCAAAATAAATAAATAAATAAATAATAAAAAAATAAAATGCTAGGCGTCATCACCTAAAAAAAAAAAAGGACATCATTGCAAACAAAAAAAAAGAGAGATAAAGAAATAAAAATGTATATATAAAATAAAATAAAATTAAAAAAATGATGAATCGCCCAACGCCGCTAAGGCTACGAGAAGAAAATAAATTTCTCGTCAACCCCACCATACTGGGGGTAAAAAGTATGAATTACCCAACGCCGACAAGGCTACGGGAAGAGAATAAATTTCTCGCCAACCCCACCATACTGGGGGTAAAAAGTATGAATTACCCAACGCCGCTAAGGCTACGGGAAGAGAATAAATTTCTCGTCAACCCCACCATACTGGGGGTAAAAAGTATGAATTACCCAACGCCGCTAAGGCTACGGGAAGAAAATAAATTTCTCGTCAACCCTACCATACTGGGGGTAAAAAGTATGAATTACCCAACGCCGACAAGGCTACGGGGAGAGAATAAATTTCTCGTCAACCCCACCATAGTGGGGGTAAAAAGTATGAATTACCCAACGCCGCTAAGGCTACGGGAAGAGAATAAATTTCTCGTCAACCCCACCATACTGGGGGTAAAAAGTATGAATTACCCAACGCCGACAAGGCTACGGGGAGAGAATAAATTTCTCGCCAACCCCACCATACTGGGGGTAAAAAGTATGAATTACCCAATGCCGACAAAGTTACGGGAAGAGAATAAATTTCTCGCCAACCCCACCATGCTGGGGGTAAAAAGCATGAATCACCCAACGCCGCTAAGGCAAAGGGAAGAGGAGAAGTTTGACATTTAAACCCAAATGAAATTCTCGACAACTCACTATGCTGAGGATAATAGCATGGCTAGCCCAACTCAAACGGTAGTTGGTAAAGGCAAAATCAAATCCGTTGATAGCTGGGAGTTTGCTAAAAATCCCACGACAAATCTGTCACAATAGTATTCTTATCCGAATATAAGAATACATCACTGCCCTAAGCTGCTAAGGCAAAGGGAAGAGGAAAAGTTTGGCATTTAAGCCCAAACGAAATTCTCGACAACTCACCATGCTGAGGGGAATAGCATGGCTAGCCCGACTCAAACGGTAGTTGGTAAAGGCTAATCAAATCCGTTGATAGCTGGGGGTTTGCTAAAAATCCTGATCAGATAAATCTCCTGTCACGTTAAAATTTCACCTCTGACAGCAAAACTTTTCTTGTCATTTTGCTCCAACAGAGCAAGCGACACTCCAAAATATTAGTCAAGTTAAAATCATACCTCTGACATCATAATTCAAAATCAAATGAGATAAAATCCGATTAAATCCCTCCCCTGTCACGTTAAGATTTCACCTCTGACAGAAAAGAAAATTCACACTTCATCAAGTCCAACATTACAACCTCTGATGAACGTGCTTTTGATATCGTTAAGTTGAAAATCACCTCTGACGAAAATCATCTCCCTATCAAGTTAACAGTTATCTCTGATAGTCCGATTCCAAAACTAAATACGTTAACCGTCACCTCTGTTTAGTCAGCTTGTCCCTATCACGACCAGATCCTCTGAATAGGTTAAACTCCAAGACACGTTTAATGTCAGCTCTGTTTTTTCCTGATTCGTCATACTAGATGTCACTGAACGGTTAGGATTAAAATAAGCACGTTAATATTATACCTCTGCTTGACCTAAAATAAGCACGTTAACATTATACCTCTGCTTGTCATCTAATGAGTCATTAAAATCATACCTCTGCTTGTTATGGAATAAATAAATATATTAACAGTTATCTCTATCAACCAAATCTTTTAAAAGGTCTATAACCAAAATTAAAGAATCCAAAGTATTTCGAAATTCAGTACGGTTCAATATAGAACTTCAAAAACTTTGGAGGGGGTTATGTAGATACAAAAAAAAAAAAAAAATTCTTTTTTTTGCTAAGTGGGCACACCCGCGGGTTGCACCCGCAGGATGCAACCCGCGGGAACCCCCGCGGGTGCAACCAGCGGGAGCCCCCGCGGGTTGCCACCCGCGGGAGGATTCCCGCGGGTGGCAACCCGCGGGGGCGATCCCGCGGGTTGTTTTTCGTTGTTTTCCGTTGTTTTATTTCCTATTTTATTTTCCTGATATCCCGTGATCCGCTTTTTCAGGAGGAATCGAGCCGGATTTCAAGCTTGTTCGGTTTATAAAATACAGAAATTTAACCGGAGAGAGGACTTTTGGATTGGGGGGGAGATCCTTTCGGGAAGAGTCCAATTTTTCAGAGTCCAAATATCCAGAGAGGAGTTCCTCAATTCAGAGAGATCGGATCGTCAACAGAGTACAGAAACAAAGCTCCACCGCTGCCAGACCCACAAAAATAAAGGGGAATCGAAATCAATCGATCCCCATTCTTGTAATCTCGATTTTCTATTTTGTAATTTTTCTTTTATTGCTGTAATTCAAAATTAAATTGACATATAAAGGAAGATTCAATTTTTCGGGCAAACAATGCGGTTGCTTATGCGACCGCATAAGCAAATGTGGAGTGAAACTGCACAAAAAAACCAAAAATCACTGCTATTATGCAGATAACCTTGTAAACAAGCGGGTATATGGGTTATGCAGGTTATGCACCACCTGCATAATGTGTTTAATCTGTTGATGGATTTTCGGGTTTTAAAATATAAAAAACTCAATACCGGAGACACGATTTTTCCCAATTCTCTCTATCACACACGTGTTCTCAACTCCTTACCGACTTTCCTCTCCTCCTTTTCCTAATTCGTCGATTTGACTTATCTCGCACTGTCCCTCATGCATCTCTCGTTTTCGTCTAGCCTCGCACTAATTATTATCGAAATTTTTTCAACAAGTCATTTTCACTCGTGTCTTCTCTTCTTGGTTTTCTCCCTTACCTACTCTATCTTCTCAGTCTCTCGCTCTTACCAAATCACTCTTCTTAGTCCCTCCCACTCGCCGACTCTTTCTTCAACCTCTTACCCTCACGGATTCTCTCTTCTAAATCCTCAGCCTCTCAATTACCTACTCTCGCCTCGCTACTAAGACTACTCTATAATTTCATATTATGTTTGAGATTTTGATCAGAAATTGAAATTAAAACTGGAGAATTAAAAACTTCAAGCGAATTTTAATTTGAATTTGAGTATGATATTATTTTAAGTATTGTTATTGTCTTGCTGCTAAGCAAAGCAAAGAAATTAAGATGTCTTTACCTAAGTTTTTTATTTTATAGCACTCAATATGCATTTTTTGATATTATTATATTAATATATAACAAAATATTAATACTCCATGTAATTTTGCGTAATCACTTTAATCTCCATGGAATCTGATTCAGCATTATGTGCTCCCGAACCACTTACATAATGAAAACATATTTTAGAACATTATAACAACCCAATGCAATATTTGCAGAAGTCAGCTGTATACATATTCTTAAAATTGCACATATAGTTATGGCTTTGTGTGTAGATGTCGGAGCACAATACACATCCATATATATAAACAATAGGTGACGGAATAAAGTATTACTAGAAGTATGAAGCAGATATATATAGCTTAAGCTGAGCATTTCCTTGACAATCATAAGCTAATTAGGTTTAGCCAGAAAATTATAAGAGCCTTTCGGAAGGAATTGTTCTAGAAGATGTTCAGTATAGGTACTGTGTTGAGAATCTAAATCCAGCCTATTGACAGTCCTATTGGTATATCATTTTTAATCTCTTACAATAAAGGTGATCACTTCTTTATAGATCAAAGTTAGTAATTTGTACCTATACTTCAATTTCTATAAGATCCGGGATGAATATTCCAAAGATAAAACAATGCAAGAAATCATGCAGGTGTACATGACACATGGACAATTATTCTACTTTGATATATGAAATCACGTAAATAGAAAAGGAAGGGCAGGAAAACACTTCTTCCCGATTAAACATTATTGGAAAAAAATTCTAATCAAGATACACAATTGGTCCTAGTTTACTCACTATGGTCACTGGATCTCATGACAACATGCCAACTACATAGAATTGGATCGTTGCTCATATCTGCTTGTTTCAAACAGCTGAAGAATACTGAGAGGAGATTGGAAGGAAAGAAAGGTAATTAGGATACTTTTGTGGGAATATGCTCATCATATGTATGACCTCTTATACACATTAAAGATGAGGTCCACGGTGCACGCTCTTTTGTTAATAATATTGTATTAGTGATGAGAGGAAAGAAAATGAAGCTTTAGCAATTGATTTAAAATTATTAGGATTAATTGAAAATATATGGGTTATAATTTTGAATATTTAAGAGAGCAAGAAGAATGAATTTCCATGTGCTAAGAGAGGATTATCATTTTTTTGGTTGTTTAGAATAAGTCATCATGATGTTCTTGAGAAGGATGTAGTTTAAAGCATAAACACAGGGTAACGAAATCGAAGAACTTGTCCTCCAGTTGCTTTATAACATCCAACCATTGACTAGGTTAAACAGAAATTTACAGGTCAGCTATATAACTAACAGCACTTTATAGGTTAGGATCCTAGGTAATTAAAAACGATGACATAGCTCAAAAAGAATGTTCCGATAGATCAGTGGGAAAAATGCTCACAGATTTTGTATCTTATTGGCTGGTTCTGTTATCTCCTATTAAATGGAATGCAGAGGGCACTAGCCCATCGTGACGGCTCATAAAAATGCTTACGGATTGTTGAGATACTTTTGTTGCAATATACTTGCATACAAAAAGAAATATTCACATTTGTAAAAAGCCTGAAGTAGCTTTTGAGAATAAAGTGGAGGAGAATCAGTTGAGATGGGCAGAATATGCACTTATGGAATTATAATTGCGACCTAAAAGAATATGGATTGAGGATGTAAAGTACACATGATACTTGTTAAGTATCTCGCAAAAATGAATGAAGAAGATGGATTCATGTACCCGACCACAAAGACTTCAGACAACAGCATACTACTCATGCATTTTATTGTGTTTGCACTAAAACACAACAGAATTGAACGTGGAAGAATCCAATATAAAAAGAGACAAATTTTAACATTAGTTTCTTTCTATCTGGAACAATGCAAACTTGATTTTCCTATCATTATATGAATTCTATTTGATAGAACCCAGCAAACTTGATTTTCCTATCATTATATGAAGTCTATCTGATAACCCAAAGCACCTTCACGAAGGGATTAATAAAACTAGCTCCAGACAGAATGAAAAAACAGTTTTGCATGGTATGTAAGTAGGGGTAGCAATGGGTAAGGGTAAACCCCCTTATCTAGACCTATTTATCTGATAGGGTAGGGCAAGGGTAAGATTTCCTTACCTATTTATATGATAGGTAGGATAAAGATTTTTAGCCCTACCCATTTATCATTCTAAGATAAATAAAGTAATAATAATGATATCATTATTAGTGTATAATATTAATTTCTTATAAATCAACCAATCTTTTTCAGAGAATAATTAAATAAAAGAGAGACTTGGATCATTCCAACTACTTTAAGTTGAAATCTCTACTAGATTTAATATTGGCAATCTACTAGATTTAACATTGGCAATTGACAAGCACGTGACAGCTACTACTAAGCCTTTTACCTTAGTATTTGGGATAGACTGTATGAACCAAAAGAGATACCGAATCGATCACATAGATGATCATTCTTTACTCATTCCTACATAGCAATACATCTTCACTTAAGTCTTTAGTATGTATATCTTTTCATATCGGCTCCATCTATGTTTTCTTCCAACTGATAAGCTCATCCCTTTGCTCTTTTAACTTATATTATATTGGTAAGCTCCATTGGTCCAACCGATGCGTCTATTCGTCTATGTTGTACATGACCAAACCATCATAGGTGGTTTTGTCGCATCTTCTCTTCTATGGAGGTTACGACTATCTTATAAAAATATCCTTATTTCTTACATTATCTCTTTTACAATTACCATAAATCTAATGAAATATGTCCATCTATATTATACTCATTTTCTAAGAATGATATTTTTTTTATAGTCAGTATTCCATATCATATAACAAATATGGCATAATAACAGTCCTATACAAATTTTCCTTCAACCTAAAAGGAATTTATCATCACGAGAAACTCTTGTTGCTCTCCTTCATTCAACTAACCAACTTGGATCCTATTGGTGGCATCACTATCGTCTTCTCCATCTTTTTGAATAATAAAACCCAATTGCCTCTTTGGTATCAGCTCGAGTCATTGTTTACTAAACTTGTACTCCATATACTCTATTTTGGAGCTATTTAATTTAATTCTCGAGATTCTAATATTTGACACCATAACTCTAACTTGGCATTTACCTCTACTCTCTTCTCATCAACTAAGACAATATCATCAGTAAATAACATACACTAAGGTATCTCATGCTGAATAGACCTACTAAACTTATCCATTAATATGACAAGTAAGAATAATTTAGTGCAGATCCTTGATGCAATTCAATTATGATTAAAAAATTATTTGTTAAACCACTATAAGTTCTGACATTTGTCATTAACTCATCGTACATGTTCTTATGTCAATACACTTGAATGAGGACTTCCTTCATCATTAACATTCGCCACAACACCTCTCTTGGTACTTATCAACAAATAATTATATTTTCTAGAATAACCTCATTACTTTATAATACAATCATAGTCACCGTCATCGCCACCACTTACTATTGTTATTGTCACTACTGGTGACCTGTCTGATGGAGCCACTGCCTATGAACCACTACCATCACCACCATCATTTGCCACCACGACGACCATAACCATCACCATCGGCAACATCCTTATATGATTCCACGAATTGAGACATATCGCCACCACCATTATTGTAGCCACCATTGCCACTGTTATTGTTTGTCATCACCACCTTCACGATTATGATCGCCACTACCATTGCCCCACTAGCGCCAACAATTTGCCAACTAGCACCATCACCACTATTGTTTCCACCACCATCACTCTTAAAGTCACCACGTCCAACACCATCATCGAATCACCACTACCACTACCAAATTCGTCACCAACATTAACACCATCACCACCCTTGCCATTATCGTAGCAACCAGAGACACCGTCACCATCATCGTTACCATCAATCTTTTTGTCACCATCATCGGCATTGTTGCCATTACCAATATTGGTAATTTGTCATCCACGACTGTCACCTTCGCCACTCCATAGCTACCATTGATGATCTACTTATTTCTTCCGGAGGTCCATAAGTGTTGGTAATCTGTCGATCATAACCGTCATTGTCGTCACCGTCACCACCGTCGGTCATTTGCTGGCTTCTACCACTGCAACCATCATAGACAAACGTCACCATTATCAGTGACATTTGTTATAGGCAACCATCATTGTAGTTGTTGATCATTACCGCGATAGCAAGCATCGTGAAGGTTAATTTGGAAAATATTTGCATTTTCATAAATCAATTTTAATATACTAAACTTGGTAATATAACATTAACGGGAACTTTCAAATATACCAAGCATGATTATACAATATTTTTGGGAATTAGATTCCTCAATATCGATATATAGGAGATAGAAATATTACAATGCACATACCAAATACCCCCAAAGGCAAAATTTTGTATCTATAGTCATCCAATTTACATACTGAAATTAGATAGCCTAACAGTCAACAACAATACGAATAATTTGTAAGTTAGTAATTAATTTTAGTTTCAAAATGCTCTAGATTGCCCTCAGTTATAATTTATTGTGAGCCTACAAGTTAACTGAGATTAAGGGATTATTTGGTTACTTTCAAGTAATATTGCAAGCTGCAACTTATAATATTATAATTAAGTCATAGCAATAAAAGTTATTGTAGCTTGTATTAATATGCTTAGTTTGAGAGTTGCAAATGGTAATTAGAGTTGCAAAAAAATTCAAATATTAATTTTTTTTTTATTTTTAAGAGGCATGAGAAATAACCTATTTATCAACAATACAATCAATATTTTCAAAAGGGGGAGAAAAAGTATCCTATGCTATTTTTGCAATAGAAATTACTAGAAGTGCGAAAGTGGTTGTAATTGTAGTTCCAAACTTTTATAACTGCAGCCACAACCAAACAGCATAAAGCACTACTTGAAGCAAGAGTTGTTGCAATTACAACCACTTTACACCTTAATGCAAGCAACCAAACAACTCCAAAGAGGAAAGGAATTTCCACGCCCTCTTTCAAATAATTATTTTGCAGTTTAATATCCTATGATGCTAACAACAGGTAGCCAGCGCCAACCCCACCCCACCCCCAAAAAAAAAAAAAAAAAAAAAAAAAAACAGACCCAATCCCACAATTCTGAGTTTGCGAATTTTTCCTGCTAAGAAACATTAAATATGAAAAAAGGGTTCCTCTCTGCTTAACCAATAACATGTGGTGCCAGTGGAAGAAGTACTTAGTGATCATAATGTTGGCAGAAAAGGAGCCACGAGGTAGTGGTGGACTAATTTCAAGCTGTACTTTCAAAGATGTACCACTAGAATCCTCGAATGGCTTACTAGAGAACTTACAGGGATGCAACCTTGATCATTAAATTATATATCAAGGCTATTAGACTATGTCACTAGATAATTAAATCGAAATCAACATCTCGCTATTCCAGTAATTTGCACTGAAGAATTCACAGTCTTAGAACTCCTAACATAGAGTATTCCGACTTAAGCTCATTATAGAAATTCCCATCTCACTCCACTTGGATCACAATATATATCCAGCTTCACTAGAACATCAGCTCAGTTCAGTAAAAAAACACAAAAAATAAAAATAAAAAGACTCAATCTATTAACAATACCTCACCAATTTCTTCACTCAGTTCAAAAATCCCAAGACTAACCTTTCCTCTCCGAATAAAGCGCCGGCCCGCCCATCCTCTGAACGAAAAACTCGTACTGATTCTGAATTGCATCCTCCTTCTTCGAACTCGCAAAGATCGAACGGAACCACTCCTCCTCGTCATCATAAACCCTATCAGTTTTCAGAAAACCCTAATCAGTTGAAATATCAAAAAATCGAGAGCGAGAGAACTGAGATTGAGTCGAGGATTTGGGGACCTGGTGTAGAAATTGGTTGAGAGATCAATGAAGGGCTGGACGCCGCCTAGGGTTTGATAGAGGTTGGTCTCGTCGATAGCGAAGGCGTCGCCAGCGGCAACGCCGCTCCACTCCGATGCCTTCTGCTGAAGCGACTGCATTTTTCTTTTTCTTTTTTTTCCGTTTTTTTTGGGCAGAGAGATTGGGGTCAATATGGTCATCGGACCACGAGGGTGGTATTTATAGGGGCACGCGCTTGCAGGCACGCACTGCGTCGATTCCACGCTGGGTGGGTCCCTGTTGGAGGTGTGCACATCCAATCGACATCTCGCTTTTTTTTTTCCCCTCGTCTTTTGGCCAGTGAATCTTGCACCGGGTAAAAAATGTATAAATACATGAGATATGTGTGATCAATACGTTAAGATACGAATCCGATATAGAAATATATGCATAATATAAGTTTGAGTGGTGTTGTTGTCTGTGCAGTTTACTTGGGATGAAAATAAGTGTATCCAAGGGCCATATTGACCTGTCTTATTCAATTTTTAAATTGAATAGAACGCTAATATTGGAAATAACGCATTATGAAATCCGTTATGTTGCGTTATGAAATCTAACAGAAAATTAACATTACTTATCAATCGAAAATAACTCAATACATTATAAGTATTCATTTTTTATGTTATTTTTCGTTATTTTACGTTACGTTACGTTAAATTACGTTATATTTCGTTATTTATAATAAATTTTAAAAAGTTTTTATATTGATTTTGATTATTTATTTTGATTGTTAGCGAATTACTGTAGTTTTTTTACTTGACGGCTTGTTGTTTGATTATTTGATTGCTTGTGGCATTATTAACTTGTACATCCTTATTTAGTTGTTACAATTTCTTTCCAATTACTGAAATTTTTTTGTTATAATTCATTTCTAATTACTGAAATTTCTTACTTACTGATTAAATTGAATTCTCAGCTAATATAAAATAAATAATTAAAAATAATATAACTTGAGCATTACAAAATACAAATTAAAATATTGATAATAGTTGAAAATAAATTTGAAATCTTATTTTTCATATTTAGATGATAACTGAAATTATGGGTGTGAATTTAATTTAATTTATAAACATAAACATCAGAACTACTGTGAAACTTGTTAGAAAATTAGAATTAACACTGCGATATAATTTTTTATATTTTCTTTTATAATTTTTCATTCAATTTTCAATTTATAAAATTAATTTTATATAGTTTTATATTTATTTTTAATTAAATAAATAGAAAATTGCGTAACTTACGTTATGTGTTACGCTATATATTATATAATCTAACAGAGACAAACGATACGTTATCGCTATTTTAAACATTGCGCTAAACATTGGCTAAGAATTACTCAAGTTCCGCTTTTTATGCACAATGTGGATTCTTATTTCAGGTAAGTTTTACTAGGTCTGCAAAGATTGGTGGTCTTGTTATGTAGGCATCAGCAAATGGCAATCTGAAGCCAACATCCTTAGAACCAGGAGGAAAGTCTCCTCCGATAATGCTGATGTCGATATGGCTGTTGAGCTCGCCTGTAAAGTGCCATTCTTTAACAACGCATTGTTCTACTTGTTAATAAGTCAAATGAGGATCAAAGTGTGTGTGTGTATATATATATATATATATATATATATATATATAGGGGTGAGCAGATTTTCGAAAAAACCGAACAAAACTGACAAACCGACCCGACCCGTTTGGTTCGGGTAATTCGGTTATCGGGTACTCAAGATTGGCTTCGAGTGTCTCATTTGTACTCAAGATTGGCTTCGAGGACAATTAAGAGTTCTAATGGTCAGTATTGAAGAAGATTTGTGTGACGTTGAGAAGTTTAATCAAGGTAATCTCCTAAATTCCTAATAGCTCATTAGTCTATTCTTATATTTATTACATTTATTGAATTCATAAATTATAAGTTCTAATTAGCTTTTTTTCCTATTAGATTTGGATGTATTGTCTACGAATTCGGTTATCACCAAACTATGATGCACCGTGCACTTGTAGAAGAGGATAAACAAAGAAGGTGTGTATTTTTATTGTATTGTTTACATTGGTTTTTGAATATATTCCTTTCACGTTGTTGTTAACACCGTGCATGTTGTGCATTGTGTTGTGCATGTCGTGCATGTTGTGAATATATTCTTTTCACTTTGTTGTTTACACCGTGCATGTTGTGCGGTGTGTTTGTGTTGTGCATGCAGTGCATGTCGTGCATGTTGATGCATCAGTCTAAACTCCAAAGCTCTCTTGCTCTCTGCAGGAAGCTTTCTGCAGAGAGCAAGAGAGCTCTCTGCCTGCAGCAGAGATAGAGAGCTCTCTTGCTCTCTGCAGGAGCTCCTGCAGAGAACAAGAGAGCTCTCTGTCTCTGCTACAGGCAGAGAAGAGAGTTCTTTTTTTCCTGCTTTTCTATTTCACTATATTAAAAATTGATTAGTTAAATTTGCAGATAACTCTCAATTAATTATTTTTGCATGAATATCTAATAACTATTTTTTTTTCATGTTAAGCAGATTTGTAGAGGTGCATGTGGAAGTTTGCAACTTATTTGTGAAGACTGAATCCGTTTATAATAAATTTAGAAAACAAAATGTTAATTTGAATTTGAGATCATGTTATATATTATAACTTGCTATATTATTTTTGTTTGTAATTGTGATCATATCATGTAATATTGTAAATTGTAATGCTTTACTGCAAGTCTGCAAACGAGCAGGTAGGTTTTTTTATTAGAATGTAATGCTTAAGTGTTAACTTGCTATATTTAATTATTTATTGCTTTATGATTTTCAACATTTCATGTTATATTGCTATATTATTTCTGCAGCATAATTAAATTTTTCTGTTTGCCTATGGGGCAGTTCTGGAGCCCAGTGTGTGTGTGTATGTGTATATATATATATATTTAACTGGGCCAACTCTGAAATCCCAAACTGTTTTTTTTTTTTGTCAATTTAAATGGGCTTCTGGGCCGCAGCCCAACAAAACCGAAACCGACCGAAACCGAAGTTTTGGTTCGGATGTCGGTTAAGTGGGGACTTCGGTCAGTTCGGTTTCGGTTTTCGTTGTCCGTGGCAATTTTTCTTGCCAAAACCGAAACCGACCGACCGATGCACACCCTTATATATATATATATATATATATATATATATATATATATATATATATATATATATATATATACATATATATATGGGATTATTGTAGGTGAGCCGCCAGCTCAGGAAAAGTTACGTGAGCTAGCGGCAAAACTATAATGATCCAATGAATTTTCTTCAATTTTTTTCTTCAATTACAATCTCTATCTCCTTAACTTCTTTCAGATTAAATTCCATAAATTTAGAAGTTCATTTACCCTTTTATCGAATGCATACAAAATGTCTTATTCATTGCAAACCGTTAATTTTGTATTAATTTGATTGAGGACCAAATCAGAACTAAAACCCAAGAAATTGGGTATGAGTGACCCTAGGGGGTCGAGATCATAATCCAAAAGTAACTTTTTAAAAAAAATTATTATAGATAGTGGAAATGAACTGCAGCTCAGATAACTTGCGTGAGCTGTCAGCTCATTTCCATTTCTCTCTCTCTCCCTCTCTCTCTCTATATATATATAGAGAGAGAGTAAACGGGAAATTCACCGGCGGTTAAGGGAGTTCCTTCACCGCCGCTTAGGTGGCCCAATAAAATTATTACATGTGGCACCACTCAAAGGGCGGTTAAGAAAATTCATTTATTTGTTACCTTGAATGACGCCACGTGTAATAATTTTATTGGGCCACCTAAGCGACGGTGAAGGAACTCCCTTCACCGCCGGTGTATTTCCTGTTTCCTCATATATATATATATATATATGAGATTACTGTAGGTAAGCCGCCAGCTCAGTAAAAGTTACGTGAGCTAACGGCAAAACTATAATCATCCAATAATTTTTTTTCAATTTTTTTAATAATTATTATTTCTACCTTATTAACTTCTTTAGGATTAAATTTCATAAATTTTGAAGTTCTTTTACCTTTTCATTAAGTGCATAAAAAATGTTTTATTCATTGAAAACAGTTAATTTTGTGTTAACTTGATGGAGAACCAAATCAAAATTAAAACCCAAGAAATTGGATATGAGTGAACATTAAAGGGTCGAGATCATAATCCAAAAGAAAAAATTTTAAAAAAATTATTAGGGATATTGGAAATGAATTGCAGCTCAGATAACTTGCGTGAATTATCAGTTCATTTCTATTTCTCTCTCTCTCTCTATATATATATATATATATATTATATATATAGGGGTTTTTAAATATTTGTCCCTTAAATCTTTAAAAATTAGAATTTAGTCTTCCAAATCTTCATATTTATAATTTAGTTCTCCAACCGTATTTTTGACCCAAATTTCCTGTTATACCATGAGTTACTTCATTTTAATCCTCTATTTCCTCTTCATGCTCTTTTCCTCTTCTTATTGAGTTCCCTTCTTCATTCTTCTCCTCTCTCTCTCTCTTCTCTCTTCTTATTGGATTGTCATGAGTTACTTCACTTTAGAGATTAACTAGGAAGGAAGAGAGAGAGGAGAAGAATGGAGAGGGAAACCCAATATGAAGAGGAAGAGAGGAGGAAGAGGGAAAAGATAACTAAAGTGAAGTAATTCAGGAGTATAACAGAAAATTCGGGCTAAAAATATTATTATGGACTAAATTGTGTTAATTTAAAAAATTTGGAGACTAAATTATAAATATGAAGATTTGGGGGACTAACTTCTAATTTTTAAATATTTAAGAAACATATATGTAAAAACCTTTTTTTTTGGGGTATTTACATATTTGTCCCTTAAATCTTTATAAATTATAATTTAGTCCCACAAATCTTCAAATTTAGAATTTAGTCCCTCAAATCTTCTAACTTACTACAATTTAGTCCTCCCTCCCTAACTTCCGTTAGCCCAGTTTATTTTTTGACCTGATTTTTCTATTTTACCCTTCCTTAATTCTTTCTTTCCTCTTCCTCCTCTCTTCTCCTTCCCTCTTCCTCCTCTCATCTCTTCTCCTTCTCTCTTCCTCATCTCTTCTCCTTTTCTTCATTAGGTTCATTGGATTCCCCTTTCTTCTTCTCTTCTATCTCTCTATTATTTCCCATTTTTCTTCATAGGGGTATTTAAGTCATTTTATTATTTAAAAAAAGTAAAAATTAAATTCTGTCATTTATTTGAACGGAAAAACTAACAGAGGAACTAAATTGTAATAACTTAGAGGATTTGGAAGACTAAATCTTAAATATCAAGATTTGGGGTACTAAATCATAATTTATAAAGATTTGAATATTGTTCCTCGAGTGGCGAGAACGGTTACTAGCCAATAATCCTGGCCTCGCAAATGTGAACGTAAGATACTGTAGATAATGAAGTTTCTACACATGAGGACATGTCGACAGGGATAGATTAAATTTTCGAGCCTGTGACGTCTCTCATGAAGTTCAAGTGGGTCAAGTAGTTACGTAAGCATCGGTTATGAAAAGAATTTCTAGATACATAAGCATATACCGGTTGAGAAAATATAGAAGAATTAACGATCGAGTGGAATGAAATTTATGTCCAGAACTTGTACAGCGTACGATCAGATTCATTTGCTTGACATTGAAGAAACTGCACATTTTCTGACAGTCATAATTCTTACGTTTATTTTCACTTCTATTGTTAGGACGACAGAGGAGGCAATCGAAGGAGCCAACAACACAAATTACAATTTTCCCCAGCTGTGTAGCTATTGGTTGTAGTGTCTGGAACGAAATAATTGTTGTCCTGCCATCCATGATAACATCAACTTCTCTTTGGTTCGTTCATGCTTGCGGTTCATTCGTGAATATAGTGACATGCCGAACGGGGGGAAATTATTTTTACACACGGCAATTAACTCTTAACGCACATATTTAAAACTTGCAAATAATTACAAGTTTGTCTTTTTTTTAACTAAGTTGTTCTTTTAAATCCTAAATCTCTAAAATTTCATAAAAATTTAAAATATTGTCATCGTCTTTTCCTTCTGTTCTCTCTCTAAAATCAAAAAAAAAAAAAAAATAGTATTTAAATCTTAGAAAAACGCATCTCTCACGAAATCATCGATTTTCTGACTCTCTAAAATTTTTGCATTTGCTTTCCTAACAAAGTTATGACTAAATTTTTTAAGTTCTTAGATTTCAGTGTGATAGCTAGACGAAATTAGGATTTAGAGTTTGAGTTTTTTGAAACAAATAAAAAAATCCAACGTACAATTGGTGTCGGAGGACAAATCTATAAAAATTATTTTTAGTTCTTGATGTGTTTTTATTTGCAATTTATTATTACTATTTTTTTTTTGCATGACGATCGGCCACGGGTCGTCATTGATGAATAGTATTATATTTAATTAAGGTGACTCAAAGTTTAAATATTTGATAAATTTTCTTAAATTTCTGCCTGCAATCGTGAATGTTTTAATCTTTAAATTAGGACAACAAATTTCTAAATAATTTTGAAATCAATATAATAGTTGTAACGTTAGGAAATTAAATTTAGAGTGCTTGTCTTACTTTGAATGGTGAAGCCCGTAATGGTGATGCTCATTTTCCTATAATTGATAGTGGTTTCTATATGAAGAGAGCAAGAGTCGGAGAAAAGTTTAGGAATTTTAGGACTTTGTCGTGTTAGACGAAAGTTGGAGAGAGAGTGAGAGAGGGTTAAATTTGAAGGAAAAAAATTGAAACGTAGTGGTGATATTTCAAAGGGGTTTTTACATATCTGTCCCTTAAATCTTTAAAGATTAGAATTTAATCTCCCAAATCTTCATATTTATAATTTAGTCCCCAAATCCTTTAAGCTACCACAATTTAGTTTTCCAACCGTATTTTTTATCCGAATTTTCTGTTATACCCCTGAGTTACTTCATTTTAATCATCTATTTCCTCTTCCTCCTCTCTTCTTCTTCTTATTGGGTTCCCCTCTTCATTCTTCTTATCTCTCTCTCTCCATTCTCTATTCTTATTGGGTTCTCCTGAGTTACTTCACTTTAGAGATTAACTGGAAGGAAAAAGAGAGAAGAGAAAAATAGAGAGAGGAACCCAATAAGAAGAGGAAGAGAGGAGGAAGAGGAAAATAATGACTAAAATGAAGTAATTTAGGGGTATAACGGGAAATTCGGGTCAAAAATATGACTGGGGAACTAAATTGTTGTAATTTAAAGGATTTAGGAGACTAAATTATAAATATGAAGATTTGGAAGGTTAAATTCTAATTTTCAAAGATGTAAGGGACAGATATGTAAAAACTCCTATTTTAAAATAGAAGGCAAACGTAAGGAATAATCTGGAAGTGAAGAGTAATCTCAAAAATACCCTTGATGACAATTTATCCGTGTTGAGTGTCATTCTCCTACTTTTGTATTGGAAGCGTTAGATTATATTGACATTTGTGAGAAACACGCATGAACAGAACCGATGAAAGACTGCTTAAAGCTGCAACAAAATGAATTTGTTTAAATACTCTGTTTTCTGCGAGTACAAGGAGCTCTCTATCTCTAAGAAGAAGATTGAAAAGAATTGTTACATCCAATACGGAACAACGAACCACACACACAGACACAAATTAATCAATAAATTGATTACAAACGCAATACATGGACCTTCTAATGAGCAAGATACGTGACGAAGAGCGCTACGACCATAAGCGCATAAGCTATCCCTTGATCGACCATCTGGCCATCAATCGAACCTCTTGCGGAACTCATTTTTCAGAAGATAATTTTTGAATCGATAATTTTGGTGGTGTAGAGAAGAGAAACGATGATGATTGATGAGATAAAGAGGAGGAGGCTGGAGCTTGAACTTATATATAGAGGAGGTTTGAAGAGGAGAGAAGGCTTGAAGGGACTCTCTCTATTTGACTAATTGGCGAGTCTAGAAAATATGATGCGTGGTGAGAATATAATTAGAGACAATTGACCAAATCTAATCCTTGGCGGCTTTGACCAATACTGAAGGTTCTAAACCCACGAGGAGAGCGATGAGGAAATGGTAGCGCGTCCAGAAGTAGACCCGTTAGGAGCTTGTGTCGAGGTTTCCGAGATTACAAGATTTTTTTCGGGAGTTTCCAGAGGAGCACACCATTTTAGGAAAAAGTGGTGTGCTCCTTTAGAAACTCCCAATTTTTTGAATGGCTTCTAATTAAAGTATCATATGCACTCTATGTGGGAGTTTCCAATAAAGCACACCATTTTTCCTCGTGAGCCCACTTTCCCACTGAAATGAAAAAAAACTGTTTAGTGGGCTCACTAGGAAAAGTGGTGTGCTCTTTTGGAAACTCCTCTCTATGTTTATAATTCTTTAATAATTTTCAATTGAAATGCAAGAGACTACCTTAAAAGTATACATAGTTTCACATTCAACTCTCATGTAATTTTATGTTGAATATATCTCACAGGAAGCAAGTTGTAAATATAAATTAGGTCTTTGAAATTTAAGACAAAAAATTAAGCTGGATTTTGTAACTTAGGATATCTTAAATTCTATAACTTACGTAGCATCACTCCTATTTTAAATTCACAGTTTACTAAGACATAATAATAACAATAATGATGATAATATACAGGTCAAAGGTCAATTATTTATTCGTTCTATTTAAAATTTTAAATTAGAAATATAAAAAATTCATTGAGAAATTATAAATAGCACACAACTTAAATTAGTCAGCACCATATCTTAAGTTGTAAAGAATTATAAGTTTGTCATCTTTTTTGATAAACTTACCCTTCACCATATTCTCTTCTTTCCCAACCCAATCACTTTCTCTCTCTTCAAGTGTACATCCAAGTCCATAAATTTCCAAAATTTTGTACTTCTAAACCTAAACTCTGGACTCTATTCCACTCAGCCTTATATCCATTATTAAATATATTTATTAAAATGTTTTCTATGTAAATTAATTTAAATATTTCATCCATAAAAGGTGATAGAAACATGAAAAATACTATTAAAAAAATCCAACTTCTAACCTAATCCTAAATTAGTGTTCAATTTCTTTTCGTTATTTAAAAATCTTAAGAAAAATTCTATGAATCAAATAAAAAAAAAATCAGGGTTAGAAAAATTACATTAAAGATTGCCTGAAAATGCGAGAGGGGAGGTTAGAAAAATTACATTAAAGATCATCTGAATATGCGAGAGGGGAGGATTAGAAAGTAGAGAAAGGTTTGAGAGGGACAATACATGAAGAATAGAGTGCTAACTGTGAAAAAATGCTGTCTTTTAAAAAGAAAGGTAGTGCTCACTAAGCAAATAGTGCTAATTGAGTCAAGTGTGTGCTTGTTTGGAATTCATTTCAAAATTTTGAATACTACGGGCAAAAGTTGTTTGTGGACGCGTCTATTATTATCTCTGAAGAACAACTACAACAACAATAAATTTATTATTATTTCTAATAATAAATAATATTTTAAAAACAGAAATAGGAAAAAGTGGGCTGCCGGGTTGGGTTTTCGAATTTGAACTCATTTTGGGAGTTTCCAAAGGAGCACATCATTTTTCAGAGTGAGCCCACTTTTCAACGGTCCGGACTCAAAAGCCCGGACGAAAAATGAATTAGGAAAAAAAGTGTGCTCCTTTAGAAACTCTCCTCATTTTTGGGGAACTTCTAAAAGGGCACAAGTTTTTTCCTAGTGAGCCCAGTTAAAGTTCACCCTATATATCAACTTTGCACTGAAAAAAAAAATTCTCATCTTACCCTTCTTCCCTCTCCCGCTTCCTCCAGCCTTCTCGCGCGAACTAGCAGGTTATTTTTTTTTTAGGCTAAAACCAATTTCATTCCTCCATCTCTTTATATCATTTTGTTAATTTGAAAGTTTAAAGGTGATTATTTTCTTTGTTTTGTATTTTTTTTATTAGAAATCCAAACAAAAGAGAAAATTTTGAGTTGTGTCGAACGAGACGTTAATAGAGAATACAACGATGCCGTTGGTTTCATTCGACGATCAAAACACTCTTCAGGTTTGATTCCATCTTCTTTGTTTATAATTATTCCAAATATAATTTTGGATTTTGATATATATTGAGTAGAATGAAATTAGGGTTTTTGGATTCAGTTTTCTGGTCAGGACGGTGCGAGAACCCGGGGGTTGACGTCGCTGTGCGGACTTAAAGTCCGGCCAAAATAACTCGATCCGGACTTTCAGTCCGGACAATAAGAATTTGCCCGGACTGAAAGTCCGGACAACTTCTTTTTGTCCGGACTGAAAGTCCGGAGCGAGTAATTTTGAGTATGGTTTTCTCCCGCAAGAGTCTTATCAAATAATAATTATTAATATTGTTAAATTATTGGAACACAGGATAATGTTTCGACGCAGAGTATGCGAGTCGATAATAAATTAGTTGTCGATTATGGTTTGGACTTCACAACAAATCAGGTATGATATTATGTATGATATTATGTTGAAAACCTGTTTATATTGAAATCAGAATATTTCCACTAAAAAAATGTATCCTCTCTATTCTGATTATAGATTTTTACAAATCGAGACGAACTTTGCCAGTGGGTGCGCGATATTGGAAAGAAATCAGGATTTGTCATCATGGTTTCAAAATCTGATACTGGAGGTCAATTTAATAAGGGGAGAATATGATTTGGATGTGAACGGGGTAGACAACCAAGATTCAAGAAATTAAAGAATGATGAGGGCCACAGGGGCAGTAAAAAATGTAGATTCCTTTTCGATTAAAAGGTCAACAGATATCAATACGGGGCCCCGAATATAACCTAACGGTTTTGTCCGGTGTGCATAATCATCCTGCAGTAGATTATTTTGAAGGCCACTCGTATGCGGGAAATTGTCTGAAAGTGAGACAAATGTTGTGATCGAAATGTCGAAGTGTCACGTAAAGCCGAAAGATATACTGACAGCATTGAAGCAAAAGGATCCAAAGAATGTTTCGACAATGAAAACAATATATAATGCACGACACAAGTTCAGAGTTAATGAATAAGGCGGTCGAACGCAGATGCAACAGTTGTTATTAAAAATTTCTGAATTAAAGTATATCGAATGACATCGAAGCAATGATCAAACAGAATCAGTAACGGATCTTTTCTAGGCTCATCCTGTTGGCGTCGATCTTCTCCGAGCATTTCCAGGTGTTATTATTATGGATTGTACTATAAAACGAACATGTACAAATATCCTTTACTAGAGATGATTGGAGTAACCTCAACGAATATGTCATTTTGCACTGCTTTTGCATTTCTTGAAAAAGAAAGAGAAACTAATTATTCCTGAGCACTGGACAAGTTGCGTGAACTGTTTCTGAACGATGTATATCCAAGTGTCATAGTTACAGGTAGAGACATATCGCTTGTTAATGCAGTTAAGCTGATATTTCCGGCTAGCCGGCATCTTCTTTGCAGATGACATATAAATAAGAATGTCTTGACTAACTGCAAGAAATCACTAGAACAACAGACTGAGTGGGAGAAATTCTTTTTAGGGGTATTTACTGGTTTGTCCCTCAAATCTTTATATATTATGATTTTGCCCCTCAAATCTTCATATTTAGGATTTTGCCCCCCAAATCTCATAAGTTACAACAATTTAGTCCCCCTCTCTAACACAGTTAAATATTTGACCATTTTACCCCTCTTTTCCTCTTCTATTTTCCTCCTCTCTTCTTCTTCTCTCTTCCTTCTCTCTTCTCCTTTTCTTCATTATTTCTCCTCTCTTTTTTCTCCTCTCTTCTTTCAGTATTTAACTATGTTAGGGAAGAGAGGAGAAGAGAGGAGGAAGAGAGGAGAAAGAAGATATGAGAAATAATAAAGAAAAGGAGAAGATAGGAGGAAGAGAGAAGAAGAAGAGAGGAGGAAAATAGAAGAGGAAAAGAGGGGTAAAATGGTCAAATATTTAACTGTGTTAGAGAGGGGGATTAAATTGTTGTAACTTATGAGATTTGGGGGGCAAAATCATAAATATGAAGATTTGGGGGGCAAAATCATAATATATAAAGATTTGAGGGACAAACCAGTAAATACCCCATCTTTTTAATGTGGAAGCTGATTATGCTATCTGATACTCTAGACGAGTACAATGCAAATCTAAGCAATCTAACAAACGAATTCCAAGCAAAACCTGAAGCAGTTGACTACATTCTTAAAAATGGTTAAATCCACACAAGGAGATGTTCGTGGCTTATTGGACAAATATGTGCCAATATCGGGACAACGTGACTAGCAACTGAGCAGAAAGTGCCCACGCAAAATTGAAGAGACAACTGCGAACTAGTCAAGGCGATTTTGAAAAGTATTGGAGCAATATACATACATTACTTGAACTTCAACATACTGAGATTAAGACATCTTTTCAAAAAAGTTCGACTATCGTGAAACACTTTTTTATGCTGGCAGAATTTAAATAATTACGGGGCACAGTATCAATTCATGCATTGAATTTGATCTTAGCGGAAGTAAAAAGAACTGAGTCTATGGGCGTTACCCTGCTGAATGTGGTTGCATCATTCGACAAACTCACAACTTGCCATGTGCACATGAGATTACAATATACAAAAGAGACAATCGACCAATTCCCTTGGATTCCATTGACCAACATTGGCGGAAGCTGAATATGGTCCTGAGTAAAGCATTGGTTGTTAAAGGTGTCGGGCATCAGAAAGATGTGGAAGTTTTTATTCTTAACTTTATTAAATGTGATAATGAAGAACGGACTCGAAGATTGAAGAAATTAAGGAAAATATCAAATCCAGTTAGTTCTTCATTGGTGGATCTTGTGCCCAAGGTGATCGGACATATAGCTGGACGCAAAAGGAAACTTGATATTTCGACACGAAAGGATCCATGTACATTTGAGCTAATAGCCTCCGGCTCTGATAGTGCTTCCCCACAAATGAAGGCATTGATTGTCCGCAGCGCTCGAAGACCGTATAAGTTAATTCCAAGAAGGCTGCATATGACTAAGGTTCGCTATTATATATAACTAGTTTTTTCAATATTTCATGTTAAATGATGTTAATTTTCAGTTTTTGTTCCATACAGTACTCGAAAATGGTTGCCAAGAAGGCGTCCCCAGTTTTCCCTGCAGACCATGTGGAACAACTCCATCCAGCTCCTACTCTTGCAAAACTGCTTCAATGCATAGCAGACTCGGATCCTGCTCCTAGTATAACCGGACTGTCCCTACCAGAACAGGAGTTAAAACCTGTACCAAGGCCCTATTTGAAGTATGAAAACTCATTGCCTGGTTTTATGTTGCCATATATAGTTGATGTTGGCGATATCAAGGCCGACGGAAATTGTGGGTTTCGGGTTATAGCACACAGCCTTGGTATGGGGAAAGATCGGTGGATGCAAATCATACGAGATTTGTTGCTTGAACTTGACACTAATTACGTCTCCTGCATTCCATTGTTTGGAAGTATTGATCAGATTGTTGAGCTCCGAAAAACATTGAATTATTTTCGATAAATTCCAAAGGCCGACTATTGGATGACGATACCGGACATGGGACATATTGTTGCTTCACGATACAATATAATGGTTTTTTTTTATTTCCAATACGCAATGCCTTACTTTTTTGCCACTGAGATCTCCCCCTCCTGCCGCAAATATCCAATGCAAAGAAGTTACCATGGCATTCGTTGCGGACTGTCACTTTGTATCTGTAAGCAAAATTTATCGACTTAAACATATCATTGATTTAACTCAACATATGCTTATATATGTTTATATCATCTTTACTATTAAGTCTCATTAAAAGAACTTCATCACATCCCTCAAATTGCACTGAATTGGCACCGACATCGTGATCCCATTGCACAAGGATGGGAGGTACCGTACTTACACCGGATTGAACAGTTCAAGGGGATTGTACCATTTTCGGTTGCTACACAAAATGTTATTGAGTTGTAATGTAATTTTGTTCCTCGGAGACGACTTCCATTTTGGTGTAATTTTGTTGTATATATAACTTGTGATCAATATTTTGTATATCTCTTGTATCATCGGTTGTGTCGGTCTTATCCGGATAGGACAGTTTGGTCAAAACACTATCATTGTGAGATGTATCGGTGTATCAGTGTGTTAGTGAATTATTGTATTTTTTTTGCTTCATTCACTATATTTTGTGTAATAATGTATAATTACTTGTTAATTTAAGTCATTAAAGTGACGTTACATTGGGTAAACTAATCATTTATCAATTTATTATATAAATAGACTGGGTGAGACAGCGGCGGAGTATCAGATCGGGTCATGCCCCTGTCCAGACTGTCAGTCCGAACAAGATCACCCCGTTCGGATTAACAGTCCGAACAAGACTGGACTGTCCGGACTTACAGTCCGGACAGTCCAGTCTTGTTCGGACTGTAAGTCCAGTGACAGTCAGAACAAGGAGGACCTGTTCGGACTGTCAGTCCGAACAGACCACATATGTTCGGACTGTCAGTCCGAACGGATTTTCCCTGTTCGGACTAACAGTCCGGACAGGAGTTTGACACGATCTCATACTCCGTCGCTGCCTCATCCACTCTATTTATGTAATAAAATGATATATAAGTAGTTTACCCAATTTAACGTGAATTCGAGGACTTATATTAACAAATAATTATACATTATTATCGAAATATAGGGACAGAAGCAAAAATGTACAATGATACACCGACACACTGATACACCGACACAATGATACACTGATACATCGTTTATTGCGATACAATGATTAACCGACACACTGATACACCGATAAAAATGATACTCCAGATACACAAATACAATGATACTCCTGATACACCGATATAATGATACAATGATACATGGATACACCGATACAATTAAACAACGATACAATTACTGATACAATGAAATAGTGAAGATTATAAACAAGGTCCCCTACGTATAAAACAAGCAATATTTTATACAAATTAAAGAAATAAGATCAAATATAAACGTAGAGTTTATATTAAACGAACAAAAAAGCGACCAATAGGGTGCATTACAAACAAAAACCAT